>JAAKBH010000172.1:0-196336 GCA_019776075.1 Amaranthus palmeri
AATCGGTACTAGTGTAAACAATACTCCTGATGCAATCATTTATTTCGACCGATATGACATTACCTTAAAACACATAAAGACATTGACAAAAAAAAATAATAAAACACCCCTAAATTTCCGACCCCTTAAACGAAACCAAAACCGCAAAGGTTGGGAGGAAATTCGGGTGTTACATAAAAAGAAAAAGAAAAGATTTTTTTTTCTAAACGTTAAAGATTAAGTTCAAAGATGTGAGTGGAAATTTCGGCAGCATCTACCTTAAAAACTGTGCGTCTTTTGTAGAAAAACAAAAGATATCTAAAATCTAATATAGCAAAGGCATCAACGGCCTATCAAAAGTAAATCACAACGGAATGATTCATCGCCGGCTTCTCAAATCAACATGCCAAGCATGGATCGTGGTTCCTGTGTCAGCACTTGCGTTTTAGACTTACTAGACTCTATAAAACCATGCAATCTATAAACTACGCAGCGGAGATAAAATATACAAAAGGAGGACATGTGCCTCAAACCAAAAACATAAACAAAATTAAATAAAAAGAAACTACATCCAGCGTCAAAAATAATTGTAATATCGCACGCTTCACGGTTCTCACTCATTCCCCCCGTATGCAATGCATAGAAGCTTCATCACCTGTAATGTCTATCTATGATGTCCCCGCCATGGTTGTTAAAATCGCGATTCTAATTTACGATTCTACGATTTTACGATCCAAAAACAAGCGAGCGATTTGAATCGCAGGTACAATCTTAAAGTTGTAGAATCTTACGATTCTAGTTAGAATGAAATTTTGAGAGGTGGAATCATAACACGATTCTACGATTCTACGATTTAACGATCCGATTCTACTAATATAGTATGAATTATTTTAATTTTTTCTTATGTACCATACTTTACTAATCTCTTTCACAAATACACATAAATTTCAAATTTTCCATCATGAAAACTTTTACAAAACAAATTTCTTAATTGGTATGAAGATTTAAACTAATTATTGGCAAATTTTCGTTATATTCTTAGAAATAAAGTCAAAGAAACTTTAATTCATAAATTTAAACTTTTGAATTGGATAATAATGATAAGAAACTAGATTTTTTTTTAATATTTTAAAGTTTATTTGTAGAATCGTACGATTCTACGATTCGATTCTACCGATTCGATTCTACCTCTCTAAACGATTCTAAGTAGAATCACGATTTTAACAACTTTGGTCCCCGCTGCTCAACGTAAGATCATAGACCAACGCGTCATAGCAGAGCCATCAAAGACGAACCATCAATAAAGAAAACAAACAGTACACGTCAGTAATTAATATCATAACATAAGAAGGCATAATTAGCATCAATAAAGTATGTCACGATATTAGGGTGAATTTCACAGCATTCCAAGTGCCAATAATAATCACTGAACATCAGTTTCTACTTCTCATTATCAAATTCCATTTTCTTTACTTCTTTTCGACTTCTTAACTTCTTTTCGACTTCATAACTGCTTAATATCACTTGAACCAAGAGCTTAACCACTTTCAAATATTTATATATATATTTGACTAGAGGCCACCATATTGGGGTTTGCAAGACCCACATGGCCACACCTCGACCAAAGGGCGGTGACGGGCCATACCAGCGCCCAATGGTAAAGTATGAACATATCCCCGTACAGCGACCATATATAGATGATCCTACCTCCGGGAACTAAAGCCACTAGGGTACCAAACCAGTGGAGCCAGCATACCTAACGTATGTGACTAGAGGCCACCATAGGGTTTGCAAGACCCATATGGCAACACATCAACCAAGGGCGGTCACGGGCCATACCGGCGCCCATTGGTAAAGTATGAACATACCCCCGTACAGCGAGTATATACTGATAATCCATGCCTCCGGGAACTAACCCACTGGGGTACCCTAACCAGGGGAGCCACAATAATCCAACAAATCTGCTATCTCATCAATAAGGGACTCATTCCCATTACAACCAACAAGTTTCTTACTCCATCACTAAGGGATTTATTCCCATTCCATTTCACCTTATTCAATACTTTCTTACTCCATCACTAAGGGATTTATTCCCATTCCATTTCATTTTATTCAATACTTTCTTATTCCATCACCAAGGGATTCCTTCCCATTCATAAAACATAATTCAACCACATTAATAAGGGGACCATTCTCTACTCAACTAACATAAATTAATCTCAAGAACAAAGGAGTCATTCCCATTCAATCTAACGTCTGTCAAACTCATCAATAATGGAATCGTTCTCATTCAACTAACAATAATCATATCATCAATAAGGAAACCATTCACTATTTCCAACTAACACTAAGCAGTATCATTGATAAGGGGCTCGCTTCCTTTCGAATAAATAATAATCAGTTCAATATCAAGGGAACCGAATCGTTCTCATTCTAAATCATTACCAAACACTTAGCATATTAGCATCGTTCTCCACTAGTAAACATGAAAATCATATAATCAATAACTTTGATATTTCATTCGACGACGATTCATAAATAATGTACATTATATGTTTCATGAAAAATATGTTCATGAAACTACACACAACTTTATAAATCATTATATGTTTCATTGATAAAGTATAATGAGAACATTCTAAGCATAACCATACTAAAATAAAAAAAAAAATATGTTCATGAAACTACACACAGCTTTATAAACTAATTTAAGGGGTTACATAAAAATATTACATATAATATTACCATAAACATTCTTAATGTAATAACATTCCAAAATAATTCACAAACATAGTAACTCTTGTTTATAACATAGATAGTACTCAATATATGTCACTAGTATATAATAGTTCACTTAACTTCCTAAACATGTCCAAATATTATTAATTAACATACTAAAAATATTTTAAGCCTAACTACTAAATTTAATTTAATCAAAATTTTCTTAAACTAATTTTCTACTTAAACATACTCAATATATTTCATACTTTGCAAATTATAAAGTAAATATAATGTAAAATTTCACATAAAGAGTAGGTTAAGAAGTTATACCATACTAACACCATGAATTAGTACAAAATACTAATTAAGAAGATAAGAAAATAAGATCCCCAATTAATACTCCAAGCTTTAAACTCTAAACTCCAAATGCTAGTACTTCTAAGCTTTCAAAATAATTACCCAACTCCAAAATGATGATTGCTATCCTCTAAGTACCCAAAATATTTATTCAACTCCAAAAATGCTAGAATAATAGTTTATGCTCTATCTTCTTGAATATTATCAAGTATGTAAAAAAAAAAAGGAAATTTGTACTTGATGTATAAGGTGAATTAAGGAAGATGGAAGAAAAAAAATATGGGGCATAAAGATCAATTTGTAGACGTAGGAATTGGGAAATAGATGGGTATTTGCTTCAATTTTTGCTATGTAGAACTCTTAGGTAAAAAATAGTATATAAAGAAGATCTTTAGAGTACAAAATCTTAAAGAATTGGTTTAAAAAAATAAAAAAAATTCATACTCCATAACTTAGTCCATATCCATCCAACATGATGGTAAGGAGGAACTTTGATTTCTTTTCAAACTTACTGTACTTATGTAAGTAAATAAGTAATATAAAAATATAGGTAGGTTTTGACTAATAGTTTTTTTTTTTTTTTTTGAAAATTAGGGATATATATATATAAATGGAAATGAGGAGAAAAACACCACACTGAAACTCGACGACCTCAAATCCGCCGGCATAAAAAACCCCGCGAGAGGAAAAAGCCATTGGAAGAAAGGGTCGAGATTCAGGCCACCCAAAACAGCATAAGGGTGGTCTATGCATAAACAAAGTAATTACTACTATCACCTTACACACCCAGCTAAGTAAGTCTACACCTTACACACCAAAATGCTAAAACAAAAACACCATTGGAATCCGCCATAGACTAACACCAAACTAACTAAATGAATGATCTAATAAAGACTAAGTAAGAAATCCTGCTATGTTATGGACGAAATCGAGAGAAGAGCTGCCTTGGAAACCCATTAACTCCTTTGCCCACACTCCAACTCTTACTTTTAACATGAAGATGAATTTCTGAAGATTGGGATCATGATTTTCAAACTTCACCTTATTCCTCTCAAACCAGATGGACCAGATTAGACATCCCGTTACTAAGAGCCAGAGCTTAGACCATTTCTTCTTTGTAATAAGCCCTTGCCATGCCGTCACAAATTCTCCAAACCTACTTTGGAGGACCCCTACAATCCCCCACCATTCTAGCATCGCCATCCAAGAACTCCAGGAGAACCAACAGGAGAATAGGATATGTGAGTTTGTTTCCATCTCTAACCCACAAAAAGGACACATGGAATTTTGCATCTCGATAATACCCCGAGCTACTAAGAGATAGGTGATTAAAAAAATTTTGTTTAGGTAATAAACAAGCTTAAAAACATAAATTAAAGTTAAAATACACTAATTTATAATAGTTTAAATAATAGTGTTAAAGTAGTTAAAAAGGAAAATTGTCAGAAACTACCTATTTTATACCACCTTTTGCAAGAAACTACCTATTCTAATTTTTTTTGCGAAAAACTACCTTATATGACTATAACGTTTGCAAAAGACTACCTGCTGACGGTTTCCATCCATTGACCGTTAAGTGTTGCGTTGACCAAACATGTGAGGGGCACGTGATTTTAATCTGAGGTTTTAAGAGGCTATTCAGTTACTCATTGCTAACCTATTCCTTCCATTATCAAATCACATCAAGTTAAATGCTTTCAAATCTTCTTGCAAGGTTCCATTGATGGTGTTGTTCCTAACATTAACTCCTCTAATCTAACTGGTAACACTACTACAAATCATCACTTGTGCCACTAATTATGCTACGGGAATTCAAAATCCGTGGCAAGTTTTGATCTTGCCACGGGAAAAATAGGTTTCAAGACAATATCACAACCATACCCAAGTTTTTTGCCACGGGTAAATATTATCGTGGCAAAGATGCACTTGTGCCACAAGTTATGCCACGGTTAAATATATACCGTGGGAAACAAACACTTTTGCCACGGGTAAATTAATATCGTGGCAAACAAGCACTTGCACATAAATCTTGCCACGGGAAATTTAATGTTTTTGTGGCAAACAAAAAGTTGCACCAAAAATTATGTCACAACAAAATATTTATCTGACAAAAAATTTGTGCCACAAATTATGTCTCGGGTAAATACATATGATGGAAAATAAAGAATTATAGGCCACGATTAAATAACTATTGTGTGATTGTGTTATAAATTAGACACCTGAATTTGAATTATTCGCAAGTTTTGATCTTGCCATGGATAGTATATTTTAAGAGAAAATTAAAAAAATAAAAAGTTTATCAATTATCTAATTTTCAAAATCTGCATTCAACTTAATTAGTTCTATATTTATTAGAAAATAAGTCATTATTTTTCCTTGTCTTTTAATTTAATATAAGAAAAAAAATTCTATAAACAATTATTTAATTTGATACTCATACTAGACCTTAAACAATAATTTTAGGTAAGATTAATGTATTTTCAATAAAAACAGAGAAAGGTTGTTTCTAACCTATTCCAAGACTTTTTCAATTTTTTAATAAGTGAAAATTAGGGGTGTTCAAAAACACCCGACCCGCCTGACCCGACCCGCCGACCCGATGACCCGGGTCAAAATATAAAAAAAATTCGAAGTTACGGGTCGGGTACCCGACCCGCCTTAACCGGGTCGGGTCATGGGTCGATTTTTTTATGATCCGGGTACCCGTTTGACCCGGAAACTTATAACATATATATACCTTATTTTTTTTAGGGTTTCATACTTTCATTTCCTCCCTTCACTGAAATGCTTCCCTGCCGTTTTTCTTAGGGTTTTATCCCTTTCCTTCTTCATCCCCTCACATTACAGCAGCCGTCACTCACAGCACAGCAGCCGTCACTCTCTGTCTCTCTCACTCATCTTCATCCTTCTTCATCTTCTTCAAGTGATCAACTTCTCAAGGTATGTAAATGTTTGTGTTTGTTTAATTTTTCTTATTTTCTATTTTTTTCGTTTTTACATTTAACTCATTTTTTTTTCAATTTTTTTAAACTTTCATAGGTATTTCAAAACCTTGATTAATCTTCAATCTTTCATCCAAACTTCTAAAGGTATGTTTTTTCTTTTTCGTTTTTTATGATGATTTAGTTTGAATTTCTGTTCTTGGTTTATTTCGTAGGTTCATTTTGTTTGTTCTGTTCTTGGTTTAAGTCGTAGGTTATTTTTTTTGTTTGTTCTGTTCTGTTTTTGTGTTCAATCTTTCTTTGTTTATTCTGTTCTGTTCGAGTGTTCGTAGGTTATTTCATCTGTTTTTTGTGTTCAATCTTTCGTTTTGGCTGTTTTTTATGTTCGTATATTTGCTGTTGGTACTTATTTGTTGTTGTTTTTTACTTATTTGTTGCTGGTTTATTTCGTTTTTGCTGTTTCAAATTTTTTTTTTTTTTACTTATTTGTTGCTGTTTTTTTCTGTTCGTAGGTTGATAGGTTCAATCTTTAATTTTTCTGTTCATATGTTTGCTGTTCGTAGGTTATTTCATTATTTGTAGGTTTTTTTTTTTATTCTGTTTTGTTCTGTTCGTAGGTTATTTTTGCTGTTCGTAGGTTATTTTTGCTATTCGTAGGTTATTTCGTAGGTTATTTCGTAGGTTATTCAGTTCAATCTTTGTTTTTTTGGTTCATATTTAGTTTGAAGATGTCTTTGTTTTCACTTTTTAGGAAATGTCCACCACGGGAGACAATAGTAATGATCTTATGGAGATTCCTTCTAATTCCGAGGAGGAATCTGAATCTGAAGTTTTGATGGAGGTTCAATCCAAGAAAAAGAAAGGAAAAGATCGTGGAAAAGCAAAGAATCAAGATGAATCTAGCTCTAAGGGTAAGCGTAAAAAAACATCTACTGCTTGGGATCATTTTAGTGAAATTCCTGGTGATTCAAATTATGCTAAGTGTTTGTATTGTAATGCAAAAATTTCTTGTTCTGCTGCTAATGGAACTAATGCTATGAAACGTCATACTATGAGGTGTAAGAAGACTCCGTTTTTTATTGACAAAAGGCAAACAATTTTAGATTTTGAGTCTAAAACAAGAGTGAACACCGATGGAACTGTTGAGACTGTGAGTGTTCCTAAATTATGGCATTTTAATCAAGATGAAATAAGAAAAGCAATTGCTGAAATGATAATTATTGATGAATTGCCTTTTAGTTTTGTAGAACGTGAGGGTTTTCGTAAGCTTTGCAAGGTTGCTATTCCTGATTTCATTCCTGTGTCACGTGCTACAATTACAAGAGATTGTTATGGTCTTTTCATTGAGAATAGAAAGAAATTAAAGAGTTTCTTTAAGAATTTGACTTCTAGGGTTTGTCTGACCACTGATACATGGACTTCTGGTCAAAATTTGTCGTATATGTGTCTAACTGCTCATTTTATTGATGACAATTGGAATTTGCATAAAAAAATTATTAATTTTTGTCCTATTGCTGGTCATTCTGGGGAACTTATTGGTAGAGCTGTTGAAAAGTGTCTTCTTGAATGGGGTCTTAAAAGAATACTTACGTTAACTGTCGATAATGCTAGTTCTAATGATTTAGCAATTAAGTACTTAAAAGAGGTAATCAAGCTTTGGGATGATTGTGTGTTGAATGCTGAGCTTTTACATATGAGATGTGCTGCACATATTTTGAATCTAGTTGTTAAAGATGGTTTGAGAGAAGTTGAGAAGGCTATTGTGAGAGTCCGAGCTGCTGTGAAATGGGTGAGGTCTTCCCCTGCAAGTAGACCTGGGAAAATTTGATCTGACCCGAAAATGGACCCGGGACCCGACCCGTAAAAACCCGAACCCGACCGATCCGAAAGAGACTTAACCCGAAACATGACCGACCCGATAATTACCCGATCGAAAATGACCCGACCGGCAACCGACCTGACCGACCCGTTTTGACAGGTCTAATGTCAATTTTTAGAGTAATCTCAATGTTAGAATTCATTTCAAATAAAATTTTTGTTTTCAACTTATCTAAACATATTGACTATATCATTTTAACCTTAAAACTCATTAATAATCTTAAAAAATACGCAATTAACATCTTTTTATCCATCGTAATTATTATTGTTAAAAAAATGGACGTTATAATCATCTTAATTGAATACATATATCTTGTTAAATCAGTCAAATGAGTTTTTTGTTCTTCTACATTTCAGTAAGCAAATCGATATAATTTATAAGAACGTTTTGCACATTTAAATCAGTCAAATGAGTTTTGCAAATCGATATATCTTGTTAAATCAGTCAAAGGACGTTTTGCACTATACATAGAGATTTAAAGTTTAGATAACGAGCGTCGTTATTACTGATTTCTTATAACTTGAATTCAATCACATATAAGGCTTTAATACCGTGTTAATTGATATGTGGATTAATGTCATAGGGATGAGAAATAGTTTTTTTTTTATTAAAAAAGCTTCATAAATAATAAAATATGAGAAAATCATTTTTTAAAATTTCATAAGGCATAACCCGTTGGGTCAACCCGACCAACCCGGAACCGAGAGTGACCCGATCCGAAAATGACCCGATCCGAGAATGACCCGACCCGAAAGTGACCCGACCGAAAGTGACCCGACCCGTAACCCGACCGACCGACCGTTTTCCCAGGTCTACCTGCAAGGCTACAGAAGTTTAAGGCATGTGTTTTAGAGGAAAATTTAAGTTGTAAGGGTCTTGTTAGCTTAGACATTGAAACAAGGTGGAATTCCACTTACAACATGCTTAAAACTGCATTGACATTTAGAAAGGCTTTTAAAAATTTGAAAACAAAGTTCTCACCTTATGTAAGAGAGCTTGAAAGACAAAAAGTGGGTGGTGTACCTGATGATGCTGATTGGGATAGGGTTGCTGTGTTTTTGCCTTTTCTTGAAATTTTCTATGATGCTACTTTGAGTTTGTCTGGATCAAGATATGTTACATGTAATGCAGTTGTTGAACAAATTTATGACATTGGTTATGCCATTAATGCTCATCTTAGTGACCAAGATAAAGGTCTTAAGGAAATGGCACAATTAATGAAGGGTAAATATGATAAGTATTGGACAAATGTTAATAATGTCAATGTTTTAATGTTCATTGCTTTAGTTCTTGATCCAACACTTAAGTTGAAATATGTTGAGTGGATTGTTCAACGTTCATATGATTACATCAACTCAATTAGCATGTGTGACCGGATTAGAGATACTTTAGTGAAGTTGTTTGATTTTTATGCATCTTCTCAACCAACAAAGAAGGTTGGTTCATGTTCTAGGGTTACTAATGATAATATTGGCATTGATACTATTGAGGTTGAGGGGAAAAGGAGCAAGGGGTCAAGATTGAGAAAGGAGTATGTGAATGAAACTGGAAAATTCACTTCGGAAGTAACCACTGAGTTGGATAAGTATTTAGGAAGTGAATGTGAGGATAATGATGATGATGAGTTTAATATATTGTCTTGGTGGTCTGGACAAGGAAAAACATATCCAATTCTTATGTCTATGGCTAGAGATGTGCTAGCTATTCCAGTTTCGAGTGTTGCTTCGGAGTCCGCTTTTAGCACGGGCGGACGTGTTTTGGATCAATTTCGTACGTCTTTGACTCCACGAATGGTAGAAGCACTTATATGTTGTCAAGATTGGATTCGTTCTTCACAAGCACCAATTTGCATAGAGGAGAGTTTATTAGAATTGGAAAGTATCGAAGAAGGTTAGTATTTTTTCTTTATTAATTAAAACTATTAATAATAATTTTTTGTAAATATCGTTCGTTACATTTTTTGTGTTTATATTATTTTGCAGGAATGGAAGATTTAGTGCTTGAGCAACCAACTATTATCATCGATGAAACAACGGAGATTGCGACAGATAATTGAGCTACTAAAAGACTTTGGCTTGTTATTTTATGTTTTCATTTTATGTTATTGAAGACATTTGTATGTAATTAAGGACTTTGGACTTTCGACTTTGGACTTTGGACTTTGTTTGTTTGGGACTTTTGTTGAGAACTTTTCTATGTTTGTTTAGGACTTTAATTTTTATGGTGGACTCTTCTATTAGTAATTTAGTGTTTAATGGTAGAATATATAGTTTATTTACGCCTTTGATATCGATTTATATATTGCTTTTGAGTTAAAAAATTATAATAGTAATTTTAAAATCTATAATTCAAGCTTGATCGTTACGAAATGGAAAAAAACGGCCTAAAAATAGCCTAATATTTAATCGGAATTTGATCTTATAAATGATAATTAAATTTGAAAAATCACAAAAAAAATAAACGGGTACCCGGTGTCCCGACCCGCTTTATCCGGGTACCCGCTAACCGGGTACCCGCTTTAAATGGGCCGGGACACGGGCCGCAAAAATAGGTACCCGGCTAACCGGGTACCCGGCTTTCCGGGTACCCGGTTATGAACACCCCTAGTGAAAATCAGATCTTATCATCTTCTTAAATTCAAGAACACATGAAAAATGTTTTTTTCAATCTCTAACCGTTACTATACAAAAACACGGAAATTCTGACTGAAAGTTTCTAACTAATTTTCTGACTGACAAGCGTTAGTCGGAATTTCCGACTAAATTGCTACTAAATCAATTTTAAGTCGGAATTTTAAATTGAAAAAAATGTATAACTAATAATATAGTATTATACGACTAATAATATCGTAATATATTAATAACTGATAAATATTATCTAAGTAATATATATTAATACGAGTAATATTATTCTAACATACGACTAATTTTGTTATATTTAGGAATATTAGTTGGCCAAATGAATTTTAATTTTGCAACTAATTTTTTTCAATTAATCATAATTTTTTTAACTTACTTTTAATAATTTTGTTTAACAAGTTAATAATAATAATAATAATAATAATAATAATAATAATAATAATAATAATAATAATAAGGAAAATTTGCTCAAAATAATCTCAACTATCACCCGTTAGCCAAAAATAATCCCAACTATCAATTATTTTTTAATAATCCCAACTATTCTCATAATTTGTTGAAAACAGACCCACCTCCTTTTTAACCGGCTGCAACCATGGTTATCAGAATCTCGATCCTGATCACCGATTCTACGATCTTACGATCCAAAATTAGGCGACCGATCCGGATCGTAGGTAGGATCTTAAATTGGTAGAATCGTACGATCCTACTTAGCTCCAGGATTTAAGTGGTAGGATCATAACACGATTCTACGATCCTACGATCTTACGATCCGATCCTACTAGGGTAGTTTCAATCGTAAAAAAGTTTCATATAATCCAGATTTTACTTATGTATATATATGAATATATCTAAACAATTATATCAATTTGACTAAAATTCACATTTTTCTCGATTCGAATTTTAATAATGATTATTAAAGGTATTTCTTACAAAACTTAATAGTTGAAGTCAAATAAGTGTTAATTTAAACCTCAAAACATAAAAAAGAACAAATACAATTTAAAATTAGTTATCTAAAGCATATAAATGCATATTTGTAGGATCACACGATCCTACGATCCGATTCTACCGATTTCGATCCTACCCCCTCAACGATCCTACGTAGAATCCCGATCCTAACAACCTTGGCTGCAACAGGTAACTTTTCCACTTTTTTCTTTCTTTTTTGATTAATAGGTGAAGGAGAATGGTTAATTTTAAACAATTAAGTAAAAAACAAAGAAAAAAAAGTGGAAAAGTCAACCGTTCCAGCCGGTAACAAGAGGGTGGATATGTTTTCAACAAATTAAGAAAATAGTTGGGATTATTAAAAAATAATTGATAGTTGGGATTATTTTTGGCCAACAGATGATAGTTGGGATTATTTTGAGCAAATTTTCCTAATAATAATACACTAAGTGGTAGGAGTGTTATTTTATAAGTATAATAACATAATTTAAGTTATCACTAAATAACTTATGGCCTAGTGGTTGGAGTGTTGGTATGCCAACTTGAAGGTCTTGTGTTCAAATCCTACCTAAGGCATGTGTGTGGAAGGAATATTACCGATTGTTAACATTAAATTCATACTACTAGTTGAATTTACTTGTTTACGAGTCTAGTTTATAAATGATTTGTAGCCACGTGTGGTGCGCCTGGTAGACGAATATAATTTACAATGATTCACTTTATGTGACAGAAGAAAATGATTAGCCACGGGTTATGCTTGTGGCAAAACAATATAATTAGCCACGGGATCTACCGTGGCAAGAAAAAGAGTTTTTGCCACAACCATAATTTTCCTGTGGCAACAATCTAGCCACGATCACTTGTGCCACGGTAGTCTCTAACTAAAATTCCCGTGGCTAGACATCATAGCCATGGGAAATTCTTACTTGTGCCACGACTACTACTGTGGCACAAGTGATGATTTGTAGTAGTGTAAGTGATTTTAATTTCCATTAATTGTAGTAAAGTGAAAGCCTTTAATGTCTTCTCCATTTAATCCCCTTCTTGCATGTAATATCTGTCAAAAAAATCGATACTTAGATTATCATTTCTTCTTCATTTGTTCTGATTTTATCACACTACCAGTATTCTTCATCACAATTTCGTGTGGTTTCTTTGATTTTGTGTTTAGTTGTAAGTTTATAATGGCTAAAAAAAGAAGAGTAAAGAAGAATGGTAAAGTTCATTTCAAATGGGTAACAAAACAAGGGTATTATAACCTCTGAAATCTGTAAATTTATTTTTAGGGTTTTTGTTTTCATTCATGATTTCTGATTTTTGCTTATTATGTGTATTTGATTGTAGGAGATTTGCTTACTATTATTCAACGTATGAGATGATGAAGCCAACAAACATTAGGTTGTATTTTGGGGGTTTTTTTGTGACAAAAAATTACAAGACTGAGTATAGAAACTTAGGTCTTAGTTTGCACCCAAACACTCAAGAAGTATGCTACTTTGAAATAGCACATTGGATTAAAAATGATTTGGGGTTTAAAGATGTTGGTAGAATATGGTATAAGAGTTATGGTTTTACATTGTTTGCTGGAAGGGCTGAAATTAAGGATGATAAGAACATTGTTGTGGATCAAAGTAGTCAAATTTAGGTTTTAAAAGACTATGTTTATCTTTGTTGGGTGTTTTAGTATGTACTTTTTAGTTGGGATGAACTATGTTAATGTCTAATTTGTAGTATGTACTTCGTTTCTTTTGGGAACTTTTATGTGAAGCTTAAAATCTTTTATCTATTTAGGTGCTTTAATGGTCTATTTTATATGTTTAGAATATGGTAGTGCATGAGAAAAACATAGCAGAACAGAGGAAGAAAAGAGCAGGGAAAATAGAAGAAATTAAGAGGGAAAGGGTAAATTAATATAATCACGTGCCCCTCACATGTTTGGTCAACGCAACACTTAACGGTCAATGGATGAAAACCGTCAGCAAGTAGTCTTTTGCAAACGTTATAGTTATATAAGGTAGTTTTTCGCAAAAAAAAAAAAATTAGAATAGGTAGTTTCTTGTAAAAGGTGGTATAGAATAGGTAGTTTCTGACAATTTTCCCTAGTTAAAAATAATCATTAACGTAATTAATTAAGAAATAAGAATTTTAAACGTAAAATTTTAGCAAACCGAAGACTAAATTAAACGATTTTGAAATTTTTGGTAATACGAAGTAATAATCAAAACTTTTGGGATTAAAAGGCCAATAATATTTAGAAATAATAAATATTTAATGTTTAATATTCGGAATAATCTAAGAAATCGGACAATTATTAGAATTTTAAAGAAATTAAATAAAAAAATTGAAATAAACTATTAAAGAAATAAAGTCAAGAAGTAAAATTATGATTAGTTGGAATAAAAAATTTAAGTAACTAAATAAGGTTGAAGCTTAATAATCAAGAATTATGAATTAAATTGAATCAATTAAGAATCAATCAGAAAGGATTAACTGAACGATCAAGATTAGGAATTTCGAGCCTATTACAGAAGAAGAAGAAAAGGGTTTGTTTCATTCACATTTTTTATTCACTGGGTAAAAGGCCCCAAGTGGTTCTTAGATACAATATGAAAGAATAAATATACATTCTTTAATTGTAAAGAGGAATTAGAAAATACATTCTGGAAGAATAAATATACAAAATGCATTCTCATCAAAATGAAAACCCAACAAAACCCATAAGCAAAGTTTTAACATACATGGCATCATCAAATCCCATTAAGGAAAATGAAATTAGGATGAATTGAAGCTTGAGCAGTAGATTGCTAAAACGCCATAGCCATTTTGTTAGTCCGCAAACATACTTGTATGTCTTCTCAGTAAACCCATCCTTACAGACATCATTTTCTTTAATCCCAAAATCATAATTAAATAAAAAACAGAAAGGGGAAATTCACTTACCATCGAGAAATTGTTGCAGCCATTTTTAGAGAAGATGAAAAAGTAAGGAGGAAGGAGAGGGGAGGAAGAAGGGTTTAAGGGTTAATGAGATAAGAAAAAGTTGAGATTGAAGGTTGGTGAAGAGATGAAAGAGGCGGAATTTATGGTTAAGAGGGATAGAAACCACTTGTGGCTTAGGGTTAATCGTTCAAAAATATATATCAGGAGAATAACAAATGCTGCGGTTCTAATAAAAACCGTAGCATATGAGTCATTTTGTTCAACTTATTTTTTTAGGTTATATGCTGCGGTCAATGGGAAAATCGCAACATATAATCAATATCCTTTTTTTTGTTGCTTATTTGCTGCGTATTATTAAAACCCCAGCATATGCGGCGCAACAAATGTAATTTTTTCCACTAGTGGATGTTTATGTGATTGATAAGTTATTATGAAATACTCAAAAGCGATCCATATTAGTAAAAACTAAGTATATTTTATTTTATTTACTCTTAAATGTTGTGTTGTTATATATTGTACTAGTATAGAAACCCGTGCAATGCACGGAGTTTTTAGTGAGAAATAACATACCGATATAAATTTATAAGTAATATTAATTATATATTATCATCATGAAGTAGTAAAAATTCAAATTAAATGTGATAATATTGTTTATAACAATTAAAGACATAATCGTTGCATGATTGAATTATTTAATTTAATTTTGGTAAGACCGTTAGATACTTGCTTATTTTATGTTGTAAGATTAATCAATTTTTCTTCTTATTCACTTTGGAAAAACACATTAATGTAAATTTGTAAACTCAACAAATTAGCCCAATATATAGCATATTCTAATAGATCGATTTTATAGAGGATTGATCACAAATTATTGTTTGAGGTGGTCTTTAGGACATATCTCATATATAGGTTAAGTAACCCGACCAATACAAATTTACAATATGAGCCTTTTAAAGTTGTCTCATCGAGAGATGGTCTCTCATATATAACAATAGTTGATTATTAATTAATTCATCCTCATCGAAAACTTAAATGGCACATAAATTTTTATATTAGACAATCTCATTGAGAAACATGTTTTATACATGAGATAAATATTCCATCTAATATACATCATATTATGAAAACATATATGGTGAGAAGACAGTCTCTCACAAGTAAGCTATACACATCTACAATCATAATTATCAAGCCCAATAATTTATACCCCTTCGATTCTATATTTTAGTTGTCACATTTTCTTATTTGGCAAATTGCCACATTTTTTTTTTGTCAATCTTTTTTCTAAACACACCATGCTCACACAGGTAATGTCCAAAATACCCTCACGTTTACTACTTACAATACCCCTATTACCATCTTTACAATTAATACAATCATTTAAAATACCCCAACTACTCACTTTTTAATGGACCTCACACCACCCATAATAACTGTGCCAAACAAATAGGACATCTAAATTGAATTGGAGGGAGTATTAGCCTTGGTGAATGAAAACCCTAATTTTAATATGTCTCAATATTGAAATTCAAGAGACAACCTACTCAATTTCTTCATTTTCTTTCATACCCATTTCCTCTCTTCCTGTTTTTTAGACATTTTCAAACTGTATCCCAACTCCCTTCCTTTCGTTTTCCTACTCCTATCTGCTATCTCTATAATCATCTCATTTTCTAACTATTTCCAATTTTAAATTATTAATCTTTCACTCTAAACAACAAAAGTAAATAGATGATCAATCTATCTAAATCCGACAAACCACATTTATAAACCAAAGCATTATAGATTCATGAATATTTTACTAAATCTAACAAAAATCTACATTTCGATTACCATCAAGCTGATATTATTTCATTGTCTGGAACGATGGTAGCGTGAATTGTATGAAACTATTGAATAAGAGTGAATTGTAGATCGATTTTAGATAAAAAAAAAATATATTTTTTTGGAAAATAGAGGTTAGGTATCTAAAAATTAATATTCATTCAAGTATCATACTAAAGAGTGTTTGTTTCTTCTTTGTTTAAGAACTTTAATATGTGATTAACTTTATCTTACTCCTTATTGCAAAAAAAAAGATGGAATCCCATAGTTTTTATTGAATCTTTGTTAATTTAGATGCAAAAGTAATAAAGAGAATATAATAGTATTCCGTTTAAGCACTTGAAAAAGATATAAGAATGTAATATGCTTTGGAAAAACCCCAAATAAATTTTAATTTATAGTGGTCGAAAGTTTAGAATTTTAGTTTTTTATGGCAATGTTCTTGATTCTAGCATAATTTAAAGATTTAAATTAAGTATAATAATAAATGGGTTGCAATCACTTTTAATCATCTCTATTTATTAAACTTGGTCATGATTTTGTTCCAAATTCCAAATTATGATATAATTTACATTAATACGTCAGTTTTTAAAATTATTTTTAATAAGATTGCAATTTAATTGGAATAACTATTTTAAAATTCAAAAAGGTTTCTACTTAATAAATACATGTCATTTGAGGAAGTGTTTAGTCAGCAAGGAGAAACCAATATTGTCATTCCAGGTGACAGATACTTCAGAATTTCGCCACGTGAAGTAATATTTATGAAGGAGTTTCTTTTTTTATATTTCGCCACGTGTAATATGCATTGATGCTAATTTTTACCTTTCATTTTTACTTTGCAAAATAAAATAATATAGGACATAATAATAAATCAATACACTTTATACTAATATATATTATCATATCAATAATAAATCTAGACATTTTTTACTAATAAATATTATTATATTTATATTGCAAAGTAAAATAATGTAGAGGTGGAGATGAAAATGAATCATATATTAGCTATTATATACAATTATTAATTCATTCAAAATCAATAACCAGTAATTTACAATTCATATTATTTTTGTTTTTTTAAAATTACAAAAAACAATAAAATGAAAAAAAAAACGTATATTGCACGGAGATTATCTAGTGAAACATACTATTTTAAATGTCATCGGGATCAATCAAATTATACTTTCTAAGAATAATTAGAGAATGGTAAAATTTTTTGTACTTTTTAAATTTTTAGGTTAGAGTAAATAATGTGGTGTACAATTGATTTTATGGAAACATGCTAATTTAATTGTAATCAATCAATCAATAAATACTTTCTAAGAATAATTATAGGATTGAAAAGAAATGCCATCTGTGTAATTCTTTGCCATGTAAACACAATCATCCAATAATTTTTTGACATTTGGTAGAGTTTTCTATTAGTTGCCATGTGTAATTTACAGTTCTTTTAATATGTTTTATGATTGTGTTATATTTGGTATCACATTCTCGTTAAGTAGGACTAAACCCTCCAAATGTCATATGTGTAGGATGATGATGACTGCAACAAACTTTTTGTTTCAAAATTCTGTAAATTAATTCAAATTTCAATATAAGCATTTCGTAAAACTCAAATATGAATTGCAATTCAATATGAATTGCTAGGGTCATCTCGGATCTCATAATATGACAATCGGAATCAAGTCACTGAATCTTCCGTTGTACGTAAATAGTGTTATTACACTATTATTTGTGTTTGGGTTGTTTCACCAAGACTCTCCATGTGCTAATGTCCAAGATATATTGGTCGTCCGTCGTGAGGGGGTATGTCAAGGAAACAAACCATCTAGCAAATCGATATATTCAACACAAAGATCCTAACAACTAGATAATTGATTGTAGCAGAATTGATTCTTTTTTTTTTAATCAATCTTTAAAAATTATCACCTTTTTTATTTTGCGGCCACCATTTATTAATGAAATTACTAAAGTACCCTTAAACATATTTTTCATTATTAATTCAACCTTTATTATTATTAAACTTAATGTTTTGATAATAATTAAATTAAAATAAAGATGAAAATTTTAAAAAAGAAAAGTTTTATTAAAATCAGAAAATAATCTACCCACACGTTTTGTGTTGAAATTTGGCACATGTTTACTATTTTTCCATAAATATAAATAGGAAAATCACATTAATTTAATGTTTGCGGCATTAGAAGCTAGACTTTAAGATCTTTCCAATAATATATTATAGGAAAATTTACCAAAAATAATCCAACCTATTCGTGATTTTTTTACAATAATCCCACTTGTTGATTAACCATGAATAATCCCAACTTTAAGTGGTATTTTCCTAGAGTAAAACAAGTGACTGAATGACATGCTATATTTAAAAAAAAAGATAAATTAAAATAAAATGTAAAAAAATGTTCAAAAAAAATTTATGATTTTTTTTATATTTAGAATTTTTTATGTAAAATTTAAATTTTTTTTTCTAATTTTAAATTAATTCTGTTATTTTATTATATTGGTGAATTACCTACTATAGCAGGTCATCAGGTTACCTAAGTTTACTCTAGGCAAATACCCCTTAAATTTGGGATTCTTCATGGTTAATCAATATGTGGGATTATTGTAGGAAAATCACGAATAGATTGGATTATTCTAGGTAAATTTTCCTATATTATATGCGTAATTTTTAAAATCGAACGTAAAATGAAGGTCGTTCAATGTTTGCGTGTTTCACATGTTTCATGCGACTCGGCCGCAGACTGGTTGCGTGTATTATGCGACTAGACATACTAAAATTTTTGGCAAACTTTAAGCAGTCATTATTTCTCAATATATCGTTATAAAGCTATTAAAGTCTAATTTCAAATGTCGCAAGCCTTGCATTAACACAATTTTTTATAAGATTGATGTTCAAAAACTGAACATGTATCAAATTTTAACACAAACAAATATTGAAAGATCGTCATTTCTCGTTTAGTTATCAGAATTAGCTAGCAGATAATAATATATCATCAGAAAGATCTTGAAATCTAGGTTGTAATGCCGCAAACATTGTATTGAAGTGATTTTTCTATCAATAATTATGGCGAAAAGAGTTAACATGTTTCAAATTTCAACACAAGTAATTTAATCTGAAAATAACAATCGTTATCGATGCTTAACGAAAGATTTTGTTGATCGTTTACATTTTCCATAGTGTTTTGATATTAAATTATAATTCGATGAGTATTTTTAGAGAGATGTTAGAGAGATGAAGTTATGATAAGTCATTAAGGGAAAATGTGAATATTAATTATATTAAAGGTGGCGACACAATGAAAAAGATGACGACTTTTAATAATATCTTAATTTTATTCTTCTTCTTTAGACATTATTCGTATTTAATATTTTAATCTTAAAAATAGGTTGAATATTGTAATTAAATTTATTATTCAGTATAATCTCTTACATCACAATTCACATTCAACTCATAATATAGTATAATACTTTCTCGCTAGATGATCATAAATACTCATATGCCTTGGTTAATTTTCAATGCATCGGGATTTCTTTTACCAAAGAGATTAAATACATCTTGATATTATTGTTTTGGTGTAATTTTTGATGTGTTAGTTATGTTACAAATATGTCAGAGAATTGAAAAATATTCCCTTGTAGAAATAGCACACACCATATAATGTATTTATTCATTGGAATAATGGAGTTGTAGTAATACATTACTTATATCATTAATTAGTACATGTTGAGCAAGCATCCTGTCATTTTTTAGTAACAATATTAAACACCATCTCTAATGGCTTTGGATCAATTTATTAATTATATATAGTAGTTGCAATAGTTATAGGCCGTTTGCAATCTTGCTGGCAGGAGCTATATATAGGACACCACTTAGCAGATCTGCAAACCAGAAAGAACTTTGTTTTAGGCAAAATTAGGCAACATAATAATTATCATCTCCTATTAAAACTTTATTCTATACTATCTACCAAAAAATTATTATATATGATCAGGTCTTCGCTCATTCTTTTAATTGAAAGGGTTCTCGTATGATCGAGCATAACAAAGTAGTATATAACATATACTTAAGGTTATAACCATCTTTTGTAGGATAATTTATCCCACATCGATGAATAAAAGAAGGTGTGCACATTTTATAAGTTATTGCACTAAAAAAAAAAGACGGCTACGGGCCCAATTCGTAACCATCTCATATATGGTATTTCATTTCATTGTATTGGGATGATATCTTTTTGGTTAATAAAGTGTGTACATCTTGTATTATCCTGATGATATGCTTGCAGTCGCGATCAGTAACTCAGCATAACATCTTTTATAAGTTTTAATTGAGTAGGTTCTTTGAAATTCAATTTTTTTAGGAAAAACATAAAATCCAAGTGAGATTTTGTTATAATTGGATTGACTTGAAAGAAAAGGGAATACTTACCCTGGGCCTGCAAGAATCATAATCATTGCCATAAACAATCGTCTCTTCCTTCCTCTCGATAATCGCCGCACCTCCATGCCCATGGCGGTGGTGATGATGATTGTAGCCATAGCTAGGTATGACATTACCATCACATATAACATCGCTTAGCACAACATCACTGACGATGTTGTTGTGGTGGCGGTGGTGGCCGATAGGGTAGCCAGACCTACCACCGTATTCAGCCTCAACTCTGCTGTATTCAGAGTATGAGTTGTTGCATGGGTTGTTGCATGAGTTTTCGCGAACAACCTCGTTCTCGTAATAATATGACATTGTCTTTTTATTTGGTTGTTGATTGTTTTTCTTTAGTTGGTGATATTTAATTGAGCATTGTGGTGTGCTTATATAGTGGTGTAAATGAGAATCTCTTGGGCCTATCCTACTTCTTTAAACATTCTATATATTCTTTTCAGATTTTTCTTACATAGTCAAACGTGTCATTTAGTGTGTGAAAGGCTAGCTTGTAGCTATTAAAAAAACCAAAGTTTTGTATAATGTAAATAGAAGTTGTTGAGTTTAAAGTTGTTATGTGATTGGTTATAATATTAAACACTTATTGTTCAAGCAAGTGCCAAATCTCTTAGTCATGAAGATGCTTTTGATCATATTTTCGCACATGTCATGTACGTCTTATACATTGGAAAAGGAAGATGTGCGTGGGTTGGGTGGTGATAGTTGAGGTTTGGATCACTTCATGAGGCGATTAATGTTGAGCAGATAGGATGCATTGGGAAAGCATGGGAAGTTGTCATCATGGTAATAAGAAGAGGCTTAACTAAGTGTTGGCTCATGCCTTGAACGAGGTGATGCATGGGGGAACATTTCCTCAAATGAGGCAAGGTATAGGGGAAAATTACCTCAAACGCATCAAAGATAATGAGACATTTAGTTTTTGACACTATTCACTTATTACTCTTAATTTATATTTAATTCTTAATCAATTAATTAGATAATAGTCAAGTGAGATCTTGTTTGATTCGTCTCAATGCAATGATTCTTAATATCCACTTTTTAACATATTTCATCATGTATAATAAGAGATATTAAGCATTGAATAATTGCATTGAATAGTGTGAAAAAGCAAATGTCCCATTATCTATGTATAGGAGGGAGTAATAAATAATAATATTAATAATACTTGTGACAGTTTGATCGAAAACAAAATTATTATAAATATTGTCTTTATTCTGCACCTATCATATGCTTAATTTTAGAAAATAAAGATGAATATGCAACGAACCACATCAAAGATTCAGATTAAACCATCATCAAACCACACCTCATTATTGATTGGACAACAAGCTCAAGGTTATATGCAGTGACCAAAATGGGCTGCGTTACTGGAATTAGTTTACCTAAATTACTTATAGTTTTGAGGAATTTGTTGATTTGATTGTCTGTTTTTCTTTTTGAATGATACGCACGGCACAATGAATATGCATCTTACCATTTACTTGCTTTAAGTCTTGTTCTAATCCCTCTTTTTTCCCATATGTATAAAATTCTTATTCATTTATTTATTGGTGTGGGCTTTTTGAATACCTCCAATTAGTGCGTATTCCCTTCACATTCAACTTTGGCTTTTTTTCCCCATATGTACAAAATTCTTATTCCAAACACCTATTGAATTTATTCTTATCGCAACTCTTCAAGCTATGAAAGGGTTCCAAACATCTTCGTCGATTAACTAGGAAACATCGAGCTATTGCCCATGCCCCAAATTTTTAAGATTTAAAAATTTATCTTGCTTTACAAACAAATTCAAAGAAATTTAGATATAATTTATATTTTTTAGGCAATATGAGTTATTAATTCTTATCAATAATATAAAATGCAAAAAAATATCATATAATTTATTACACCTTAAGTTTTAAAAAGTTCTTTTCATCTTTTGCTCTAAAATGTAAAAATGAAAAAGACATGTTTGGTTTTGATTTTTGCTAATCATACTATCCGTTTGTCTCTACAAATTTGTATCTATTTTCATTTTCATTTATTTTGAGAAAATAGATATTACTTAAAGTAGTGTATTTGTTATTTTAAATAGTTTTGTGAACTCTTTGATCAAATTCCTATACTCTTATAAATATTTGACTTTACGATTGAGAAAGATCGTGACAAATAATTAAATCATGGTTTAGGTAATAATTTAGTGGATTAAAATCACATTTTGTATGCATTATCTTTAATGTTTGCAGCACAACCTAATAAATTATGATGCCACATAAATTAAAATTTTAATATTTTTACCAAGTACAACAAAATTTTCCACTTTTTTTATATTTTCCTACTTTATAGACCTACCATGCAGTCTATCCATCTCTTCCTCATCAAGTGAGATACAACTTTTAAATGGACAAGAAGAAATAATGTGAAGTTCTCCGGCACAAAATTTCATGGCTAATGAACAATCACTTTATTCTTCGAGGACCTATTCTTCTACTGATAAGGACTACACTAAGGCTATGCAATCTCTTTTTTTTTCAATTTGCATGGGAATTATTATATGGATACTAAGCTACATTTCACAAGACGAATTCACTAATTACTTTCTCTTTTTATTTCTATTACGCAATAATTGTTGGTAATTAGGGATGCAGGGCAGCAAAAATAATACGAGTTTCGCATTGTATCCACCCCAATTGTGGTGGGTAAGGGTATCAATTTTGTTGGTAGTGGGGGTATGAGTATGAAAAATCCAATCTATTATGGTCATTGGGTAGGTGGTGGGTATGAGGTCTTACTCGCCCTAAACCTACACGTCCAGCCCCATACTCAGTTAATACCCACATGTCCCACCCTATAGTCGCATACCTATATATAAAATGTACGAATTATGTTAGTTTTATACATATTTTTATTTAAAATTGTTGAAAAAAAACTTAATAATATTAATATTATTTTAATACATATATGGTTTGAAAAATTTAGATTTATAATTATATTATGATGATTTATGGAGTGCATAACACAAACTAGGAGTGAATGTGAGGCGGATATAAGGTTGTTATATCTGTGATGAATATACCCAGTTAGCTATAAAAGGTGGGGATGACTTCGAATCCATATTCAAGTAAACAAACGTGGGTATGAAAATCTTACCCTTTATGAATTGTGGGTATGAAAATTTTACATGCCTATGGGTATGAGGAAGGGTATATCGCATCCACCTGCCCATTTTATCATCTCTATTGGTAATGGTCTAAATTTATGGTTACATTATTCCTTCTGCCCTTACCACCAAGCATCCAACCACTACTTTTTTTTGCATAGAATATCACTCTTACTATTAGCAAAGGTGATATTTATCCATTAACATCATAAATTAGAGGCAATTTTTCTTCCTTACCTTCTAATTATTGTACTCTTTCTTCTAGACTTTAGCACTCTTGATATGTACTCTGGATGATTACGTTAATGTTATTCTTTCTAGTTTAATAAAGCTCCTCATTTTACTCGTTAAAAAAAACAATTTAACTTCCTTTTTATACTTCTTTATTGTCCTTTACTGCCAAACCATTTGATATAATCCACAATACTTTATGGACATCCCTATTAATAGTACATCAGGTGACAAATACTATGGTATTTTGACGGGCTTATATCCTAGTTTTTAAATCTTTCGAATCCTGATGGGATCTAGATTCATACTAATTGCACCCTAACTTGTGGATCTGATAACCTTTTTTATTATTCAAAAATTATTTTAATTTCCTAAGTCTAAGCCTTTATTTGGCTATTCTCACTCAATAACTCATTTAAAAAAAAGACATCTCACAGGTAGGGATGGTCATGGGGCGGGTCAGGAGCGGGTCCAACCAGACCCGGACCCGGACCCTTTTAATTTTTTGAGATCCAGACCCGGATCCGGACCCTAAGGGTCCAAAATTTTCAGACCCGGACCCAGACCCTTCGAATCTGATGGGTCTAGGGTCCTTAATGGGTCCTTATTGGGTCTAAAAAAAAGTCTCTTGGATTTGTCAAATTTTAAATATCTGTAAGTCATTATATTTTTCGTATATTTGTAAGAGAGTTATTATCGTATTTTGCAAATATTTAATACTAATTTAACATTTAAACTCGCATAGCGTTACCCATATACGCTAAATTCTATTATAAACACTAATTCGAATCCATGAAATAAGGGTACTTGAGTAAGCATTTAGCAAGTAACATATATATTATTCATATATATTATGATTATATATAAAGAAAAAAATGTTGGGGGCAAAATTCATATGTAAAAGACAAATAAAAATAGATAATTTCATATTTATAAGGGTCCAAGGGGCGGGTCCAGGGTCCAGATATTGGACCCGGACCTGGACCTGCCAAATATTTTTTAGATCCAGATCCGATCCGGATCCGATGGGTCTCAAAAAATAAGACCCAGACCCTTAAAAAAGGGGCGGGTCTGGGGCGGGTCCAACAGGGTCCTGGATCCGTGACCATCCCTACTCACAGGAGTTCACTCTTTCTCCCTCGTCCCTTATTACTCCTTTTTCTCCCTTAAACTCGTTTTCATGATATCACAATTGCTTCTCCCATGTCCCAACCATCGCATTTTTACTAGAGGCAAGCTCTATTGACTCTCAAGAATGAAGGATTTTAACACAAAGGACAAATTGGTTAGAGGAAAGTGTTGAGACAAAGAGAAAGAACTTGTTAAAAGAACATAAAAGGAAAAAGAAATAAGAAATTTTATAATTATTTTCCGATGAATAGAATAATGCTTATACACATGATGTACTCATTTATGAGCACAATTATACCCTTTTTGTTGTGCCAAGTTTCATGCTTTTCAATCATTATTATACACATTACGCGTGATTTTACATTGTTCTTGGCTTCAGATTGTTTTGTGGTTGTTTTAGGTGTTTTTGAAGGCATTAAAGTCTATTTTCATGTGTTTGAAACTTTGGCACACATATCGAGACTTTCCTCAAAGATTTTGCATTGTTGGAAGCACCTTTGCTCCTCAAAAGATTAAAGAGCAAGATAAATAACACTGATTCGACCAAATGCAGCTCCCATTCGGTCCAATAAAGCTTCTGCATACTTAGGCTGAATTTCAAATGTTGCTGGAATAGGCAAATGCACAGAGATTCGACCGAATGGAGTGGATTCGACCAAATGGTCCATCCATTTGGCCGAATGGAGCTGTTGTCAAATAAAGCTTCTATTTTGGGGGAATGAAGCGAGATTCGAATGATTGTGAAGGATTCAAACGAATGAGTTCTTCGATTCGCCTGGACGATTACTAAAGCAACTTGTTAACTTTATGTCTCTTTGATATCTGAAAAAATCAGCTATCCAAATAAGGTTTGCGCGATTGTTGTTTCTACTAAATCAAAACTCAAAGTCTAATTTTGAGATTTCAAGACCTCTCGGTTCAAAGGGTATATTGACACCAATTTCTGTAGAAATCCTTATCATCTATTAGCCCTAATACATTCTTTAGTGTAGTGTTGTATAATCTTCAACTTTTGTTAGTTCACCAAACCCTAGTTTTATAGTTTTATGCTTTCAATCTTTTGTATTGCAAGTCTTTGGACACCCAAAGGGCAGGGGTTTGTGGGTCGATTGGTGATATAACCAAGGGCGAAGTGACCAAAGCCCTCAAAAAGATGGGGAGATTTAAGGCAGTCGGACCAGATAATATCCCGATCGAGGTGTGGAGGAGCCTAGGGGAGGAGGGAATTCAATGGCTTACTAATCTCTTTAATGCAATCTTGCGATCTAATAAGATGCCAGAGGAGTGGAGGATGTAACAACCCGACTTACCGTTGACTGAGCAAGTCAAGTCATCACGGGGTTTACTAACCCAAAAATTCAAATCTCAATTCCAAAACTTGCGCAAAAGAGTCTTTAGTTCTAGATCATAACTAAATCAGCTAATTTCCAATCCAAACATCTATTTAAATCATAAAGCAATCATAAAAGTCTTCATAAGAGTCTAACATAAGAGTCTAACATAGCCAATACAGTCTAAACCAATATACAATTACCAAAACCTAGTACAAACTACTAACTCTAGGTGTTCAGCTCATGCTAACATCCTTGAAGCTCTCATCAACTCCGTTAACCCATTGTTCCCGACTGGTTCCGATCTGTAAGCAATCTAAAAGATGAAAACAACAGGGGATCAGATAAACTGAATGAGAAGTAACAATCCAAAACACAAAACATAGCAGTTCAAAACATAGGTTTAAAAGCAACATCCTTTTCCTAGATCTATGTGCGCACAGGGAGTCTAGTTTGAGAGGTGCCCCATAGCTCTATGACTATGTCGCTCTCGGGTGAGGCTAGTCAATATCTCAATGACAATTCACCTCAAAAACAGGGAGTAGGGAACAATGTTCCTCAACTCCGTCAATGGCCAGCTCGCAGCTCGATCCATTAACCATATCATAATCAACATAATCAATCATATCCAAATCATCATCAATAATAAACAGTTCAAAACAATTTGATGAAAACATTTTCAAAACAGTAGCTTGGCCAGGCCCTTTAAGGGACTGCCACTACTCACCAAATCCGACGCTTCTTATGGCCAAGATCAATTCACCGCTATCAGCTAGAACGGTTCCTCGACGTAGTCGTCTCCTGAAGCATACAATATAAATCACACACTGGCACACAGAATTCGTTACTACAAACTAGGCTATATGATTCGATGCATCTCCTCCTACGACTGTAGCTTAACCAAGACTCACATAACTAAGCCAAGAACACTAATCATCTAACATTCCATTACTTTTAGATATATCTAAACAAGACCCATAAAATCAATATCTTCATACAAACGATCAAGATTCAACAACTTATCCCAAGATCCAATAATTTACTACTAATGGTCACTTAATCCAATTCGTATACCATAAAGACTTTATAATCCAATACTCAAGAATATCAAACTATCCAACGAATATAAAATCGGTATTTTAATCCCACAATCAATGATTTCTACAAAATTCAACTAATTCAATCAAGAACCTCAAATTATTCAACATTTCACCATTTCCATAATTTTCATAATCCAACATATACATTACTAACCTTATAAAACCAAGACATTACATAATCTACTATTAAAATCAACTAATATTAAATTATCATCATCACACACACTTACTAATAACACACTTTTCTAATTTCTTAATACGACTCATATAATTAATTTATATAAATTGTCCAAGATTCAACCAAAACTCACAATTAGGGTTTTAATACATGCTATTACCAACATACTAATAAAATCATAAAATTAAGAGCATAATCTACGCAAGGTAAAAGAGAATAAAGAGGGATTTACCTTCTCTTTGACAGCCTACCAGAATAAAAGATTACTGTTCTGACTTAAATCTTGAGACTAAACAACCGAATCAGACTCACTCACTTCCCCATATATAGGCAGAATCCAGGTCAAGAAAGCCAAATTGAATGTCTACACAGGTTAGGGTTCGAATTTTGAGAAGAAAAATCAGAATAATAAGAAAAGAATTGAGTAAAACAAACATAGAATTTGAGAGTAACATACCTTAATTCCTTCTACACCAACAATCAACAAGAAGAGGATAAGAATCAATCTATTTGTTTTGCTACTGCTTGATCAAATGAAGAAGATGATTGAAATCTTGTTTGTCCTAATTTCTGAAAATTAGGAGAAGGAATTTTCGGCCTAATGCCTGCGATTGAGCGAGAGCGAAGAAAATGAGCTTTGTTCGAATGGAGAAGGAAGCAAATGGGTTTACTGGGTTTTTGGTTTGGTCAACGAAAAGGAAAAGAAATGGGTATTTGGGAATTTTGTTTTAATTGGGTTTTTATTTGGGGTGGGTTTTGTTGTGCGTGTGAGGATGAGTGATTTTGTTTTATATTTTTTTTTATATTATTATTATTATTATTATTATTATTATTATTATTATTATTATTATTATTATTATTATTATTATTATTATTATTATTATTATTATTATTATTATTATCTCCCATGTAAATAACCGTACTCCACGTGTCATTGTCGAATTTATTTAAACTACTCGAATTATTTATTTATTTTAAATTTTCGATTAAATTTCTCGAATGTTACATTCTACCCAACTTGAAATAAACTTCGCCCTCGAAGTTAAACCAAGTTTCAAACACATACACAAAAGACCAGCTAACATACAACTATGTTTAATTCTCATATTCTGCGCGTTAAAAGAATCTACTATCGCCAACTGACTACGTTAACCAAACAACCAACCAAACTTAAGGACTACTAACAACAAGACTTAGTACTAATATTAAATCTTACAGTTCTACCCAACTTAGAATAAAGTTCGTCCCCGAACTTAACTCTCTAGGACTAAGGAGATGCAACAACTATAAAACGATAAAACATAAAATACCTGAGCGAACAACCAGGGGTAATCACGTCTCATAGCATCTTCAGCCTCCCACGTGGCCTCTTCGGTGACGTGATTCGACCATAACACCTTTACGATCGCTACGCTACCCTGACGTGTATCGCGCGTCTTGCGATCTAAGATCTGTACGGGAGTCTCCTCATATTGTAAGGTGTCATCTAAACTCTGCTGCTCGGGCTGTAGAACGTGCGAATCATCTCGAATGTACTGCCTTAGCTGAGATACATGAAATACGTCATGCACTCGCTCAATAGACGCAGGTAACGCAAGTCGATACGCTACCTCGCCTATGCGCTCCAGGATCTCGTATGGTCCAATGTATCTCGGACCGAGCTTTCCTTTCTTCCCAAACCTCATCACACCTCTAGTCGGTGAAACTCGTAGGAAGACCTTATCTCCGACTCGAAACTCAAGAGGTCGACGTCGTTGGTCTGCGTAACTTTTCTGCCTATCCTGAGCTGCTCTCATCCTCTTACGTATCAGCTGGACTTGCTCGATCATCTCCTGAATCAAAGGCGGTCCCACAGCTACTGTATCCGAACTATCGTCCCAACAAACGGGGCTACGACAACTACGACCATAAAGTGCCTCGAATGGTGCCATCCCGATGCTCGTATGATAACTGTTATTATACGAGAACTCTATCATATCCAACTTATCGTCCCATGAACCCCCAAAATCTAGGACACAAGCCCGCAACATATCCTCAAGTGTCTGTATAGTCCGCTCGGTCTGTCCGTCTGTAGCTGGGTGAAACGCGGTGCTCATACGCAACTCAGTACCCAAAGAATCCTGTAGCTTTTGCCAAAAGTTAGACAAAAACCTAGCATCTCTATCTGACACTATGTCTCGAGGGACTCCATGATGTCTCACCACTTGTTGGCGATAAGCTAAAGCCAACTGGTGCTTGTTCCAGGTATCCTTCATCGGAATGAAATGCGCTGATTTGGTCAGTCGATCAACTATAACCCAAATCATGTTGTTGCCTTTTGCAGTCCTAGGCAACCCACACACAAAGTCCATCGATATCGATTCCCACTTCCAATCGGGTATCGGCAAAGGGTGGAGCAACCCTTGAGGTCGACGGTGGTCTATCTTGACCTTCTGGCAGGTCAGGCATTTGGAAACAAAGCTAGCGACGTCCCTCTTCATACCATGCCACCAAAAAGTTCTCCTAAGATCCTGGTACATCTTGTCCGTGCCCGGGTGTATGGAGAAACATGAACTATGCGCTTCCTTTAGAATACGAGTACGTAGGTCTGCGTCGTTAGGGACACACCATCTGTCGTCATATCTCAGACTACCATCCTCGTGTATGCTAAAATGTGGGTCGGGTGTTTCCACCACTAGTGACGCCTTCTCCACCAGGTGTGTATCCTCAGTCTGCTTCACCCTAATCTCCTCAAACAAATCAGACGTCACCTCCATAATTGATGCCACTACCCCATGGTCTACTAACTCAATGCCCATCTCCTCGATTTCCTCTCTTAAACGTACTCTAGACAAGGCATTACACAAACTATGTATAGCTTTCCGGCTCAAGGCATCAGCAACGACGTTAGCTTTCCCCTCATGATATCGGATCTCTAAGTCATAATCTGCAATCAGCTCTAGCCATCGTCGTTGCCTCATATTCAACTCCCTCTGGGTGAATATAAACTTCAAGCTCTTATGATCAGACAAAACCCTAAAATTTGTACCATACAGATAATGTCTCCAAATCTTAAGAGCAAAGACTACCGCAGCTAACTCTATGTCATGTGTCGGGTAATTGACCTCATGGGTCTTTAGCTGACGTGAAGCATAAGCAATGACGCGCCCATTCTGCATCAACACACACCCCAGACCATTCTTCGACGCATCAGTGTACAACTCAAACTCTGACTCTCCATCTGGCATTGCTAGGATAGGTGCGGTAGTTAGTCGTGTCTTCAATATCCTAAAAGCTTCATCGCACTGATCATCCCAAACGAACCGTACATCCTTCCTGGTCAACTGAGTCAACGGTCGAGCAATCTTGGAGAAATCGCGAACAAATCTCCGATAATACCCCGCCAAACCTAAGAAACTACGAACTTCAGACGCGTTCCTAGGTATAGCCCAAGTCGAGATTGCCTCCACCTTCGTCGGGTCTACCGATATACCCTCACTAGACACTATGTGCCCGAGAAAAGAAACCTTGCGCAACCAAAATTCGCACTTAGAGAATTTGGCGTACAACCTATGCTCCCTCAAGGTCTGTAGTACGATCCTCAAATGTTCAGCATGCTGCTCCTCGTCTTTAGAATAGACTAAGATGTCATCGATGAAGATAACGACGAACTGATCAAGGTATGCGGAAAAGACATTATTCATGAGGGCCATGAACGCTGCCGGTGCATTGGTCAAACCAAAGGGCATGACCGTAAACTCATAGTGCCCATATCGCGTCCTGAAGGCTGTCTTCGGGATATCCTTCGGTGAGATGTTTAGCTGGTGGTAACCAGATCTCAGGTCGATCTTGGAGAATACAGACGCGCCTCTGAGCTGATCGAACAGGTCATCTATCCTAGGAAGGGGATACTTGTTCTTCACCGTAGCACGATTGAGCTCTCGATAGTCTACACATAATCTGAAGGTGCCATCCTTCTTCTTGACAAAGAGAACAGGTGCGCCCCAAGGTGACACGCTTGGGCGTATATAACCCTTATCTAACAACTCCTGTAACTGCACCTTTAACTCCGCTATCTCTCTGGGTGCCATACGATACGGAGCCTTCGATATAGGACTCGTTCCCGGTACAAGATCAATCGTCAAGTCCACAGCCCTCGGAGGTGGTAACCCAGGTATCTCAGAAGGAAAAACATCCTCGAACTCACGTACAACACGTATCTCTCCTATCTCGGGTGTGCTCACTGCCGTGTCTACTACGTGACATAAAATCATCGGGTACTTCCTCCTCAAGTACGCTTTCAGCTTGAGAACAGATATGATCTTGGTTGGATTCTTTGGCACAAAACCCTTAAAGGTCACTCTCTGCCCTTTAGGCCCTCGTACAACCACTCTCTTCATCCAGCAGTCAATGCTCGCCTTGTACTTTCTCAACCAGTCCATACCCAAGATAACATCAAAATTATCTAAAGGGAACTCTATCAAATCTACCCGCAAATCTACTCCCATAAAGTCTAAGGGTATGTCTCTGTATACTCTCTGACACAAGACTCTCTCGCCTGATGGTTGCGCAAACTCACTACTTATCTTAATCGAACTAGACAACAACAACTTCGATATACAAGAAGATGCAACAAAAGAGTGAGATGCTCCAGAATCGAATAAAACGTAAGCAGGTATGCGATTGACTGAGAACGTACCGGTAACCACTCCTGGTGTATCCTCAGCTTCTCCTTTCTTAAGAGCCATAAGCTTCCCTGTAGCCTTGGTGCCACTAATAGGTGCACCGACGGATGGTCTGGATGAACCTCCCATAGCGGACCTCGGATTCTGCGAACCGTACCCAGAAGACGTCTGCGGTCGACCCTGTCGCCTCTCCTGAGCCACGCTAGCCTGACTCCCATTCGGTCTCTGCGCTGAACCCTGTGGTGTACCCCTCAAACCCTGCTCATGCAAGAACTGGTAGCAATCGGCCCTCTTGTGACCCTTCTTCCCGCAATGAAAACACTCGGTGATCCTACTGCCCTGAGGTGTGCTCAAAGTCGCTTTCCCGAAGCTGGGTCGATGCTCTCGATGCGACTGAGAAGGTGCTGAATATCGTCGACCCCCAACACTGTGTGATAACTCATGGGTGTCCTCTCTGCGTCGCTTCAGCCCTTGGGTGGCCTTCCGCTCGTCCCATAGGCGTTCAGCCTCACAAGCGTCATGGTAAACATCTCTAACGTGATCGTGCCCGAGATTCCTCATACGCTCCCGAATATCTAGACTCAACCCCGATAAGAACCTCTGAGCCCTAAATCTCTCCCCGATCTTCATGTCATCCACATACTTAGCTAGCTCCATGAATCGCATGTAGTACTGATGGACGGTCTGGGTTCCCTGCGTGAGTCGGGAATACTCATCGAACATCTTCCTCTGGAGGTGTAGAGGGAAGAACTCGTCGCGAAGTGCCGACACAAACAAACTCCACGGGAGAGAAGGAACGGTAGGATGCTCCGATGTAACCGTAGAAGGATCTGGTAGAAGAGCATCTCTATGGGTGACCCACCACGTATCGGCGTCGCCGGTCAGGTAGTGAACCGCTAGGTCTACCCTCATATCCTCAGGGGTCTTCAGTATCGCAAAGATCTTCTCCATCTCTCGAATCCAGTCGTCTAGTCTAGTAGGAGGACCCTTACCGTCGTATTTCCTAGGAGCTAATCTCTGAATACCCTCAGCCTGAGACGCCCCCAAATCGTGTCCAGAACCACCCTTCGAAGAACCAGCGTTAAGCGACTGAAGCACCTGCTGTTGCAAAAGCAGGTTCTGTTGCTGCTGCATGTAAAACATCTTCAACATAGAGTCGAACTGTTCGGACGTGATGGCAGCCGGAATGACAGGTGGCGTAGAGTCAGATCGCGCGTGAGAAGCTTCGTCTGACGCGGCCGTACGCTCGGAGTTGACCTCATGACGAGGCTCACGATTATCCTCCATCGCTATACGTATACAAACAAACAATAAACAGCTCGATGAAGATGCAAGCAAACATAATCATATGAAACATAAGCATAAGCGTTAAAGCGTTCCCTATACAACCCCGTAATCCTCACAACTCACATTCTACATTTCTAAGAAAACTAACAAACTCAAAACACTGCTGTTAATACCACAATCATATCTACTTCTATATCTAACTCTTATCTTTAACCTCTAGATCCTCAAATTACGTCTTTTCCTAATTCCCAAGATTGTATGCCCGCTAGGTGAACTAACCCTAAAGATTAGTCACGGTCGCAAGTCGGCTCTGATACCAACTGTAACAACCCGACTTACCGTTGACTGAGCAAGTCAAGTCATCACGGGGTTTACTAACCCAAAAATTCAAATCTCAATTCCAAAACTTGCGCAAAAGAGTCTTTAGTTCTAGATCATAACTAAATCAGCTAATTTCCAATCCAAACATCTATTTAAATCATAAAGCAATCATAAAAGTCTTCATAAGAGTCTAACATAAGAGTCTAACATAGCCAATACAGTCTAAACCAATATACAATTACCAAAACCTAGTACAAACTACTAACTCTAGGTGTTCAGCTCATGCTAACATCCTTGAAGCTCTCATCAACTCCGTTAACCCATTGTTCCCGACCGGTTCCGATCTGTAAGCAATCTAAAAGATGAAAACAACAGGGGATCAGATAAACTGAATGAGAAGTAACAATCCAAAACACAAAACATAGCAGTTCAAAACATAGGTTTAAAAGCAACATCCTTTTCCTAGATCTATGTGCGCACAGGGAGTCTAGTTTGAGAGGTGCCCCATAGCTCTATGACTATGTCGCTCTCGGGTGAGGCTAGTCAATATCTCAATGACAATTCACCTCAAAAACAGGGAGTAGGGAACAATGTTCCTCAACTCCGTCAATGGCCAGCTCGCAGCTCGATCCATTAACCATATCATAATCAACATAATCAATCATATCCAAATCATCATCAATAATAAACAGTTCAAAACAATTTGATGAAAACATTTTCAAAACAGTAGCTTGGCCAGGCCCTTTAAGGGACTGCCACTACTCACCAAATCCGACGCTTCTTATGGCCAAGATCAATTCACCGCTATCAGCTAGAACGGTTCCTCGACGTAGTCGTCTCCTGAAGCATACAATATAAATCACACACTGGCACACAGAATTCGTTACTACAAACTAGGCTATATGATTCGATGCATCTCCTCCTACGACTGTAGCTTAACCAAGACTCACATAACTAAGCCAAGAACACTAATCATCTAACATTCCATTACTTTTAGATATATCTAAACAAGACCCATAAAATCAATATCTTCATACAAACGATCAAGATTCAACAACTTATCCCAAGATCCAATAATTTACTACTAATGGTCACTTAATCCAATTCGTATACCATAAAGACTTTATAATCCAATACTCAAGAATATCAAACTATCCAACGAATATAAAATCGATATTTTAATCCCACAATCAATGATTTCTACAAAATTCAACTAATTCAATCAAGAACCTCAAATTATTCAACATTTCACCATTTCCATAATTTTTATAATCCAACATATACATTACTAACCTTATAAAACCAAGACATTACATAATCTACTATTAAAATCAACTAATATTAAATTATCATCATCACACACACTTACTAATAACACACTTTTCTAATTTCTTAATACGACTCATATAATTAATTTATATAAATTGTCCAAGATTCAACCAAAACTCACAATTAGGGTTTTAATACATGCTATTACCAACATACTAATAAAATCATAAAATTAAGAGCATAATCTACGCAAGGTAAAAGAGAATAAAGAGGGATTTACCTTCTCTTTGACAGCCTACCAGAATAAAAGATTACTGTTCTGACTTAAATCTTGAGACTAAACAACCGAATCAGACTCACTCACTTCCCCATATATAGGCAGAATCCAGGTCAAGAAAGCCAAATTGAATGTCTACACAGGTTAGGGTTCGAATTTTGAGAAGAAAAATCAGAATAATAAGAAAAGAATTGAGTAAAACAAACATAGAATTTGAGAGTAACATACCTTAATTCCTTCTACACCAACAATCAACAAGAAGAGGATAAGAATCAATCTATTTGTTTTGCTACTGCTTGATCAAATGAAGAAGATGATTGAAATCTTGTTTGTCCTAATTTCTGAAAATTAGGAGAAGGAATTTTCGGCCTAATGCCTGCGATTGAGCGAGAGCGAAGAAAATGAGCTTTGTTCGAATGGAGAAGGAAGCAAATGGGTTTACTGGGTTTTTGGTTTGGTCAACGAAAAGGAAAAGAAATGGGTATTTGGGAATTTTGTTTTAATTGGGTTTTTATTTGGGGTGGGTTTTGTTGTGCGTGTGAGGATGAGTGATTTTGTTTTATATTTTTTTTTATATTATTATTATTATTATTATTATTATTATTATTATTATTATTATTATTATTATTATTATTATTATTATTATTATTATTATTATTATTATTATCTCCCATGTAAATAACCGTACTCCACGTGTCATTGTCGAATTTATTTAAACTACTCGAATTATTTATTTATTTTAAATTTTCGATTAAATTTCTCGAATGTTACAGAGGATTAGTACAATTATCCCATTGTTCAAGAACAAAGGGGATGCACAAGAATGCGGAAACTATAGGGGTATCAAACTCCTAAGCCATGCTATGAAACTGTGGGAAAGAGTTATTGAGAAAAGGATTAGACGGGAGACGGTGATTAAAGAGAACCAGTTTGGTTTCATGCTGGGAAGATCAACTACCGAGGCGATTCATGTTTTGAGGAGATTGATGGAAAAATATAGGAGCGAAAAAAAGATTTGCATCTCGTGTTCATTGACTTGGAGAAAGCGTATGATAGCATACCACGAAGCATCGTTTGGGATAGCCTCCAGATTAGAGGTATTTCTTCAGGATACATTGAAGTTATACAGGACATGTATGACAGAGTCTCCACTAACATACAGACACCGGTGGGGCTAACAGAGACTTTCAGTATTAGAGTGGGCCTACATCAGGGTCAGCACTTATTCCTTTCATCTTTGCGGTCATTATGGATGAAATCTCATAATCCATCTGGGAAACCGTACCATGGTGTATGCTTTTCGCAGACGATATCTATCTGGCCGCAGAAACTAACGAGGAGGCTAATAGTAAATTGGAAAAATGGAGGGAAGCCTTGGAGGGTAAGGGGATGCGCATAAGCCGTTCGAAGAAAGAATGCATGCGATGTAACTTTGTGGGACAGAATCGTTAGGGGAGTCAGAGGTGTCCATTGGGGGAGAAGTGGTTGCATGTACGTCTAAGTTCAAATACCTAGGTTCAGTTATTCAGAGTAATGGGGAGATTGATGGGGACGTTACGAACTGTATACAGACAGGATGGCTTAAGTGGAGAGCAGCGACTGAGGTGTTTTGTGATAAACGATTACCTAGTAGACTAAAGGGAAAGTTTTAGCGCGTAGCGATTAGGCCAGCTTTATTGTACGGGACCGAATGTTGGCCTGTAAAAAAGGTTTTCGAACAGAGAATGGACGTAACAGAGATGCATATGCTGAGATGGATGTGTGGCAAAACTATGATGGACAGGATAAGAAATCAGGAGTTTAGGGAGAAGCTAGGGGTTGCACCTCTCTCTGCAAGGATGCGGGAGAATGGAAAGAAATCATACAGGTTCAAGAGGGGTGTGAATGGAAAGAAATCATATCAGTGATGATGAAACTACATGCGAGGAAGAAGCACACATAGATTACAATGAGAAAGAACAATAAAAGATTTAGTTTCAAACTATATTTTGTATTTTAGTGTATAATCAAGTTCTTATGAACATATATAGATATATTTTGTATATTTTAGTTGTATAATCAAGTTCTTACGAACATATATAGATATACACAATATACAATGTATGTATGAATGATGTAGATTAATTAAGTTTATACAATTAGTGACTGATTTTGATTTATTTTAGCATTATTATTATTATTATTATTATTATTATTATTATTATTATTATTATTATTATTATTATTATTATTATTATTATTATTATTATTATTATTATTATTATTATTATTAAAAGTGATACATAATCATAAAGTGTTACATTAGCTTAATTGATTAAATGAAAAAGTGTTACCTAATATGAAAAAATATTACCTAAATTTTAATAAAGTGTTACATAAAGTAGTCCAAAGTGATACATTATTGAAAAGTGTTACAATAGCTTAATTGATGAGATGAAAAAGTGATACCTAATTATAAAAAAGTGTTACATAATAAATAATAAGTAACACTATAAAAATGTTACATATGCAAAAAAAAGTGTTACCTAAAGTTATATAAAATAACACTTGTAAAAGTGTTACCATAGGCATGTAAAAGTGTTACTTAAGAGAATAGATAACACCGTCAGATGTAGCACCTAAAAAAGTGTTACCTTAGGTCTATAGTAACACTTTAAGCACTTTAGGTTACACTTTTTGTGTGTTACCTAAAACCAATTATGTAGTAGTGTTGTTGTATTGAATTGCTTTTTGCATGTTTGTTAATGCACTAATTCAATTTATAATTTTTCTAATTGTGCCTAATTGAAAATTATAAAAAATTGATAATAATTATCTTCACATTGTAACAAATCAAGCATGATTTCACTTAACTGTAATTGAACTTATGAATTAAGTATTACAAGTTAAAAGTGAAATATGAATACTATCTCTAAAGCAAATTAGACATCGCTCTCTCTCCAAATTTCTCCAATGCTTCAGTTTATCTTTCAATTATTTTTCTCATTGAACATAATGGATATTGTTATTAGTAGTGATTTCACCAATATTTTTTCCTCCATCAGTTACTCTGAAGGCATGACCAGTGATAGCCTGTGTAAAGCGGTCTATTGCACAAGGCCCATTATAAAAGGCCCTTAAAATTCATTTTTATACTTATTTCATTTATTGTTTCAAGTACCGCAAACACATGTATATACTATATTACACAAAAGTAACCAATAATAAATAGCCAACTATTATGAGTGTAATCAATGGAGAAATTTTAACATATACTAGTATTTTGATTTTTTTTTTCTTTAAATTGTAAAGGTTATAGCATAAATTAATTGGCACAAGGGCCCAAAATTTATGAAACCGCCCTATTTGTAGATTTTTGGTCTCACTTTTTTCTTTTAAGTGCAAGTTTACGATCTGTTTTCAAGAATTTTAATTTTAATTTATGTTTTACTGAAACGAATAACAATCTCTTATATTATAAGCTTTACGAATTGCAATTAAAATTTGGTCTATATCATTTGATTTTTTAATTGTATCGTCTTTCTCATCCACTTAATGCTCTCACATAAAAGTTCTAAAATAAATCTTCAAAAAAAAAAGTTGTAAAATAATGTGAAAGTCCTAATTTATATAGGTACGATTAAGTAGTAGAAATCAAGCTAAAACTCTACAATGGCTTTCATTTTTTCTCAATATATTGTTTCTTAGCTTGAAGCAAAGCTTGTTAAGTTAATTTAATTGTTTTTCTTTGAATAGTACATAAGTTTTTATCAAATACAACCTCTATTTGAAGCATTATGGTATTGAAATGTTATTAGTTGTCTAATTTGATGCTTTAAAGAGTTAAAGCTTTATGAACATTATATGTTGTTTCTATATATAAATTAATGCAAACAAGGACAAATACAGTATGAAGTATTATATATATATATATATATATATATATATATATATATATATATATGTATATGAAATTTCTTAGAAATAAAGTAGTACATCATCAAAGATTAAAGAAAGTAAGCATACAATGCAATAGTATTTAGCCCATGCCTAGGGCGCATTTTATTATACAAACTAGTTATATATATTGTTCAGTTACTCTGAATCTTTAGGCAGCAGAGGACAAGCATTACTGATCAGTACATCTGCAATCAAAAACACGTCCTATGATAAGAGGAAATTTATTGACGGATTAAGTAAACATTAAACAAATATAAATTGATCTTCAAAATAAAAATATACTACCTCCTATTGAACCTAAATGTCCCATTTAATTTTTCACACTTGCCGAGACAACATTTTAACCCTTAATATCTCAAATTATTCTTAATTAAAAAAAAAAAATATATATATATATATATATATATATATATATATATATATATATATATATATATATATATATATATATATATATATATATATATATATATATATATATATATATATATATATATATATATATATATTGATGTTTTTTTTATTTTTTTACTTCAATATACGATAGTCAATTCCTATGGACAATCGGAGGATGACGTATTAATAATCCAGTAGTTCGTAAAAAATCAACTGTAATATTAAGAGTGAAAGAAAAAGACTTCAAACACTGGATCAACTTATGCCTCTTTAGCTTTAAATTTTGAGTTCCTCACATATGATTTTAACAGTTTAACTACGATTGATTAACAATTTCATAGTTAAAATTGATATTAGTTGATTAGAATATTACATTTCTTGATTTTAACCGATTTTACTATTTCTTTTATATTGTTTTAAAATTCTTGGATAAGGTGACCAACTATAGAAGTAGAACTACATGTACTTACTTTGGAATAATTTAATTATATATTTATTAATTTAAAAAATTTTACCAACTAAAAATGATTTTTTACGAATTTATATAATTAAAGCATTTATTTGTCATTAGGGTCTTGTGATCTTGTTCCATTTAGAGAGCAAATATCTTATCTGAAGAAAAATCTTAGTTTTAATTCTCAACTAATCTTTTTTACTCTCAGCTTAACGTATAGTATATATATACATACCAGACTAGACATCTATACCTACGGGTTTTATGAAAAAATTAAACATAGAAATTAAAGTTTTGAAGTATTCTACGCGTTTATATTTTAGTGTTAAAAACAGAATTTGACATACATACTTCTTCCATTTTATTGTAATTGTAATATTTAACTTTTTATTCAATTCAATGCGCTATTTTATTTATTGATATACTAAAATTTTGCTTAACTAAAAATTGCAAAAATTAATATCATGAAAACATGTAATTAGACTATTCAAATAAAATTCTATTTAATTATATTTTTTGTTACACAATAGAAGTCGTAATATGTAAATAAGCTTGAACAATGTGGAAAAAATCGTAATGTTACAAGTATTTTAGAACAGAGGAAGTATTGTTTATCCAATCAAACGAATGAATTTAAATTTGAAAACACAGAAATTGAACAATTATTAAAGGAAATTCTATATTAGTTGATTTTTAAAATGTCAAAAATTAATCTATCAATTAAATTTAACGATATCTGGGTGAACGTTTTTTATTTTTTAAAAAATCTTAAATGTAAATAAATATTTAAAATGAAATTGTTTACTAATACAAACTCAAAATATATAATTTCTCCTATTCAGCCTAAGTTTTCCATTTGATTGAGCACATTTGTCATTGCACTATTTCTATCAATAATATCTCTAATTGTGCATGATTGTATATAATTAATAATACTAGTATAAATTAACTTCAAAAAAATAATACTAGTATAAATTATGAATAAAATACGACTTAAGAATGATTGATATGTATTTTCAAAAGTCAAATGAGACACTTAAGCTAAATAAAAGTTTGTAAGTTATTTATTACAAATAATACTCACAAATTAAACTTGATAGAAGTATTAAAATTTTACATGCAATAAATAAACATAATCCCTTCGTTTCCATATGTTCTTTTTAAATAGAATTTATTGAATTTGGTGTCAAATTTTGACTATGATTTCTCATGGATTTATATGAAAAAACATATTCATGTGGGATATTGTTATATTTGTCTCAATATATACTTTTAAATATCAACTTTTAGAGTTTCTAAAAACTTACAATTATAATTATTTAATTTTAAAATTTACATTGGAATCTGCGTAAAAAAGTAGATAAGAACATTTGAAAACATAAGAAGTATTAAAAATAGTGTTATTAATTGAAGATATGAGTAGATGGTAATTGGTAAGGAACTACATACCCTCCTATATGGATCGTAGGAATTGTCGATGATACGTTCTTCCCTCCTTTCAATAATCTGAGTTGGTCCATCATGGTAGTGATGCTTATTATTCCTATATGGATCGTAAGAATTGTCAATGATGTACTCTTCCCTCCTTTCAATTATCTCAGTTGGCCTATGGTGGTCGTTGTGGTGGCCGCCGGAAACGACATCTTTAACAATATCTTTTATAACTCCAACCACCCCCTTGTGGTGGTGATCGTGGCGGTGGTGGTGGTCATTTTCAGGGTAAACATGGCTTACTTCATAGTAACTACTTTCATAGGGATGGTTTAGGTTTGACATTGTTGATTTTTGGTGATATGCAAATAAGCCATGTCATGAAGTGCTTATATAATTGCCAACATGAGAATATTATTATGTACTTTCTCCATTTTTTTGTTGCACCATTTCCATTTTGTACACTATTCATTATTTGATAGTGTTTTATATAGTGCGGCTATTAAACGAAAAAAAAAGATATTCATGTGGGATCTTGTTTTATTCGTCTCGTTGGATACTTTCATAATATCAAAGTTTTATAGTTTTTAGTTGAGTATAATTTTAGATATAAGCAATCCGACAAATGCATTGGACTGTGTAAAAAGGTGTTTAGGTCCAAGTAAAAAAAGGGAGAAAGTAGTAATTTCCCTTGCAAATATTCATGTTTGAATTTTATTTTTTTCCTTTGGTATAATTGGGAATTAAAGATTTTTAGTTATTGATTTTGAATTATATTGAATTATAATAAAAATAATTAAGTAAATAATATGTAGTTTTTATTTATATAAATTATTTGCAAATAATATATTTTGTCAAGGATCGACGTATCTAAATTAAGTTTGTTCGTTGGCGTAAAAGTAAAGTGTTATTCATCGAAACATGTAATTCTCTCCAAGGCAAAGCCATATAACAACATTTTTAGAATCATGGAATTGCATGAATGAAGACAAGGGTGTAGCTAAGATCGTAAACTCGTGGAATACTAATATATTGTAAAACAATTTTTGTAGTTTTGTGTTATGCAATTAGCTCTTAAATAATATATTATAAATTTCTGAATTTTGATGCAAATTACCATCGTCTTGAATTATATGGAATCTATAAGTCTTACATTTTATGAAATATGAAATATTTAAAAGCAATTATCTCTAATTGAACTTTATTTATTTCATTGGATAGAATCTAATTAAACCTTAGAAATTTATGGATTTTAATTCTAACTACGATCATGTTGATCTATGTTGTGCAACAGCGGAAGCCAAGATCGAAAACAATAATGAAACAATAAAGATTTAAACAAACAATAAGAAAAGACACAAGAAATTTAACGTGGTTCACTATCAATGTGATAGCTACGTCCACCGGCACCGAGATCGAACAATTTCACTATAAACCGCAAAGATTTACAAGATGAATCAAACTCTCAATCACAAAGAATTATGGCTTTCTTGTGATCTCTCTAATTTTGTGAATTCTATTTGCTCTAACCCTAAAAATGGGTATTTATATGTGAGACCCAATTTAAAGAAGTTATTACATGATAAAAACAAAAGTAACCGGCCATAATATAAGAAGAAACAGCTTCCCGCAAAAAGCAACTGCCTTCCCGCGTCCCGTGCACTTTCCCGCACCCCGCGCACCTGGACAGACCAGGCTCCGCGCCCCGCGGGCTACTCCGCGACCCGCGCATCATCACAGAACACGATCCGTTCCCCGCAGCCTATTACGCTCCCCGTGGACCTTGTCTTTTTGACCCACCTTGATTCACCTTCTTCAATGGTGTCTTCAATGGTGTTTGAGTCACCATTTCCCCAACAATCTCCACCTTGACGAGAATCCATAGTCAACAACTACCTCATCAACACATAGTGAAATATCTCAAGCCAAAACCCGATGCAAAGCTTGTGCTAAGGCCACACATCCCGATAAGTCTCTAACCAAGACCCATCACGATAAGTCTCCAACCAAGACCTATCAACACACTTGTTTCCAAGTATAAGCACTCATAATGCTCCACCTGCATCACAAGTCCCTCATAATGCTCCACCTACATTACGAGTCCATGAGCAAGCTCCACCTAGAGACTAACACACCTCCTCCTGGAGCTCCTCATCACCGCCCCTAAGGGCCTAAACCATATAAGCCAGCTAAGCAAAGAACCCTGTAGAATCGTCAGGATATCCTACCTTCTTCACCTCCACCTTCTGGTATGTACCCCCTGAATAAAACATGACCACACTGTGCTTCTCACCAACATCAAGTACATGATCAAATGCCACAAAATCAACGTACACCAAAGTCGAAAATAGGTCGATCACACAGAACCATCACTAAGACCAGGCAACACAAAGACCCCTTTGCAGTAGAAGTTAAAGTCATGTATTTAATCTTCACATATATCGAAGACCCCAAATACGACTCCCAACTTATCACGAAACCACCCAAAGCAAGATCAAAACCAAGTCTAGTGATACCAGTCCAACTATCAACCAATAAACCAAAGCACCCAACATCATTCTAGCACAGAATATCTACAACAGCTGACTCATATAACCCATAGAGAGAACAACTCCTTACCTGCCAGTGTCCCACCCAGGTTGAGTCACAAACCTGCAAATGACACTAATGGCATGCGCAAAACAAGTACACATCACAGCATACTTCAAACACCAAACCGAAACTCCAAACATGTAGACACGCTCACCCTCAAATTGAGGTGACATAAATAAGATGAGCAACACTACCAGTCTATCAACATAGGTCACAAACTTCATGACAACAAACATAATCACAACAGATGGATAATTATGCAGCTCTATGACAAACCTATAGTACCAATAACACGAAGACTCTAGAATCTTCCTCCCAATCAGTACCCAAAATAGTTCCCAAACTCTGTTTACACATACAGACATAGCAAACCATTGCGCCAGCTCACTATACTCTAAACCATGCTCATAAGTTGGAGGTTCAAGTGACTCCACAAAATCGGCTACCAACCTTGTTATACCAACAAGATTCAATGCATAACCTACCATACTTATAGCAACAAAAACAACAATTCCAGAAATCAACCTATTAGATTTCGTAATAACACATACAGGCTTCTTACAAAAACTTTTAAGCTGACGGAATGTTCCCTGTAACGACTTCTTCACACTAACCACAGAGATAAAGATAGTTGAAGAAATCACAGATCGCGAGATACCTAAAACAGCATCAACAAAATCAATCCGGGGTTGAACAAATATGGTTGAGGAATTAACCTCATACTCCACCTCAAACTCAGTACCACTATCACCATCAATAGAAGCTTCACAATGCCCAATAGCACAGTTGAGCCAAACCAAGACTTCCAACATGTGATAGTTCAATACCCAACAACACCATATCACACACAAACTGTTCAAGTCGATTCCTGTGTGTAGACCCCGATTGAACAAACAAAACCAATACCTCTTCCTAAGCCAAGCACTAGAGAGCATGCACCAGACTCTACTAGCCAAGACCCAATTTACCAATTCTGTAACACCGTTCTGCAATGGTGTTATCCCATAGGTATGATGCCTCAGAATACCTAAAACACAGAACATAGCAAATACATAAAAGCAATAGTCCCATTGTAGCCAACCAATCTTCTTTCTATACAACCTGTCATCACCAACCTGAGCTTCAATCCCAAGCTTCAACCCCTGTTTAACCTGAAACACCTGACGCTTGTCAACCTCAAGATAAGTATCCTTGACACATGTATGAAGATTCCCAGAGGACATAACCAACTCTCTACTCTCACCCATATGACTCTGTCTAATCTGACCAATCATCTCCCGATGACATGTAGAAGCACTAACAGCAGAACTAAGCAGTGTAACACCTTGAAAGACATACAAGGATTTCTCCTTAATACCCTTAAGGAGCAATTTCGAACCCTTAAAGACACTCAAATCCCCATTACGGAATTTTCCACTAAACCCCAAATCATCCAAGGTCCCAAGTGAAATCAAATTCTTCCCCAATGCAGGAACATGCCTCACTCTAGTCAAAGTCAACCTTCTCCCATCAACAGTCCGTAGTCTCACAGAACCGATACCTATTACTTCACATGAAGCACCATTACCAACTTTAACTGACTCTCCAAAACAGGACTCATAAGTATCAAACCAATCTTGACGAGGACTCATATGGAACGAACAACCCGAATCAAGAACCCAAAAATCACACGATTCCCTAGACTCAACACAACCGACCAATGCTAAGTCTTCCTCAGAATCATAGTTCTTATTCTGTTTACTTTGAACTACAGCGGCCTGAGATTTATTCTTTAATTTAGGACACTTAGACTTTAAATGTCCTAGTTCTTTACAGTAATAACAGGTAATTCTCCTAGTGTTGCTAGACCCATCCATACTATCACCAGTACCTGTCTCAGCACCGTTATCACAGTTAAACCCCTTTTTCTTCCTAGAATTTTTCCCGGATTTAACAAATAACCCAATACTACTACCTTCGTTATCACCAATTGCCTTTTGACGCAACTCCCTAGTGTGAAGTGCTGCCTTCACTTCTTCTAGGGTCAACGAGTCTTTGCCAATAACAAACGACTCAACAAAATTCTCAAAACTAGATGGCAGAGATACAAGTAAAATCAAAGCAGCATCCTCATCATCTATCTTAACATCTAAATTACGCAAATCCAATAAAATAGAATTAAGATTTTCTAAATAATCTCGTAAGGGAGTACCTGACTGCATACGAAGGCCGAATAACCGCTGTTTCAGTAACAGCTTGTTGGTCAGTGACTTGGTCATATACAATGATTCCAATTTCAGCCACAATTCTGCTGCCGTCCTCTGATCAGCAACCTCCGTGATGATATGATCATCCAAACTAAGCAAAATGGTAGAATGAGCCTTTTCCTCCATTACTGCTAATTGTCCGTTAGTTAGTCCGTCTTCCGACCCCGCAATAGTTCTCTTTAGAGCCAACGGACGCCAAATCTGCTGTTGTTTCAACAAAGCCTTCATCTTAATTCACTACAACAAAACATGGAGTCTTTAGACGGTTTTTTTTAGACGCAATAAAAAGCGTCTAAAAAAATAGAGTCGTTTAGACACTTTTTTTTAGACACATATAATAGTTAATAAAATGAACTTATTAAGCGTCTAAAAGTCCAATTTCAAAATTAGGAAATGAAAATTAATGAGAAAAAATAACTTGTTAGCACAATTAGAAAATTAATTAAGCGGGAATAAATTTTTTTGGAAAATTAAGCGGCATGAATATCAATATATCATCACGAATATCAAAATCAAAAGTTAAAATAAAAATAAAAAGCACTGGGTTAAAAAAACCGTTTATCCTGTACATTCACTCAGCAAGAATATTCAGGCCTCCAAAAACCGCTTGTTCTATATTATTTCTAGATCTTCATCAGCACAAATCATCACGCAACCACCTGTTCTGAATTTATTCTTGATCTTCAGTCCATCAGAATTTCTTCGGGTTTCATGGTACGTTCCTCTTTGTTTTTTTTCGATCGTTCTATCTGAAGTTTAGGTGCGTTTTTTTTCAATTATTTTGGTCTCGTTTTCAGGTTTGGATCTTCGATTTCATCTGATTTTTGGAATGAATTTTTGATTTTCATTTAAGTATTGATCTTCATCTGATTTCTTGATGTTTGTTGCGCTTTTTTTTATAATTTGTGGGATTGGGGTTCGGTGCTGCTTTGGGTTTACTTTTCTTCAATTAATCCTTTTCAATTTAATAATTCGATCATCAACTGTAAGTTTAGAATTAATAATTCGGTGCTGCTTATTTTTGGACCGGATAATGTTTAGAGTTTAGGCTGATTTATACTTGGCTAAATTAGTTGAATGTCGTAGATTTATGCATTCGAAGTAGAAGCCACCGTATCTTGTGAAGGGCTGTAGGCTTATCTTTATTTAACACTCGACTGTTGTAACATATACTCTTACTATTTCCATAATGATCAACTTTTTGATGTTTCTCAGATTATGGATCAGGTTATTGTATTTTGGTGAGACTTTATAGACCTTATTTTTTGTTGCTTAACTCTAATATTTTTAGAATATTTTTGCTGCGTGATTAGGCTTGTGCAATGGATCGGATTAGGGGATTTAAGAAATAATGAATGAGCTCAAACGAGTCAGGCTCATTCAACCCGGCCTGTGTGCATGTAATAGTATAAGCCTTTTCCTAGAGTATTATCCTCTGATCATTCCAAACAATTTGGCTGATTGTAGGAGTGGAAAGTTTTACTTGAGCAAGACAGCAACCCAGTCTTGGCCCATGGGGGTGCTCGACCAAAATGAAGACCCTAAGCTACTTCAATCTAAACATTTATCAATTGTCATCACATACAACCAAAAAACAAAGTGTAATCTCATTTGTATATCTTAGTGACAATTGACAATGTTCTTAGTTTGTTTTTTAGTTTTTACTTTTGTCACCTCATCTTTCCTCATGGTGACTTCTTTAGTTTAAAATTGTGTATATATTAACTTGCATGTTGTCATGATGAAATTGCATTGAAAGCTGTATTGAGGTATGTACATAGTTCTAGGGATGTGAATGTCTTCGCAAATATCTTGCATAATTCATTGGCTTATTTGAACAGTAGGTGAAAGAATTTAAATGAAGGTGGATTGAAAACGAAGATGAATATTAACTTGAGTTGAACATGAAGATGAAGGTAATTGAAGGTGACAGTGACTTAATGGGAAGATAGGAAAGGAAAGTAGAGGAGATGGAAAGTCATTTGATGGTAGTGATGTGTTGGTCAAAAGGAGGAATCCGACCATTTGGCAGTGCTTCAAAAGAAAGTGTGGCGACTTTGGTAGTTCTAAAAAAAACTTTGTTAGTTACAAAAGTTTCATCTCTGTTATTTAATTATTTTTCTTTGTTCAAAACCTTGCAGACGGTTGATCTTGATATTCCGAACACAACAGCAAGCTATAGACTTTACTGTCAGGTATGATATAGCTGATCTTTTTTTTAAAATGTTGATTTTATTTGGGTTTAATGCTTGTAATCTGGTGTTTTGCAGAGGGTTATAGCAAGTGACATCAGAGAATGCGTGTGTCGAGCACCTGATACACCATATGATGGTTTGTGCTTCTTTATGAATTCATTATCTGTGTTTCATCGAGTATTTTTCTTGAGGATCTGCCTTCCATTAACTCCACAATATGTTGAAGAATGTGGTTTTTGCACTTGGATGAAGTTCCTGGTTTCTAGTCTATTTGGTTTATTTTTCCTTTTGAATTGGAATCCCTTTACCTTCCCTTACATGTTACAAAGGCTGTGCTTTCTTTGGTCTGTTGTTTTTGACTAAAGTACACATTTGAGTCTTTTGTTTGGAAATCAAGATTCTTGTAAAATCTGTTTTTTAATGATTTTGCTGTCCTACTTGTTGCCATTATATCTGTTACTTGAACTTGGTTAATTGTTCAACTGTCTCAAATCAAGAGTACAACATTCATGTTTTTGGCATGTGTGTGTGTGTTTTTCCTATGAGAGGTGGGATAGAATAGATTGAAGAGAAATTTCAGAAAGTACAATGTCACTCTTCCCCCAACCACACCTCATTGCACATACTAGAAGAAGTCCAACAGGGGAACACCAATAATTGTAAACCTTAAACAGATCGGTTCAACTACAACCTACATCAACCAAGATTAAAATTCTTGTGAGTTGTGACTCATCAGACATTTTTCCCTTTGTATTTGTTTCTATTGATTACCATATGCTTGTGCAGTTGCAAATTCATAAGTCCCTTTTCACGCCGTCATCTAATTATCTTAGTCGTCTCTTTTTTTCTCTTAACCTCTAGAGAGTTTCAACTAGGGGTGTTAACAAGTCAAAGAGTAGGTTTTCCTTAACTCGAAATATACTACATATAATAAAGGTAGATTTTATTCATTATCCCGTTCCACTTCACACCTGTATGACCTTGAAAAAGTTAATTAACATTTAGTTCGTTATAGTGTTGGGTTTACAGTAATCCATGTGTTTGGTCCCGAAGCTCAATTTGGGAAGGCCAAGTTTGATAATGGTGGAGTTACTTCGAATGAAGTAATGAAGGCCAGGTTTGGGTTTACTCTAAAAGAAATTAAGATCTTGAAAGAAATCTAATTTATACTTATATAATATTATGGATTTATAATAATATGTGTTTTATATTTTATTTTAGGTTGAGAGAATAGAAGATGGAATGCAATCTATGTATGTTCATGCTGGTATGTGGTATTTATTTATTTATTTAGCTGATACTGGTATAATATTGTGGATTTAGAAGATGAAAATGATTTATTTAGTATGTAATTAATTTAGTTGTAATATATAGTTTATTTTTCATCTTGGGAGAATTTCCACCTTTTGAGGTTGTATGCGTTTGTCGTATGCTTTGATTATTGGAATTTGTTGATGGTTGGGTTTGGATTAGCTATTATTTTGTTTGCAGGTGATTTTGAAAATTTTGGAATGTTTATTTTACAAATGAAACTCTGCCGAAATTTCTACAGAATTTTCTCGATTGTTCTAAAAAAGTTAAATATTAATGATAAGGGGTTTAGTGTGTTAATGATAATCACTATTAACTTGTTTCTTTATGCCGTTCTTGTTTTAATAACTAATAAAGTAATCAAAAACCCTTTTTTGTTTTTGCAGGTTTTAACTTTTCATCTAGTAGACTTAGCTTGGAATGAAGAAGCCAACTTGTGGAATGTGGACTACTTTCTTAGATTACTATTAAGCTTTTTATATTGTCAAGAAAACCTCAATACAAACTATGTTGGATACCCTTTTAAATTTGTTATAATGGATATAGATATTTTGATATTTGAGCATATATATTGTCCATGGTATATATTTTAAGTATATATAATGGAAATTAATTAGTTGTGAATTGCTTTTTATTTTAAGTATATATTTTTTGGTTGATGAGTAAAAGATTATATACCATGAGCTTGATGTCAAAAATTGTGCATTGTATTTTAATGGAAAAGTACCCAAGCAAATTCATTAACCAACTAAGTAACGGGCTTTTAGACACTTTTGGATGTCACAATTCTAACTACTATGGTTAGATTTTTAGTCTTTTTGACCATTTAATATGTCTAAAAAACAAATATTTTAGACGCTTTAAAGTGTCTAAAAAAAACACAAATATTTTAGACGCATTAAAGTGTCTAAAATTCAACTATTTTAGACGCTTTAAAAGGTCTAAATCAACTTTTTAGACGCTTTTCTCTGTCACAAATGTGTTGATAACATATGAAAAAGTAAGGCGGCAAAAGTCTTGTAACGGAAAAAAGCGTCTAAAAGAAACTTATTTTCAACAACAAAAAGCGTCTAAAAAAACTGTCTAAAAGTTTTGTGACACTTGATTTTTAGACGCTTGGAAAAGCGTCTAAAAAATTATTTTAGACGCAAAAAAGCGTCTAAAAGCTCCGTCCTTTAGCGTCTAAAACCCATATGTTTTTTTGTAGTGATTTGCCATAGCCCGAAACTGTTTTTCCCATTAAACTTCTCAATTCTAATTGTTAAATCTCCCACCATTGTTTCACTCAAAAGACTCTTCCAAGGACTAAACTTGAGCTCTTGATGCCAATTGTTGTGCGACAGAGAAAGCCAAGATCGAAAACAATAATGAAACAATAAAGATTTAAACAAACAATAAGAAAAGACACAAGAAATTTAACGTGGTTCACTATCAATGTGATAGCTACGTCCACCGGCACCGAGATCGAACAATTTCACTATGAACCGCAAAGATTTACAAGATGAATCAAACTCTCAATCACAAAGAATTATGGCTTTCTTGTGATCTCTCTAATTTGGTGAATTCTATTTGCTCTAACCCTAAAAATGGGTATTTATATGTGAGACCCAATTTAAAGAAGTTATTACATGATAAAAACAAAAGTAACCGGCCATAATATAAGAAGAAACAACTTCCCGCAAAAAGCAACTGCCTTCCCGCGTCCCGTCCACTTTCTCGCACCCCGCGCACCTGGACAGACCAGGCTCCGCGCCCCGCGGGCTACTCCGCGACCCGCGCATCATCACTGAACACGATCCGCTCACCGCAGCCTATTACGCTCCCCGTGGACCTTGTCTTTTTGACCCACCTTGATTCACCTTCTTCAATGGTGTCTTCATTGGTGTTTGAGTCACCATTTCCCCAACAATCTATCTGGATTTTATAAAGTTGTGTGCATTTTATTTAGGTATAGCCAAGTTCATTTTACACAATTTTTTAATATCTTGTTTCGATTATCATCCGAAATTATAAGGTATAGCCTAAAAGTATTTATATCTGGGCTTTATTTATTTTGATGCTATCTAGTCTATCTATACATCATACTAAAACAAAACAGAGCTGATATAAGCAACTATATAAAAAATTGATAAGTTATCATTTTCTCAAGAAATTTTTTTCCTCCATTTAGTAAAGATGTCATTGCATAAGAATGACTAAGAATCTTACATGCTAAAGATGATTAATTTAAGACAATCATTAAAAGCTTTTATAGTTGGGTATATAAAAAAATTTAAATTTAAATAACAATATGGAGTAATAAATATATTAATCAAAGATGCACAAATTCATTATTATCTTTTATTTACAATTTACAAAGCACCATTGATCTACTATTTTTTTAAAAAAATTATTCATTATGATTTATGTACAAATTAAACATGTTATTTTGAATATACTTTTGAAAAAAATAAAAGTTTAGTAAAATGATTATAATTTCAATAATAATTAAATAATAAATACAATCCCAGATTAATACAAAAGAAATAAAAATTTTATATGTTTTTTACATTAAAATGAAAAAACCGTACATGGTACAGGGATTATCTAGTTATACCTAAATAAAAATGTCATTATAGTGTTGAATTTCATGCATATTATAGTGTTGAATTACATAAAAATGTAATAAAAGTATTCTCATAATCATCATACATATTATAATCCAGGAAAACTCTATCCAAATGTCACACTATCAAAGAATAATGTTTGTAGCCCTTCAATGCTCATCCCATGCTTTGTAACATTGTCATTATAGTGTTGAATTTCCAAATTTAATTGTTATAATAATAATATCTATTTCTATAAAAAATTAGAAAAAAACTTTTTATTTCCGTATGAATGATAGAACTTTATTTTTTAATTTATGTTGTGACTCTTGATGAGCTTAATAGAGACTTAATAAAAATTGCATGGTTTCATTAAATGTAGTTATTATTTAAAAGCATTGATTTTTACTAAATATAGCTGTTATTTAAAGTTTAAGATATTATTAAATTAACAATTGAAGGCTATTCCTACAAATTCAAATAATAAGCCCCTTGATTACCTTTACAGTAGGTCTTATGGGAGACCGTCTATTGTATAGACGGAGTCCACATAGCCTAGCCCAATACCAAAATGGGTATTTTTATTTTAGAGAAAAAAGAAAAAAAAATAACCAAAATTAAATGTGCTTGTTTTGGTAACTTCCAGCCGTCATTCATGGGGAACTGATAATAACTTTTTCATTTCCCCAAAAAGTCTTAATTGCTTCTTAATGCAAAATTAACACCTCAACTCCATTAGAATACCAAAAGACCTTCTGCAAATGTAATTTTCAATTCTTCTTCTTGGTAATTTAGCAAAACTCCATTAAAATAGATCAAAGAGTTTCTTCTCCTTTTCTTTGAGTTTTATTTGTGCTCTGCTTTTTTCAAGAAATAAATCAACAATGGAGGTTCTTCATCATTAACTGTTAGTGTCTAACAATGGAAAAAACTCTTCAAAGGTTTTTTTTATATTATCTACACTACAAAAAATGTTGCAGATACCCACGCTTAAATATGCAGTTAGGCACACTTATAAGTGAGGCTGATGGATTTAGCCACGCTTAAAAAAGCGAGGTCTGTGCTTGTGTGGGTAAATTTTAGGCACGCTTAATAAGCGTGGCTATAATTACTCATTGCCACGCTTATAATAGTGGCTGGTAGTACCTATAGCCACGCTTATAGGTGTTGTAAACTATCCTCACTTAATAAGTGAGGCTAAATTATTTCATAGTCAATTCCTTTGCTTGTGTTTTCACACACATTATAAGTGTGGCTAATGAGTATAATTGGCATTTTAAATAATTTTGGCGGTAAATTATTATTATTATTATTATTATTATTATTATTATTATTATTATTATTATTATTATTATTATTATTAATTTTTTATTATTATTATTATTATTATTATTATTATTATTTTTTTTTTTGCCAAACGATTTTCTATAAAACAGAAAAAATCATTTACAAAAGGCTGGGTTAATAAACCCAGATATCCAGGAGGATCCCTACCATTGCATCAGTGTGAAAACCGAACACACCTTCTAGGAAGGGTTTTCCGGTCTCACTCTTCATGTGCACGGGAGCCACCGGGATATCTCAAAAAGCCACAAACGGCGTACAACCAAGAGAGCAACCTATGAAACCAAGAAAACAAAAGGCCCAAAAGGCTTACACAATGACGCACCATCATAGGTTCAACACCGTAAAGAAAATCACAACGTCCACGACACACTAAAGACACAACAATGTGTGGTCAACACAAACCAGCAGCGTAATTAGCACATCTCAAAAAGAAACACAGCAGCAACAAAACAGAAACGGCTTTGTGCATCACAGCAACTACCCAATCGGCCAGACAGAAACACGCAGATCAGCGTTGTAGCATGCAGCAGCTTCCTCAAAGCAGGCCAGCAGCACCCAAACAACAGCCAAACAGTAAACAAAACAGCAGCATCAGCAGGCAGGAGCAGTAGGCCATACCAACAGCAGCAGCAGCACACAAAGAGGAGCAAGGCAGCAGCAGCTATTAGCAGCAAAACAGATGCCAGCAGCAGGTCAGCACCACCCTGCAGCTATTATTATTATTATTATTATTATTATTATTATTATTATTATTATTATTATTATTATTTTGGCAAACAAAAAACTTTTTCATTCACTAGAAAAAAATACCAATACATCAAAGTCAGGGAACTCGGAAAAAGTCAGCTAAAATAAGCTATACACAATGGCAAAATAAATACAAGCTAAATTGGCCTAAGTAAACAAATACCCTAGCTTTCAAAAAAAAAAATAAAACAAAAAAAAACAAAAAAAAAAATAAATACCCTAGCCAACAAAGCAGCACCATCAAAAAATCAGTAATGAGGAACAACAACTTAGTTCTTCAATATCCACCAGCAGCTCCCAAGCAACTAGCACCAACAATCAGCATATCAGCATTTCCCAATCAGCAAAATAATGAGACAAACACCTCATTGAATCAACCAGCAGATCAGCATATACACACTAGCAGATCAGTAGATCAGAAGCAAGTAGTGAGACAACAGAGCAGCATCACCCTTAATTCAGCCAAAATCAGAAGAGCCTGCAATCATTGCAGCCCTCTTTTGGGAGTCAGCTTGCCAAAATCAGAAGTAGCGAACCAATGACATTTTCTAAATTAGAGCGAGAATCGGAGTTATTTTGCAAATTATTATTGGACAATTAAAATTGCTCAATGAAATGACTATCTATTCGTTCAGGTTTCTGAGATGCTGGAAGCTGGCAAGTCATTGTTCAACAAGCTAAGCGTGCATTTTGAAGAGCGAGTTCTCATGTATGTAGCAATTCTGATTTTCACTTTGTAAAGGTATCTTATTTCCTTCTGCTTATGCTCCTGTTTATAATGGTTACAGGATCCACAAGGAGCAGATGGAGAAATGGCAGGAAGAGATTAAACAGCTGAGGATGATCGATACAACCAATGAGGAAATGAATGATCGTCTTTATAATGCCAAATGCCTACTCCAAAATGTTGATAAGATGGGTCTGTGAGCCAGGTTTAAGAAATTCATCGATAGTGCTTTCGATTGTGAGTCGTATATTGTTCTAAGAACTACAGATTATACATGTTGACAATCTTCCTTACGATCCTTATAGGCTTATAGCTGTATATATATATATATACTTAATATGATATGTCTCATTATAAATGAAAGAGCCTGCGTTGTAAAATATGAGTTGGTCTGTAACTGTACTACTGCAGGTCTAAGATCTTAGTGCAACAGTAAGTTCAGCACATCAGCAGCAGACCAATGCCTTAATCAGCAGCAGCAGGCTCACAAACAAAGTAACTCAGCAATCAGCCAGGGACCTCAGATCAATAGCATCACTCAATGTAGCAGCAGTACCAACACACAATGCAGCAGCAACTTGCCACTGATTAATGACTTCCAAAGTTGAAGCTCATTAAAACAAGACCAAGCAGCAGGTGCACAACACAGTACATCAGCAGCCATTGAAGCACAGACCAGCAACATCATTAGAATCAACCTCAACACTGCTGTAGAGATGTTATACTTGCTATAGATGTAATCAAACTTGCATTTGGCAAAAAATGCTCTCTTACAAACCTTCACCTTAAAGTGTAAGCAAATTTTGTGATGCATGAATTTCCATAGAACTCTTATTCTCAGCGTCAAGGACTTGGTGTCTGTGATGCATGAATTTCCATTCTGAATTATAGACACTCTGTTTCTTTCTTTAGCTTTATAATTTATTGGCCTAATTTCTTGAAAATTGTATTCCTTTAACAATTTTTCATAAATCAATATAGCAAGAGCTTGGGTATAAAACCACATATCTTTCCATTCAGTCCTGACATAAAGATCATATAAAACCACATTTCCATTCATTCCTATCTAGAACTAATAACAATTTTTCATAAATCAATATAGCAAGAGCTTGGGTATAACCTGAAAGATCATTATGTCATTAAATCATATCTTTGAACACTGTTCCATCCAATATTCAAAGGAGATTCCTTCCCAGTATAAAGAACAAATCATAGACATTATCAGAAAATCAGTAAATCTAAAGCCCCAACTCTCCTCAACTAGATAATACTCCTATAATATTGACAGAAAAACAAATACAAGAAACCAATCACATTATCACTTTAAAAGAAATCTAAAAAATTATGAAAAGACAGAAACCCAGAAAATAATCAATAGACAAAATATTACAGAGTATACAAAGAATCTTTATGAATAACTAAAAACAACCCAGATCAAAGATACAACATTAAACAGCAATCAAATTAATTTAACACATAATTCCAACAAATTTACGGACACCCACAATTTGAAACAACCAAATAAACCTAAAATCTAAACAAAAATATCAAATTGATAAACAAAAATAATAAGTATGAAAATCAAACCTGAAAATTTAAAAGCAAGAACCAAAATAAACCTACAGCAATGAAAAGAGAAAAATAATGAAGAATCTCAATGAACGATCGAATCAGAGAGTATAAAGATCAAAGAAAAATAACTGATAATGGAGAATAGAGATCGAACCAGAAAATTCCAACCGGAGAATTTCGACCAGAGTTCGAACCAGAGGATTTAGGTTGATCGAACCAGAGAATTTCGAACTACTAACGAAGAAGATGAAGATGAAACGCTTATTTAAGGGTTGATAGCGATTTCGAACCAGAGAATTTTGAACTACTGCCAAGATGAACTACTAACGAAGAAGATGATAGCGATTTTAGGGTTATAGCGATTTTAGGGTCAGAGAATTCTAATTACTTTTTTTAATTTTGTTAGTCACGCTTATTAAGTGTGGCTGATAGTAAGGTAGTCGTTTTTTATTTGCTATTAGCCTCACTTATTAATTGTGGCTGATTTAAAAGTATTTTTTCTAAATAATATTTAGCCTCACTTATTTAGAGTGCCTAAGTTTCTTATATATTTTTTACTTGAACTTTAGCCACGCTTATTAACTATAGCTGATGTTCTAAATTTTTTTTATTTAATTAATGTAGCCACGCTTATAAAGTATGGCTGAATTGTTTACATACATCAAATGAATTTAAGTTACCTATTAGCCATGCTTATAAGTGAGACTAAAATTGCCACACTTAATAAACATGACTAAATGCAATAAGTGTGACTAATTACAAAATAGCTTGCTTCACTTATTTAAGCATGGCTATATAAGTGTGGCTAGCTGCAACTTTTTTTGTAGTGCTATGGAGATGCGTTTTTTTAACTCTTCATCATTAATATTGTCTAACATATGGAGTATTCAATTTTTTTTTACTCTCAACAATGGAGGTTCTATGAAGGTGCTTATGCGTAGGATTTGCAAACGTTTTTTCGTAATTGAACAACTTTGATTATTGGCAATTGGAGATGAAGCTTGTTCAATTAAATTTTTTTTTTCTATAATGGAGGTTGGAAATGAGGATTAAAACAGTTGTATTTAATTATTTTTGGGGTTATAATAACTTATATTTGGGGTTATAGAATAGCATATTCGAGGTTATGATACCTTACATTTAAGATTATAACATAATATAATTAGTATTATAATTGTGATCATTAATTTGACATAGTTTAATGTAGTTGTAAGTATAACATTGTGTAGTGTGGGTTATATCATTTTTAGTTGGTTTTATAACATAATGTTGTTGAAGGTATAACGTTGTTTAATTGGTGTTATAACATAGTTTAATTGGGATGTTACAACATGATTTATTAGGGGTTATAACATAATTCAATTATTATATTATGTTATAATATAGTTCCAAATATAACAGATTATATTTCCAAATTCAATATACTATAGTTCCAAATATAGTACAATATAGTTTCAAATATAATACATTATATTTCCAAATTCAATAGATTATATTTACAAATATAGTACATTATAATTCCAAACAGAGTACAATATAGTTCCAAATATAAGAGTCTGTTGTTTTGGATGTTTTTCATCCGTCTCTAGGATGTCTTATGACCTTTTGCTGCCTAGCAACGCTTCTTTTGTTGATACTTGTCACTTTTACGACCTATTCAATATGAATATACAATAAAACAAATTAGTTGTCAACTCCAATTCCAACTTAGGAACATGACCAAATACGATACTCAAAACGAAAATCAGATGAGCAAAAAAACCTATTTTCACCCAAATTACAAAAATGGAAAAAAAATCGAGTTCTGAGAACTATAAACAGGGGAAAACCCATTTTCGAAAATTGATTTTCACCCATATTACAAAAAAACGGGTTCTAAATGCCTATAAACAGGGGAAAAAGCCATTATTTTGAAAATTAGATGAACAAAACATACCTTGAAATAAAAAAAAAAAAGAAACACATCAAATTCAAGAACAAAAAAAACCAAAAAAAAAATGAAATTAAATTCAGGAACTAAGCAAATGTTGAAGAGGAAATCAAGGGGAAAAAAAAAACAAAAATAGAAGATAATTAAAACCAAAATAGAGAAGATACCTACCTTAGATGAGAACCAAGTAAATGTTGAAGATGAAATCAAGTAACTAAGCAAGCAAATGGAAAGCTTTATGGTAGAAAATGGCGATTGAACACTGAAATTCAATGGGTTATTATTTTGGTGTAGTTTCAAGATTTTTGTCAGGAAAGAGAAATAAAAAGTTGGAAAGTTTCTGATAAAGTGTGTATATATGGAAAATAGCAGTTAATGTAAAGTAGGCAAGTAGCAGTTACTTCAATTTTTTTTAATTTTTGTAAATAAAAAACAAATTTCAAAAATTGGGCCAGCCCAAATGCATCCGTCTATATCATAGACGGTCTCCTCCAAGAATTTGTGTTACCTTTATTAAATTTTTAGAAAATCATAGTATATGATTATTATTAATAATGTGAAAAGCTTAGATTATTCTATAAACTTTACTATACATATTTATTAAGTTTCAAGACAAGAAAAAAGAACATTAGTTTTTTCACACCTCAACTTTATTCCAAAAATTTTGTAATTTGTTTATGTCATACTATTAAATTGTATCCAAAATAGTTTAATAGATATATGGCTTATTAGGGCCTTGTTTGGATGGAGGAAAATAGAGGGAAAAGAAAGAAAAGGATTTGGAGGGATGAAAATCACCTTGTTTGGATAGCAAAGGGAGGTAGAGGATTTAGAGGGAAGGGGTTTGGAGGGCTTAGCTCCCTTCATTTTGTTAACATCCAAATCTGTCTATAAGAGAAAATATTTGGAAGGAATATGCAATTTCTTTCTTTCCCCTTTCTTTCTTTCCTATACAAACATTGTAGTCTTTCACTCTCTTTCCCTCCCCTTCCTTTTCTTCCCCTTCCTTTTCTTTCTTTTCTCTCCTAATTTGCTATCCAAACATAGTGTAGATTTGATTTTGAAGTTTACATAATAAAGGAGTAATAAGTTTTGTTATTTTATTTTTTTTTTTGTTATAAGTGGTATTTTTTTAATTTACTTTATTATTCTTATTTCGATACACTAATTGTTAGATTGAGATTAATAAATTGCAATTTGGTACAATTTTAATTTTTGTTTATTATTAGTTTTTCATATTATAATTTTTTTGTCGTAGGAATTGGAATACTATCAAATACATCTAAAAGAGTTTGATTTTAAAAAATTGCATTTTTAATAATGAAAATTTTTATGAAATTAAATTAAATAATATAAAACACATACTTATTGATTTGTTTTAATATTCTTTCATGATTTCATGATTTATTTTGGATTATTTGGTATTAAATCATGATTTTTTATTGTAAAAAAAGATAATTATATTGTTCATAAGTTATTGTTAATATTTGCATGTTCTTTGACTCTTAGTTTCAATCAGATCTTCATCGTAGAGGAGGTCTATAATCAAGAAAATTAAGTCGTCATATGATTCGTGAATTATATATTGATTTTTTGAGTATAATAATTGAATAATTATTTTTGTATGTATAATAATCAAATAATAAATAAGTTTTTTTACATATGTTATTGTTTAATCATGTTGATTACTTAATTTTTTTTTTTTTGTAGTTTAACAATATTGGTTTAAAATATTTTATAAATCTATAATAACAAAATAATCTTTTCAATACCGTGTACGACATCGGTAAGTACCTAGTATAGATATTATTAACTTGTGGATTTTAATGCTCATAACCGTATCTATATGGAATATATAAAGTTGAGCATTTTATTTAGGTCTAGCCGAGTTCATTTTAGACTTTAGTTTAATATCTTAATCTTAATTCGATTGTGATTGTAATAACGGATACAGAGATCAGATAATGAGATGATATTAATTAAACATTTTCTGAAATTATAGATATAGCCAAAAAGCAATTTATCTCTAAACTTTATTTTTTTGATGGTATCTAATTATCACTAAAATGATATTATAATCTTATAAATTTATGGATGTTGATGCTAATTACCATGATGTTGGTCTATATTATATGGAAAGTTTAGTATTTTAGATATAGCCAAGTTCATATTGTATACTTTGGTCCAAAATCTTATTTCGATTGTGATTTCAATAACGATTATAATGATCTGATAATAAATTTATCTTCCTCGAGCCAGGGGACTCTGTTTGGTCGCGCTCTTCTGTATAGGTATGAGTTGTCGCCGTTTTTCCCTCCCCAGACCCTGCCCATAATTTTCTATGAGCGGGATACACTGGATTGGATGATGATGGTGAATGATCTGATAATAAGATGATGTAATAGTCGTATAATTAAATATCGACCTAATTTATGTGTATAGCCTGAAAGTACATTATCTTACGCCTAAAACAATATAGGTGCAACTAGTTTGATATATCTAAAACTTTTATGACTCTTTTACATTAGACTGGACTTATTGTAAATGTCGACATATTAACGAAGAAAGACAAAGAGTACACACTTCATCAGCCAAGGAAATATATACCATTCCAAAACTATATGACAATGAGAAGAAGGACTCTAATAACTTATAAGTTACGCAAAGCCTCCAATCGAACATTTCGAGGGAGGAGTTTGACCGGCTAGTGGCCGAGCATAAGCGCTTGAGCGAAGAGGTACAACAACTTCTTAGCTTTATGCGCTTGGTTTTCGCCGAAAGGGGCTTCTCGCAACCTCCTCCTCCCCCCCCCCCCCCCCGTGATCCTTGTATTTTTATTATTTTTATTTTTTTAGTTTTATATGTAAAAACAATTTGTTGTATATATTAATTCTAAATTTAATATTTTTATTTATGCGTTTACTATTATCTTTTATTGCGTTTATTTATTAAATTGAATCGATAATTTATTTTAATAATAAAATAATAAAAACTGGTCAAATGTGGTCAACGACAATTGACCACATTTGACCAGTTTTTATTATTTTATTATTAAAAACATACCGACTAGCTTCCGACTGTATATGTAGTAGGTGATTAGTCGGTAGATATTTTTTTAGTCAACAGAATATTGACTTCTCCGACCAACTGCCTACCACATCTTCGTCGTTAAGCAGTCGGTAAAATTTGGCGCTAAAATTTGGTCAAAATCTGGTCAAATAAAAGTTTGAATTTTCCGACTAATCTCCTACTAATGTATAGTCGGAGATGAGTCGGCAAATAATTTAAATAATATTTTTAAAAAAAACAATAAATATCCACAAAATCGGTTTTCGGTTGACAGCGACTAGATAGCTACTAGGACTTAGTCGGTAGTTGCGACTGATCAACGACTACAGCCATTGGTCGCAGTTTGCGACTAAATACCTACCACGTTCATGTTAGTCGCAACCTGCGACTAATTTATCGACCCAGATCATTTACCGACAAAAATATACCGACTGAGTTGCTAGAGTCGCAGTTTAGTCGGTATAGCTCTATACCGACCAAATACCGACTAAAAGCCTTAGTCGCAAGTCTGCATTTTTTTTGTAGTGTTATAAAGTGTGCACACCATTTTCAATTTGTCGATGTGGAATAACTTATCCCAACAGGTCCATACCACACGTTATCAACTTGTTTTTGAACTTTGAAGTCTTTTGGAATTTCTCTAGTAATGCGGTGAAGTGTGATGTATTCCAAATTCTTGGTAAAGGATTGCTTAAAGAATCACTCTTTTTTGTTTATGTAGATAGGTACATGTTAAATGGGGCATCTTTGAGGTGAAGTTACAAATGATGAGCATTGTCCTGTCGTTGTTTAGAACTTATTCTCAACTCTTGAGATAATTAAGAGTCAAGGAGGACTTGGCTTCAATTTTTGATCTGCTAAGTTGCTGATTTATCATATCACATTTCATTTAATTTGAAATAGTCTTAAAATTTAGCATTATTGTTGCAAATTACAAATTAAATGTTTATTTTTTTGCGGCTTACAGCCACAAAAGTATTAAAGTTTAAAGGTTCTAGCCAAAACACAGAATTCTGACCCTTTTGGTGTTGGAATTTTAAGTTAAATGGTCAAAATTCTATGTTTTTGGCTTGAATCTATAAACTTTGATACTTTGATGACTATAACTTGTAAAAGTATAAAATTTTATGCCTTTCCTTTGTAAATCTATCTACATTCACTCACCTCTATTAATAATAGATAGATAGTGTTAACTAATTGTCTATTTATACAGCCGGTCTTGGCCGAGACCATCTCATTCTGAGATGAGGCCCAGCCCAACATCAGCAGCAACTAAAATCAGAAAATATATAAACTTTCCCATTTAAACTTAAACCAAATTAGGAAAACTTCCATATACAAAACCGCCAACCAAGTGTGAAAAAGGAATGAATAAACCGCAAATTTCTCTCAATCTTCCTCACAATCTCTGCAATACATTCATTCGGTTCTAGAAACTACTCAAAAATGTGTGCAATGGAGGATTTCATGAACGAATTTGACATGGAAATGAGGTTACAAGCTTCGAAAACACATCTTGAAGAGATTGAAGGTGAATTTGACAAAAAACGTGTGTTTTAATGATGAACGATCTATATGTGTAATTCATAATCTTAATATTTTCAGATTTGATGCTTGATGAAGATCAAATGATGGTGATGTATGATGAAGACGACGAAGATATATGACAGCTTTATCAACTGACTATCTTAAGATGAAAATTGACTATCTTAAGATGAAAACTGACTATCTTAAGATGAAAATACTCAACATTACAACATTAAACTTACCTTTTTAAATGTTTATGTACTTATGTTAAAATACTCAATTGTCCTATTAAAATAATCAGTTAATATATTAAAGTACTCGATTTTCATCTTAAGATAGTTAGTTGATATTTTACAATAACCAATTCTCTTCTTAAAGTATACATCTACCATATTAAAGTACTCAATTTTCATTTTAAGATAGTTAGTTTTCATCTTAAGATAGTCAATATCAGTTCTCCTCTTAAAATACTCAATTGATATGTTATACTATCCATATTGTTTAATTTAATGTAATGTTGTAATGCTAACTTTTTAAATTGTTATGTTAAAATACTCAATTGTCCTCTTAAAATAATCAGTTCATATATTAAAGTACTCAATTTTCATCTTAAGATAGTAAGTTGATATTTTAAAATAACCAATTCTCTTCTTAAAGTATATATCTGCCATATTAAAGTACTCAATTTTCATCTTAAAGTACTCAATTTTCATCTTAAGATAGTCAGTTTTCATCTTAAGATAGTCAATTTTCATCTTTAGATAGTCAGTTGATATAGCTGTCATATATCTCGTCGTCTTCATCATACATCACCATCATTTGATCTTCATCCAGCATCAAATCTGAAAATGATGAAGACGAACATCAAAAACGACTAAAACATAAACGATCACATCAAAAATAAACATCATTATCAAAAAAAAGAAAAAAGAAAAAAAAGATGAAGTCATTACCAGTAGAAAAAATGGAGGAAAGAACTGCTGCAATTCTACCGGATGCAAAGAACGAAAATAGAGCAAGGAAGAAGATAATGAAGGAAAGAAACTTTGATTATAATGATTTGAAATGAAACTGCAAATGACAGTTTCAATAATGAAAGAAAGTTTAAAGGTTGCAAAAAAAAAAAGAAAATATAAGGAAACTTGGAGGGAAATCCCGCGCGCGTGAACGCCATACGCCTATCATTGGGCCGGCCCATGTCCCGTCTCATATTGAGGCCATCTCGGCCAAGTTTTTGTGCTATTACCTTTACCTTTTAATATAGAACTGATATACTTTTAAATTATTTTAACAATATGTTGGAATGTATTTCTTTCTTATCATTGATGATGAGTAGAGTATTTATACACAATAACACAAACCTTAGAAACCCTACTACCCTAGCGCTGTACAAAGGCATAATTACCCTTATTGAATATGTACATATACACATTACGTAATATACCCTTCAAATCTAAGCGGAAGGATTATAGACATTGAGATTGGATTGAATTCATCAGATAATACTCAAGGTAGACTCTTAGGAAAAATATCAGCAATGTTAAACAGGGAGGAAACATGACTAATATGAACAGGCCACGAATACTCTTTCTCGAACAAAGTGAATATCCAACTCAATGTGTTTAGTGCGCTGATGTAGTACTAGATTATCACAATGATAAAATAAACCAAAGTTGCCTTTGAAATGGGGCAACAAAGTGCTCTAGGATCAGATTGTTTAGCCAATATTTTTCTACCAATACATTAGCTGCAACACGATACTATGCCTTGGCAATGGAACGAGACAAGGAGGACTGTCGTTTGGAAGACCAAGAGATTAAATAATCACCAAGAAAAACACAGTATCCAGATGTAGAACGACGCGTGGATGAACACTTGGCCCAATTGCATCAGTAAGCATTGCATGGACAAGTAAAGTAACCCCAAAAACTTGTAACGCCTTTTAACCCAAATCTTATTTCATCATCTTCAACCATGGATGGACTCTAGTTTAAGTCACCATCTCCAACATATATTATCCATAGAGAGTTGCATGTATGTGAAGCAATGAATATAAACCGGCTTGATTAAAATATAAAAACTCAAAAACCGGACCAAATCGACCAAACAATTAAATTACACTTTAGTCCAATTTAATCGGGAATGTGAAGCAATGAGCTTTCTCAAACGTAACTATTTAAAAACAACAAAACCCGCACAAAAGAATCAAAATATCATGAATAATGCATTCCGAAAAAATCGAGGACTAAACCTACTACTGTATAACCCACCAAAGGACGGACCCTGCCGTCTATTTACTCGTGATTCATGAATGATGTTCACGTAGTTCCATTTGTTGTTCTGCATCGTTTCAAAGAAATGTCATCCACTCGCTAACATTTCCATAATTACATCATTCCAAGCATCTATAGGCCCTGGCAAGCACCAATGCAAACAATCATACTGAACTTGCGCGTTTTTGTTGTTTGCGAAAGGGTAAAACTGTCTGTAAGGACCAGGATGCCCATCCGGCCTTAACAACGAAAGCTGCATCAAATCAAGAAGTTTCATGCGCACACCGTTTTTAGATGCTCGTTCTAATGCACTGTCAAATTCCTCCAGCTCAATACGTCGCAGCGATTTTAACAAGTCTTTCATCTCGATCTCACCTTCTTTAAACGGGACTGTTCTGTTGCACTTTCCGCCATTCGACCATTTCCCACCTTCAAAATGATCTGGCGTAGATGTTCTGAAAAAGATTAGCCCGTTATGATCAGATGTAGAGATGAAATCGAACACCAACCGCAGGATTTTGCGGTAAGCAAAGTCAAAATTAAGGCTTGTGTAGTTCTTCTGACAGATATGGCATCCCAAAATTGTTTCGTTCTCATAATAAATTGCTGTTTTCTGTAGCCACTTTCCAGAGGAGAAGATCATGTAGTCGAAGGATTTGTATAAATCCGTCCACGTCTTATCGAGTTTATCAAGGTGCAGTTCAATATCTTGACTAGAGACACCATTGATATCTTCAAAAATTGCAGCTTCTGTGAGGAATGGAGACCATAAAACATATACGGTCAAGTTGTAAGATGGGAATCGCCATCCTTTAGACTTGTATCCTTCATCGTGATAAAAAAGGTCTGCTTCGTCCACCTGAATTAAGAACAATATATGGAATCACATTTATCAACTGATCTTCTCAACAAACGAGAAAATCTAAAATTCTATGTTTATGCAAAAAAAATCGCATGCAGGACAAGATGAAGGTTCCCAGAAGAAAAATGAGATATATTATTATCAATGTTCTTTCAATAAAGGAAAATTGATGAAAATAATCCAACCGTTCACCCATATACTGTGAATAATCCCACCTATTGATTATTTTATAATAATCTCATCTTTAATATGTATTTGCTCCTAGTATCCCCTTAGGTCATTGGGTATGTTGGGAGAAAAATCATAGTAAAGGTTGGTTTACTAGAAATCTATAGGAGGAATTATTCACAGCGAATGAGTGAAAGGTTAAATTATTATCGACAACTTTTCCATAATGGAATATTCAGCAAAATTAGAATTACTTAATAATACCTTTGATTCTTATTATTTGCAACACTAGCATTATAACTATTTATCAAACAGTATTGTCTTACTTCTTGCTCTTTATAAAACAATAAAAACATTCCATCACCCCAACATCATTAAGTAGCTCCTAACTCGGGGGGTTTGGGAGAGTAGGATGTAAACAACCGTACCCTTGTTAGTAATAAAACTAACGAAAGGTCGTTTCCGATTAACCCTTGGTCTATAATATCATGTGAAACTTCACTTCTTCCTCTTTATGTATATCGAAAAATATAGTCAAATGGGTTTTTGTTTGATTAGTGTCAATGCATAAATATAACTTTAATCACGCAAAAGTAAATATGTTAAAGGCCGAAATGGTGCATTATATAGCGTAAAAACAAAAGAATATAGCGGTTGATAACTCTAGGTTTCACTATAATTAATTTGAAACGCCACAAAAACAACGAGAACAATAATGCAAAAGCGGTATTCCAGAAGATGGGGTAATTTTAAGGATTAGTCATTCAGCATTCAAGTCTCAATTTTAATTCCATCATATAAGCAAATTAAACTAGAAATTGGATATCTGTAATCAGATCGAAAACAAGAGCTGGGCATGGGTTCACGTGTGTTAATTCTGACGTTAAAATAATTTGCTAGTAGCAGTTTAAAGGAGGTAGTATGATGATATGTGCGAGAACAAGTATCACAGACTAGCAGTTTAAAGTCCATACATTGATTAGGTTACGCATGAGAACAAGGGTCTCTCGCCAACCTAACTCACCATGCCTCTCGTCCATTCCTCCAAAGTTAGACTCTTAAGTAAAGACAAAGAGGTAGTTGGCTGTGCATCGACAAGTAACGAGCATATATATGAAAATAGCAATGCCAAGAAGGAAAGGCAAAGACTTCAGATCATCATACAGTACACACACAAAAACAGAAAATACATGTTCATGTACCTTTGATAGCATACAAATCAAGGACTGCACATGATTTCGAGAGATCGAGTCACCGATAAATGCCCATGTTTTGTTCTGCATCATCTCAAGAAATCTCATAGCATTGAACTCCGGTAACTCACAATTCTTTGGTTTCCACTTCCAATAAAGATATTCAGAATCTGGCCTTCCATTCTTCATGCAGTTTTGATGTTCTTCAATGAAATTGCATGTTTCATTAATATATGCAGGTCCAGATGAATTCGGGATCCATTCCCCCGAAAAAAGATCACACTTTCCTGCAAAAATATCAAAATAACACTTTCATTGTTTACAAATGGTCATCACTAGTTTGGTAGAATGATTCAGCAAAACTGATACTCCAACGGCCCGTTTGGTTAATGTACTAAATGGTGGTAATGAGAATGCTTTATATTGTAAAATTTCATCAAAAGTTCAATGTCATTCCTGTGATGATCAAACCTTGATCACAAAAAAGTTCTTTTGTATACAAATTTCCATTACCACCTAATACCACATTTCTCAATCTTGTATACAAATTTCTATTACCACCTAATACTACAATTCCCAATGATAATGCATTAAAATGAATTTTATAAACAAAATGAGATGATTGAAGTTGGACAAGCATGTCATTAAGGTAGCGAAGAAATTCTTCAACAAAAATTACACTAGTTTTCATTCTCATTACCACCATTTATTACCATCTACCAAACGGACCGCAAAAGAAACTAGACTAAATTGAGGATCCTCGACTCCTTGTTAGGGCCGGTCCTAGGTTTTTAGAGGCCCAGGGCAAAATATTGTTTATGGGCCCCTAAAACTATTATATGCATAGAAAAGTTCAAACCTTAACACTAATTGAAAATTAAAATTTTTGGGGGCCCTAGACATAGGCACGCCTTGGCCCTTGCACTTGCTTAAGGCTGGCTCTGCTCCTTGTAAGGGAATCATGTATGCAAAATTGATTGTTAAGTATACATCTTCTTGTTTATAAAACCATGGCCTTATATTCACTTGTTTATTAGCTAAAAGTGCTCAAACCAAACCATTAGCATAGGATTTCACTTGTATATATTCCTGATTCATCAATAATGGCCTTTTATTAAATTGTTTCATATTGCAATTTGAAGGCGATGTAACATTTTTGAACCAAATAATTCCCAATATCTATAATGGTTTGAATTTAACATAATTAATGGAATTACCCTGAACCCTATGCTAGATTCATTTTTCACAATAAAAAATTGCTAAGATTGAAAAACAGTTTACTTCCCTATTGATGATAAAAAACTCTCCAACCAATTGAGTATCACAGGACTCCCTAATCTATGCTTGTTAGCGATAACAAAAAGAATGTTTTCGATTGACGCGTGTTGCAAGTAGCAAATATTATCTGCAACTTCACATAGCGTAAACAATCACCCATTTTAGGCTATTTTGAGGAATTGTAAATTCAAAAAGAAATTAGCTTGATTAAGATTATAATAGTTGGAATGAATTTTTTAATAAGAATAATAATAAATGTTGCTACATCCTCATCCTCACCAACTCACATGCAAAACTGCAAAAGCTAAATAAAATTCATTTTCAAGAGGAAAACTACTCCCATTAAACTATTAAAGACAATGACAGACAAAATTCCCCACAACTACCATGAAAACATCCCACTATAATGAGCTCAAAATGAGATCTTTTCTTTCCCAAAGCCTATTTTGATGAAAAACTGAAATGGGTTAATAATTCCATTCTTCAATTTTCCTAATATAGAAATTAAATAAATACCCATTAATCTCTCCCAACTAAATGACAAAAATTTCAGATCCTTAATCATTCTTCACAACCAAACATTAATAATTGAGAAATCAGCCACAATGACACTATATTCATAACCAAAAAATCAAGATTGAATAACAATGAAAAAATAACAGTAAAGATTGAAATTTTCACCTGTTTGTTGTGACAATTCATCAACAATTGTGGATTCTGATACATTAGGTAAAGATTCAGGCACAGATGGAAGAAAAACAGGAGATGGGGATTGAATTGAAATGGGTTTTTGTAAGAGAGGAGAATCGGGAGAAAATCGAGAGGAATTATATAGAAAAGCTCTAAGAGCAAAAAAAGTGGCTAAGATGATTACAGATAGTTTAAGTAATGAAGATTTGTGCTTGTGAAGAGCCCACATTTTGGCATAACACTTCATTGCTTGGAAATTGGAAGTTGGAATCTAACATCTGTAATCACAAACAATGTTTCTGTAAATTTAATGGAGTGAGACTGAGATGGGTCATGGCTACATGGGTGGGACTGGGAATTGGGAAGCCGACATAACCTTTACAGTGGACTCATGTGCTAATGTTCTGTGCCTGCCTCTAGATTTTTGGGTCAGGGACTCAGGGTGTTAGGATAACGTACCATATGCTCTTATGTCCGACGAATATAATACTATAAAACATTTCAATGAATAAAATATATTTGAATAAGTTTAAGATTGATTGTTTTTATTGAAAAGTTGTTCACAATAATCTCATTTATTGTCAATTTGCTATGAAGAATCATTACTGTTGATTATTTCTAAACAATCTAACTTTTGTATATTATTTGCTGATAACACCCTTTTTCATATTTTGACTGCCTACTGTAGGTATGTACTAGCCGTTACACTCACATCTTCCCCTTTATGCTTTCTCGTTGGTCATACTCTATTTTTCTTTGGTTGTAGATACCTATAATAGTCGCTTAAAATATGAAAAGGGTGCTATCAGCGAATAATAGTCGGTTAAAAAGTGTTACTTTCTTGAAAAAATAATTTTTTTCAAAAAAACAAAAATGTAAAAAAATAACACGTTTTTTCCAAGAAGTAACACATTTTTATGTAAAAAGTAACAACTTTTTATGAGTTTTTTTTTTAAATTTTATCTAAAAATAACACTTTTTTGTCTAATAGTATCATAAAAAACAGTAACACCTTTTTTGCCTAAAAGTAACACATTTTTTGTAAAAAGTAACAGTTTTTTGTAAGGCAGTTTGGTTTTCACAGTTCTCATATAAGGATAATGGTTCTTAGTGAAACTTTTTCATATATATATATATATATATATATATATATATATATATATATATATATATATATATATATATATATATATATATATATATATATATATATATATATATATATATATATATATATATATATATATATATATATATATATATATATATATATATATATATATGTTACGAAAGAAGTTTCGAGCTCGTATTGGTCATGGGTTGAGAACGGGAATTGAACTGTATGAGATCGAGTCTCCCGTTGTTCCTCAGTAGCTCAGTGGTAGAGCGGTCGGCTGTTAACCGATTGGTCGTAGGATCGAATCCTACTTGGGGAGATTGGATTCATTCTTCATTCTTTAATTCAGAACGAAGGGGCTCGCTTTGACCGTTAAGAGTAAGTGTGTGACCCCTTCCCTGTCTTTTTTTCTATCTCGTCGTATCACATGCTCATTCTGTTCGGCGCTATTTGAAAATCTCCGTCAATACCTCGGTGTAGGTCCGGGATAATCTTTTGTTCCATAGTCCTGGGGCTATTATATATATATATATATATATATATATATATATATATATATATATATATATATATATATATATATATATATATATATATATATATATATATATATATATATATATATATATATATATCTTATTTTTTTTATAAGGATAATGGTTCTTTCTTTTCCTTCTTCATCTCCATTGTCAAGGTATTTCTTTTATCCTCATGTTTTTAAGTTATGTCTTATTTCATGTTTCATGATAGTTTAGTATACATAGAAATCTCTATAAACATGATTAGTGAGTAGTTTGAATGCTAGGACATTGGATTTGAACCCTAATATGTATGTGATTGTTAGATGAGGATTTGTGATTGTGATGTTGAATTGGTTTGATTAAATTGTTATGTATGATCATTCAAATTAAAGTCTTTTAATTTTTCTTAATACCGAAATCACGAAAGTTGAGGGATGAGAATATTATTAGTCTTGAATGATAAATCAAGTTAATATGTCTTCTTAGTCAAAATTACGAAAGTTGAGATTGAGTAGTATATAATGTTATCTTGTGATGTTGATCAATCAAAATACGAAAGTTGAGATTGAGAGAACCTATTTAATTTGATTACCATCCCGAAAAGGAGTGATTAAGTTAGATCGGTAATTTAATTCAACGGAATCAATTGCAATCCTTATTGAAATAATCACATACTATTAGTGGAGAATTCCTATTTCCTAGTCCTTTTATTATCTTGCGGCATTTAAATAAAACCCTAATAGAAACTGTGCAGTTCCAATAGTCATTACCGGGTTTGTTTGAGTCTTTAAGACAAAAGGTCAAGAGGAACAAGAAGTAAGAACGAAGAAAATAGAACTTTTTTTTTATTTTAAACTTATTTTTCAAAGTATTTGAAAATATAAGAGCCTCCCCAAACTAATTTGGAAAATAAGCTTCACACAAAATCGCTCTTAGGAGCAGCGATTTACTACCCTATTGGGCTGGAGAGTGGGTTTTGATCATTTAAGAAAATCGCTCTTTGGTGCAGCGAGTTTTGTGTTCATGGGAAGGAAATCGCTGACTAGCACAGCGATTTTGCCTAACTAGCTGTGCACTTGAGTACTCTGAAACTTATTAAGTTTGTTGGGTTGTATCATTTTAAACATATCATCTCAATTTGAATTCTACCTCTACCCTTGTACTCTTCTAAATTCTAATAATACCAGATTTTTTTTTAGCCCATATATTTAATTTTCTTGTTTAATTTAAGAAATATGCATCCCGATTTTTAAAACTCGTCAACCTTTTTATTTTATCGCCATGCTAATTTAAATTAAATAATTAAAATAACGAAAATGCCCTTGGACTTAAAACGACTATAATATATCAATATAACATGTTTACCGTGGGTAGACACCTAGCTGCAGACAAATCCTCGTCTCTGTCTGTGACGATAACATTTGGCATTTGTACTCTACCATAGACATCCCGCAACCTCTCCAGCACCCAAGAATAATAACATATTATTAATATCAATTTAATATATGTTTAACAAATATTTTTAATAAATGAAATAATTAATTAATCACAAAACAATAAATATTTTAAATAAATTAAATAAATGTACATTTAATAAATTAAATAATAAATAATTAATTAATAACAAAACAATAAATATATTAAAGAAATTAAACAAGAAATAATTAAATTAAAAAAAAATTAAAAAAAACCCACGCACCAATCTCACAAAAAAGTTTTTTAAAAAAACCCACATACATTTTTGCGCTTGAACCGTGGTACAATAAAGCACATTTTGTGCGATTTCATTTTTTTTTATTCAATTTCGAAGCGATTAATTTAACTTACTGAATCGTATTCATGCTCGTTTTGGGTAGACACCTAGTTTGTTTTAGTTCAGAGAGTTTTTTTTAGAGATTTTATAGAGATGTTAGAGTTTCTGAGTTTGAAAATTATACAGGGGCAATTATGTAAATTTATTATATACGGGGTGACGATAAAATGAAAAGGTTGGCGAACTATAATAATACCCATATGTAAAGTGACAGTCTAAACAAAAATGTAACTCTTTCGTTCCATTATACTTAATACTAATAGTGATATATTTTATCACTTAATCACTTTCGTTCCGTTATACTTAATACTAATAGTGAACTTATAATTTGAATTTGCTTTACCGTATCAAAGAAACAACCTAACCAAAATGTTAAGCATATATTAATATTTTATGATTTACTCAAAAAAAAAAATATTTTATGATTAATTTTTTATCAATTATTGGTGATTTTAATTATTATTGTTTGAAATAAAATGGAAAATTGTTATGAATCTATTGGGAGAGGACTAACACCAAGGAGCTGGAGCATCTTAAGCATAAATTGGACAGATCCAATGATACAACCCAAAAATTTATCAAGTTTCAGAGTATTCAAGTGCACAGTTCAGTCAGGCAAAATTGCTGTGCTAATCAGCGATTTCCTTCCCCAGCACCCACAAATCGCTGCTCCACAGAGCGATTTTTCACCAAAAACGCTGTTCCATGGAGCGATTTTTCTTAAATGATCAAAACCCACTCTCCAGCCCAATAAGGAGCGATTTTGTGTGAAGCTTATTTTCCAAATTAGTTTGGGAAGGCTCTTATATTTCCAAATACTTTGGAAAATAAGTTTAAAATAAAAAAAGTTCAAGAAAATAGGTGTTTTTAATGGTACTCATTACTTAAGGTATTAACTCCAATAATTAATTATGAAATTGCCCAGGGTTTAACTCTTTTCATTTATGAGGGCAGTCACTATAAACTAATTTCCAAATTGATTATAAAATCAAAGGCCAAGATTACTTAAGGTATTTACTCCGATAATTTCCCTTAGAGAAAAATAAACTGCATTAGCAAGAGAGCTATTTGCAAGAAGCTATAATTTCTTGCGAAAGGACCTCCAAATCTTGATAAATCTGTTGTTAGATCAGTAAGGCTTCATCACGAATGTTAAAGCTAAGAGTTGTTTTGATGCCAAGCAAAGCTTCAACAGAACAGTAGTCATTTTTATGGAGACCTGTATAACAAATGAAAACAATACTCATAAGAACACAAAAGTCTTAGTTAAGGAGAAATTTAACTTTTTTTGACATAGCTTCTGATTTTCATGGAACATAATGAACTTACAACAACAACTACATTTCAATGCCATTTGATGGCTCTCATCTATGGGGGGTTTTGGGGTGGTCAGATGTACGCAACTTTACTCTTGTGTGAAATGAAGTTAGAATAGGGAAAGGGAAAATGAAAACCAGGAAAGGTGAAAAGGAGACAAACACACTAATTCATTTTTGGTCGAATAAAATCAAAGGAAAAAGTGGTATGATGTGTCACTCTAGCATTACTTGAAAATTCTGTATTTTTCATTACTTATTATAGAGAATCTCTTGATAGAAACACAAACACATAAACTATGAGACTCAAAACATTATACCTGAAATCCAACTAAACTTCCAAATGAATACCTCTAGGGAGATCGTATTCATGTTAATGGATTTATGTTTCATGAAGACTGCAGATCACATCCGAACTTATTTACATAGCTAACATTTTCAGTTGAAATTAATTGACTGGGAAATCAATGCTAATTCTTGTTTATGAAATATTATGAACTGATTATTATGTGGCACTTGAGATGCTTAAGTTTCTTCTCATTGTCTTTGTAACTTATAATCTATTATATCTTGTGTTCCTAATTCTTGTCATCGTTTTTATGGTTTTTCATCAGACTCCTGTTAGACAGTAAGGAGAATTTGAATCCATCCACCGAGACTTGATCATGGGATTTGGCAAATCGGAATTTGATCCAACTGAACTGACAAATCCCTTCCCAAACAATGAAGAGATTGTTCATCTCTGGCAAGGTGATGAAAATATACTTGTGCCTGCCATATTGCAGCATTACATAGTCGGAAAACTTCCATGGATTCACTATCATGAATTACCAGGTTCCGGACATATGTTTCCTTATCTTTAGGGGATGAGCCACACCATCATTAAGACACAACTATTTGTAGAGTAGTAGTGCAGTTGTTGCAGCTGAACTATTAAGGATGATACTTCACAGTTCTTTACTCTCTATGTAATGTGCTCTACAGTTTTCCAAACTCTGAAATTTTATTAGTCTATTTATGAGAGGATCCAGGAATGTACAACATGTCTGACCGTACGTTGCCCCCAAAAGTAAAGGGCTTAAATATTAAGTGATGCTCGTATATATTAAACATTTCTAATTTTTGCTCCCCCTTGGGTCTGTTGAGTTTACACTTTGTGAAGGATGAATTATTGATTTCAACTGCATCACTCATTTGTCACTAATCAGTAGTTGCATTTGGGGTGATTTATGGGATGAAGTGACACATCTTTGATGTTAGTTCAAAATTCTCTGAATTTGATTTCTATGTTTTGGTTTATATTTTATGGTCTTTAATGCTGTGTATTCTCATATTTAATAGTCTGTATCATTAATATTTGGCTAGTCTAATTATTCTGATGATTTTTTTGATGGCTTACAATTTATATTTCTGATATGATATTTCATAATTCTAATAGAGTTGAGTGTCTTATATGCTGGTAACTCAAATGTAAAAAGTCAAAAGAACTTAGTCCTTGTTGAATTAGTTACACAGAAATCTCTGACTTTGATTTCTAAGTTTTGGTTAATCTCAAATATGAACAGTCATACTATTACTAACATCGCTTCTTGCTAAATTCAAGAGCAGGAGGCGCCTCACTTTATCTCCTCGATGATTTACATACTTCGGAATGTTACTACAATGCAGAAGCGTTTATGATCACACGATCGCAAAGTTTAAGCCCCTTGTCACTTTATTATTAGTTCCATTAGCAAGCAAGCTTGTGCTAGCTATTGACATAAGTATGAATGAACTCAATCCAATACGAGCAACCAAAATCAGAGACAGAAGGCCGTTTGTCAATGTGTTTATGGACCTGTCAACTGCCGGAAAACTATTAACTGAAACTTCATGAATGCTGTGGTTTTTCAATTTTGGTTGTGTAACGTGTTAACACAAAAGAAATCCAGAAGTAATGAGATTGCAAGACTACTTTAGACACGAGCAAAGAGGGTATATTCAAAATTCCCCAATCATCGTGAGGAAATTAGAACTTAAAAAGTGGAAAATATAGCATTCATAAATTATTATTTGAATTTCTGGAACTACCTCTGCGCGGGAATTTGCATCAGAATCAAGGATGTTAGGACAATGCAGCAATCGTCTAAGGATGTTAGGACAAATAGACCATCTAACAAAACATGTGCATTGTACAAACATATGCATATAAGATGATCCATTATATTGCTTGATACGTAAGGCTCCATATTAAAACAATCCAAGTTGAAGTAACAAAAGCTTTAGAGACACTCACGTAGGGGCAAGTTTTCCAAGGCTAACAATGAATTCTCTCCTCCAGGACCTTCCCGAATATGTCAACGATATATCTCTTTCCCTTGATAGCTGGAAGTCCTCAACTAGCAAGTAAATCAAGATCCATTTCCTGAAGTTCTCTGCCATTTACATAAACAGTAGTATTTCCTCTAGAACAGTTTTCTGGCATAGGAAAACTGAATTCTTGAATTGAAGGCTGTATGATAATCAAAAGTACCATAATAAATACAAAGGCAGTGAAAAAGAATGAAACTAAAAGTAAGTAAAATGAACAAGCAAACTCACAGGAATTATTCCAAGGCAATGATGGCCCATTACACCCCAAAAACCAACTTTAGGATCGTACCTAGAATGAAATTAAATTAAAAAACGAGGAATGTTGAAAACGTGTCAAGTGAGCAATTTAGGATCAATCTCTACTTCCAAATAAACTTAACTGGTTAAGATAGCAAAATAGTGCCCATATGAATCAAATATAGAAAAATTAAGGCACAATTGAGAGTTACCAATAAGCTCCGGGTAGAATAGGTCCTGCAAGCTTATCGGCCTTTCTAACGACATGAGATGGCACCTGCTGACCATTGACATATACCTCATCACTTCCAAGGGATCTACGTCCAGACGGTAAACCAAAGGATTTCCGGTAAGGAGGTCTATACATAATTCCATTTTCGTATTCACTAGGAACATCCCTGGAGTCGGATAAACTACTTCTAGTTGACAAATCATGAGAATAAACTTCAGTCTCTGAGGTAGCTGCTGTATAAGCAATGGAGTGATCTTGAGAGGTATCTTTTTCCAGAACTTGTTTCTCTTTCCCAGCATAATTTTTTGCATTTTCTTCTTCAGCATCAATACATTAGTTAAAGCGGTAGAGATGCTCCCGCGAAGGAGAACCAGTTGGTGGCCGGATCTTAAAGGGGAATTCTGAAGAATTGGAACGGCTGCTTCGAACACTTATACTTTCTGAAAGACGCTCTTTAGAAGATCGAGATGATGGAGAAATAGCTCGAGCATGTTCATCCAAATTTAAAGCTAATATCTGTCGTCTTGAAGCTTCACGAGCTTCCGATTCGGTGGACTGGATGCTATTTCCCTCAAAATCATAAGATCCAATACTTGTACTGGTATCAGCACAGCTATCATGATGATGTGTAGGATCAGACTCGTTCAAAGATTCATTACAGACATCAGTACATTTGACAGGATCAGGTTTCTTCTGAAAAGTAAGAACATTAAAAGACCCATCTTGAAGATCAAATGACATTATATAAGAGCAAGGCCCACATTGCAACTGGTACACTTTCTTATTCTCGGTCATGAAATTCCTAGGCAATTTAAGCAACTCAAAGCATTTATGGCATATTACAAAGGGGGATCCACCCAAAAGTGGTGGGCAGAGCCGTTTGTTCTGGCTAGCTACCTGAACTCTCTTAGTGTGGCGTGGAGGAAGGTAGGGAGTTTGCTCTCGTGGACCAGTGTAAGCCATTTTAGGATAATACATCCGTGGATCAGGTCTTTGAAGATTCATACAACCAGCCGGATCATCTGCTGAGCTAGGAGGCATCCCATAAGCAAAAGAAGGTATATACTGGCCTTGCATAACAATAGGATGGTGAACATGCACCCCAGTGCGATATGATATGAAGGAATCTCGATCATAGTTCAAAGATTGCCCTGATACATAGTTTGGCATTGGATACTGTGAAAAATGTTGTTGCCTGGAGCGTCGCGTTTGGCCCGCATATCGATCATCATATAGAGAAGGATTAAATGTATTTTCCAACTCATAATCCAGGCCAGGTCCATGATTGAAGTACGAACACCTTGGCATATTATTATCTGGCAAAAACTGCTGCTTAGATCCCCGTCTGTATCTAAAATCATCTGAATAATCATCAGCTCCAGAATAAAGTTTCGCAGAAGAAAACAGATCATACAATTCATTCAGTTCTTTGGGTGGATATCGCTGCATATGTTCCTGATATTTATGTTTAAACTCAAGATGCTCCATATAGTGTATGTTAGCAGGCCCTCTTCGAACATCACCACTCTGTCTTGAACGAACATAACCATGAACGGAATCCAGATGATAACTTGAAGGCCCATCAAGTGAGCTTGAAGAAGCTGACATCCTCCCACTTTCAATAGGTACCCGTGAGTTTCTGTGAAAAACCTCATTCCCATAATTTCCACCAAATCGTTGATCTGCATTTACCCTGGGTCTCCTATACCGTTCAGCATAATCATCCTTAACCCTCAAATCCCTTTCTATTGTTTCCCTAATTGAATCTCCACCATGAATCAGATCATCTATTGATCCTTCCGATGTCATCCCATGTTCATCAGCGTAGATAGATACCTTCCCTTCACTAATCTGATCAAATTCATCACTAATTCCGTCTCTACACTGCTTTCTTCTTCTATCAAAAGAAATGTCATGAGATGGTCTAGAACGACTATCCTCAGGAAGCCATGCATTGAATGAAATTTTGGGAGTCATCCTATCCCTCCATACTTCTTCATCTCCTTGTTCTTTCTCCATCCTGTCATCGAACTTAGACACAAAACCTTCCCTCAACGGTGAATTGGAAATGTCTTGGTCCATTGTCCCTGGTGATCTTTTAACAGTATCAGTCCCTCTCAAAGGTGACATGCTCACATTTCTTCTTCTCTCACGCATTGAAGATTTACCTCCATGCTCGCTCACAGGTGTCTTGCTAACAGTTTTCAACCTATCTGGAGATATACCAACCCCATCAAAATCCCCATCATCTGAACCCCTCTTCCTTATTGGTAAAGGACTATCATAACTTAAACTCACAGGGGCTGAACTAAGATCATTCAAAAATCTGTCCCTCATAGGTGATTTAGGTAAGTACCCATGAAACTCATCAAAATCACTCTCTTCAACAGAAAATTTTCTTCCATTACCATGCTCAAATCCAGATCTCGCCAGTGATCTACGATCCATATTAAAACTACCGTCTTTCCCCTCAATGTTCTTTAACTCAGCACTATCTTTAAACCTTTCTAACTCTATCCCTTTATCAACAACTATATCAGAATTCACAAAATTCCACTTCCAGATGACCTATTTTTAGCTGTTCATTTCAATATATATCAACAAAAAGTTGCCCAAAAAATAAATTTCAGTCAGACATTACAACAAACTCATTAAGTGCATTACAAAAAAAAAATGAAGAATATTAATATACCTTTAAGCAGAGTACCACAACCACCACATTGATAGACAGCAAACTCTTGAGGCTCTGGCTACACCTTATCGCATTTTGGGCAATGAATAATCGAATATCTGACACTAATTATAAAAAATTTCCCCAATAAACTTTACAAGCACAAATCAACAACAAAAAACTAACCCAATTAAAAAAAACCACAGAAAAACTCAAAACAGAAGAAAATTTAGGGCAAATCAAGTCATTTGATTAAAAATCCTATTTATATCTATTTATATTGAATTGTGTTGTATATAAGTAGTAAAGAATGATAGTTGAAACTGGTTCAGCATGTGTAGAGGTAAGTGATAGAGTGATCTAACTCCTCATATACGTAGTACCCTGTAATCTGAATTGCCATTTTCAAACACAGAAAGAAAACATTTCCCATATTGTAGCATTTGAATTATGATTTCAACTATAAAAACAACGATTCAATTATGCTTTTTATGGGTACTTGAAACAATAATTGTAGGAGACTTACCCAGAAGAAGAAAGTTCAGCTATAATTTAAGGAAGAAATGGCAAAATATTGAAAAACTTCCAACATTTTTGTGAGAAATGCTTCCCTCTTCAATTATGGTTGGTTGAATTAATTAAGAGAGATAAAATGGGAATTTGGTGATGAATTGGTGGTGAGGAAGCTGAAGAAATTTCTCATTCTAGTAGAATTTGGAGGGAATGAAGAATCAGTCAACAATAATAGCTGACAGCCTGACAAAGATACCTGTAGGAAAACCGACGTCGTTCGAATTTGTAATGGCATCATGTGATGCGTTTAACGCAGAACTTAAGAACGAAAAGTTATTGCGTTATGGAACCACGCAAATCGCAATAGACGTTTGATTTACGTTAACATTTAAACGTGCTGTTGTGATATTAGTTTTTTTTTTTTTTTTTGAAATAAACCTGATATTCATTAGCATAAATCAAGCTCAGCCAAGGATTGAAGACCTTGGAGGAAAGGAGGCATACAAATTTTTTCATCGGATCCACCTGTATCCCATCTAGCAATTGAATGGGCCACAGTGTTACCGTTTCTTCTAACAAAACTACAACAAAAGCCATCAAAAGTATTACATAAAGCTTGCAAGTGATCATAAATCAGATGAATTGGGGCATATCCCACACTGTTATTGTTGAGTGCAGAGATCACTGTCAAAGAATCACCTTCCAGCTGGACATATTTGTACCCGTAGCGAGCCGCGAGCTGTATACCATACCAGGCTGCACTAGCCTCACACACGTCCACAGACCATCGAGCACGACATTTGCGCACACCAGCAATTAAAATCTGACCCGCATGATCCCTTATCACCACACCCAAACCTCTGATCGGGGAAGATGGGACGTATGCATCGAAGTTCACTTTAACCCATTCACGGATCAGAGGAGACCAAGCTTGGAAAGAAAGCACATGAAATTGCAGTGGTACACTCACCTTGTTGGAGTAGTCATTGTATTCTGACACCATCTTGTTGAATTTGGAAGCTAGCTCAATTGGATCACACGTACTGTTATCAAACACTTGAACATTGCGAAAATACCAAGAAGCCCATAGAGTAGTAGTAATGGAAAGGAAGTCAGCAGCTAGACCATGCTCCAAAGTCCATACCAGCAATTCAGAGAAAGAAGATCTAGGTGCCTCCTCTATCAAACTGTTGGCAGAATGCACATTCCACATAGGTCTCACCTTGGGGCAATCCACAAGAGCATGATTTATGGACTCAACATCCGTATTGCATCGATCACAGACCGAAGAAGGGACGCAGTGGCGTTGAAAAAGAGCCCATTTTGTAGCAAGTGACCCATGACAAGCGCGCCATATAAAATGTCGGAGTTTAGGAGGACCCGGGATGTTCCAAATTGAGGTCCACAACTTCCTATTCGCAGCTGCCTCTGCATAGTCTTCCTCATGAGTGTGCCCAAGAAGCCCAAGCCAATAGCCGCTTTTAACAGAATAAACCCCATTTCTATTCAACCACCAAAAGAGGGTATCATTAGGCCATACAGTAGAAAGGGGTATGCTTAGGATAGCTTGGATTGTCTCATCATCAAACCAATTAACCATAATTTCCTCATCCCAACAGCAATGCTCGAAATTAATAAGGTCAGCCACTCTCATATTGGGATCAGCTTCAGAAACAACCTCTGGGACATGAAAACCGCGACTATTTGGGACCCATTTGTCGTGCCATATACGTACATTAAGACCATTACCAATTCTCCACCCCAAACCTTCGATAAGGAGAGACTTCGCGCCCCATATACTCCGCCATGTGAAGCTCGGATCATAGCCTCTGCTCGCCTCCAAGATAGATGTGTGTTTGAAATATCGAGCTTTGAGGACATCAAGGAGAAGGGATTCGATCCTTCAAGGAGCCGCCACGATTGCTTTGCTAATAGGGCATTATTAAAGCAATTTAAGTCTCTAAACCCCATTCCTCCTTTTATTTTCGGTAAGCACAGTAAACCCCAACGATGCCAATGGATTTTTCTACGATCCCCATTTGTGCCCCACCAAAACCTCGCAAACATTGCATGAATTTCATCTATAAGACCGCAAGGCAGCTTGAAGATACTCATCTTGTATATGGGAATGGCTTGGATCACCGATTTGATGAGAACCTCTTTACCAGCTCGAGATAAAAACTTTTCTTTCCAACCTTTGATCTTCTTCCATATTCTATTCTTCAAAGCCGCAAACATCGCCTTCTTGGAACGTCCGATCATGGTCGGGAGCCCCAGATATTTAGCATGTCTCTCCACTTCCTTAACCCCAAGAATATCAACAATATCTTGCCTTAGCTGTGGATGCACCCCTTTGCTAAAAGAAATTTCGGTCTTATCATAGTTCACTTTTTGACCGGACGCTCTTTCATATTGGCTAATGATATTAGCTACCGCCGAGCATTCCTGCACCGAAGCCTTAGCAAACAGGATACTATCATCTGCAAAAAACAAGTGAGATAACACAGGGGCCCCACGACATATGCGCACACCGTGGATCATTCTCCTTTCAATCCCAAGAGAAATCAATCTGGAGAAAGCATCCGCGCAAATAATAAAGAGGTATGGTGATATAGGATCGCCTTGTCTCAAACCCCGCGAAGGTGCAATATCCCCACAGACAGCCCCATTTATTTTAAAGGAGAAAGAAACACTAGAAATACAGCTCATAATACGCCGAACCCACGAATCACTAAACCCCATTTTCAACATGACTCTTTCCAAAAAGCCCCATTCCACTCTATCATAGGTTTTACTCATGTCGAGTTTGAGAGCGAAAGCCTCTTTCCCATCATTTCCCCATCGTTTCATAGCATGAAACGCCTCAAACGCCAAGAGAGCATTATCGGTGATCAATCTCTTCGGGATGAAAGCACTTTGGTTCACTGAAATAATATCTCCCAAAAAAGGCTTGAGTTTGTTTGCCATCACCTTTGAAATAATCTTGTATATAACATTACAACAACTAATGGGGCGAAAGTCAGACATACTCTTAGGATCACTACACTTTGGGATAAGTGATATACAAGTTTTATTTATCACTTCCAAACCGACATTACCCCTCCACCACCCTCTAATAAGCACACATACATCATCCTCAATAATATCCCAAAATTTTTGAAAAAAGAGAGCATGGAAGCCATCAATACCTGGGGCATTTGTGGGGTGCATCTGAAAAAGAGTCGTACGTATATCATCCCGTGTGGGTTCTGAGTCCAGCCATACATTCATCTCCTCATTCACCACAGTAGCTATGCCTTCAAGTGCCTCAGGGAAACCGGATGGTGAGCTGGATGCAAAGATACTTCTGAAATAAGCAGACACCAACCTTTCTATGTCAGCCTTTGATGTCTTCAAATTACCATCATCATCCTGGATGCCTCTAATAAGATTCCGTTTCAGACGCGAGCTCGCCTTATGATGAAAGTACTTTGTATTTTTATCACCGTCTTTCAATTCATTCACCCTCGATCGAATATGCCGATAAGCTTCTTCATCTCTGTGTAAACAATCCAGATCATTTGCCAGCTTAGAACAAGTAGCTAGCATGTTGGCATCTGGGGTTAATTTCTGAGCCTGTGATATTTTTCTCTCAGTGGTTTTGATGGCTTTGCTAATGGAACAAAATTCTTTAGAAGCCCAATCCTGTAGAGACGCTGCACAAGTTTCACGCCTCTCATGAATTGGACTACCCACACGCTCATTCCAAGCCGCATTTACCACCTGCTTACAATTATCTTTCGATAGCCATAGGGATTCAAAACGAAAGAGTTTTCCATTCAAATCGTCCCTTTGACGGACTATCGATTGTAGAAAGATCGGGGCATGGTCAGATTTGTAAATAGTTAGGTGACGAACCTCAGCATTTGGGAAAAGATCCATCCAGCCCGGTGATGCTAAAAAACGGTCGAGTCTTTCACGAACAAAATTCGAGGGATTCCTGCCACGACACCAGGTAAAACAACACCCACGAAAACCCAAGTCCACTACATTACAATCATCTACACAGCTGCGAAACGCCTCAATGTCCCTAGCATTACGGATAGCTCCCCCATCCTTTTCATCCATACTCAAAATCTCGTTGAAGTCCCCAAAAAAGACATAAGGGAGATGGGCATTAACAGTAAGAGACCGCATCAGCTCCCAAGTACGAAACTTATTTGATCAAATGGAATACCGGATGTTGAAATTAGGGCTCTCTCTAAAATTATTTTGAACTGAGTGAAATTATAAAAAAGGTTTTTTTAAGTATGAATGTAAATGTTTATTTTTTAACTTGGATAATTATAAATTACTGATTTATTTTAATTGAATTAAATACTAATACAAACCCTAATTTCGAACATTTCGAAGTTCTCTCTAGTTTTTTCCCTCTAGGTATCCTTGGGAGGGTCTCTCTAGCAATCTGCTAGTCTTTGTCTTCTTCATCGAAGCTTGGGTCTCATCTATTCTTTCTTTCATTCTTTCTCTGGGTTTTCTGTCTTGGCTTTTCTCTGGTTTTTGTCTACGTTCGAAGCCGGTTATGGACTCTTTTCTCTCTCAGTCTGTTATGGTTGGTACGGGAAAGGGGAATGTTGGTTCTTCTTCCAAGAAGGGGAATGGTAGGTTTCTTGGGACGGGAGTTTTTTCTGAAACTCTGAAAATCCCAAAAGTGGTGGATACGGGTCTCGAGCGTGCAGGATCGGATGAGGACGAAGTGGTTTGGGAGGACGAGGTGGACGAAGAGGAGGAACAAAAGATAGCTCTAGGCTTGATTGGTCATCTTTGGACAGCAAGAAATGTTAATGCAAACGCCTTTATGAATACGATCAAGAATATTTGGTCCCTTAAGCATGGCCTTGAGATCAGTAACATTGGCAAAAACAAGTTTCTATTCCAATTTCATCATTGGAGGGATAAGAAGAGAGTAGTGGAGGGACAACCTTGGCATTTCGACCATTATGCACTTCTCTTGGACGATCTTGCCAATCATGAGAAGCCGTCGGAGGCCATTTTGTTCCAATTGCCGGTTTGGACACGGTTTTACGATGTTCCTTTTAAAGGGCGTCTTAATATGAATAATGCCATGATCTTGGGTAATAAGGTTGGTGAGTTTGTTATGTATGACAATCGAGATTCGACGGGACTTGAAAAATCGATGAGGGTACGGGTCTTGCTTGATGTAAGGAAACCTCTCAAGAAGTACATTAATCTTAAGATGAGGGGTGGGTTTTCGAACAAGGTTCATGTCAAATATGAGAAGATACCATTATTTTGCTTTCATTGTGGGAAGCTTGGGCATGGTACTAGAGATTGCGATGTGTATCACGGGGACGGGTCTCCGACAAAGTTATTTAATGGTAGTCTAAAAGCCTCCCCATGGAGGCCGATTCGGGAAATTACGGATGAGGCTAGTGATGAACCCAAATCGTTGTGTGCAAAGAAGCTGTTCGTGGTCAAACCAGTGTCTCCTGCTAAACAATCACCTATTAAGGAAAAGATGGAGAAGGTAGTGCACCTCCTCAAGAATGTTGATTTGGTAGACTCTGTGATTGATGGGGAGGGTAATGTGACAGGGGGTAAGTTGGTTTGTGAGGCGAAGGCATCAGAAGAAGTGGTGCCATGTGGGGGGGGGGGGGGGGGGGGGAGTTGAACGTGTCTACTGGAGGCTCTACTAGCAAACCTCGAAAGTGGAAGAGGCAAGCAAGGAATAAACAGGTTAACTCTTTCCCTGATGGTGTTTTACTTTCTTCTTTAGATAGTTTAAAAAGATCTAATGATGAGGATTTAATGTTATATGTTTCTGATTTTACCAATGAATGCTCTGACAAACGTGCTTTGATTAGCAATTCTGTGCAAGATTTGTGTTCTGTACAGGTGGCGGGCTCCACTGATAGAGCCCTCGGTGGTTTATGAAGCCTATCATATGCTGGAACTGTCGTGGTTTGGGGAATCCCACGACAGTTGACTCTCTCAAGGATCTTGTGAGACAATTTTCTCCGGATTTGGTGTTTTTATCTGAGACTAAGTGTGGGGCGGTGAGCATAAAAAAGATTCAAAGGCGTATAGGTTTTTCTAATGGTGTGTGGGTTGAGTCGAATGGGAAAGCTGGGGGTCTTGCTCTTTTTTGGTCCAAGGATGTTGACGTGAACTTGAGGTCGATGGGGGAACGGTTTATTGATGTTAGTATTAGGAGTCCTTCGGGTGAGCACTGGCGATTTACCGGGATCTATGGTTGGGCGGAGCATGGTCAAAAAAGCAAAACGTGGGATTTATTGGATACTCTTGGGAAAGAATCGGATATGGCGTGGATTGTTGGTGGTGATTTTAACGAGATTCTTTGTACTAGGGATAAGAGGGGGGGTAATTCTTGTGACTTCTTGGCTATGAAGGATTTTCGTACGGCTCTTGATAACCATGACCTTCGTGAGTTAGGCTCAAAGGGGTATCATTTCACTTGGAGCAATGGTAGAGTCGAGGGCTTTATTGAGGAGCGTCTTGATCGGGCGGTGGCTAATTCGGTTTGGCACGATATTTTTAGGGATGCTATGGTTGAGACTATTATTTGGGATGGGTCGGACCACTACCCGATCCGTATTTCTTTTGATGCTGTGATTAATCCTCTTGCTAGGCGTCGGTTAGCTTATAAAAAGATCTTTCGATTTGAGGCCAAGTGGGCCCAGGTAGATAATTTTGGTGACATTCTTAAGGACTTTTGGGATTCTTCGCAGATTGTAGCGGGTTCTTCTTAGGTGGATAAGGTCAAGCAATGCGGGAAAATGTTATTGAAATGGGACAAGGATACATTCAAGAGGACCCAATGGAGAATAGCCTGGTTGAAGCGTCGGTTAAAGAGGCTTCGCTCTCGTCCTCAGGTGAGACAAGTGATTGAGGAAGGACGGGAGGTGGAAAGGGAGTTGAGAGAACTTCGGAGAAGCGAGGAGACTTCTGCTTGGCAAAGGTGCAGACCTTTTCTTCTTCGTGACGGTGATAAGAACACCGCCTTTTTCCATGCCAAAGCGGCTAGCAGAACTAAAAGGAACCAATTGGATATTGTAGCAGAGTCGGCACTCTCGATACATAATGAACATTAATAATTATATTTAAGATAAATAATACGGGAGTGTAAAATACCGAACTGCTAAATACTTTAAAACTAAAAACGTTTAAAACATAAGTTAAAAGAAATATTACAACTAAGAAAATATAACATACAGTTTTCTTAAAAACGATAAAAGAACATAAGTACAAGATAGTCATCAAAGTTGTCAAGTAAAATCAATGCAGCTAAGTCCCCGATAGAAAATAAATTAAAGTTGCGGCCTGGATCGAAACCTGAGCTAAACTTTCCTGCAAAATACTGTCATCCATGATACGGATGACAGCCGATTAAATCGGTCAGCGATAAAGCCGAGTACAATTTCCTCAACAAGCTTATGATGCGATAGTTAAATCATGCTTACAAAATAATCATCAAGCACAATCTAAATGTTTATTACTCTTTATTGACCATTATTAAGCCATTAAATTACATTCTCAAAACTTGCAGAAGTTCACTGCTACTAAATACTTTGTAACTTTAATGCTTATTCAATCAAGTTGGATTAAGCCTCATAAATTTACTGTCATAGCACATCACAACATCACAACAAAAATGACTACTGATATATGTAAGGGTCTGGTTAGGTGAGAACCGTAGTCCTAAACCCTAACTGTGGTGGGAGTCGTCACTCCTCTCAATACTGTTATGCTCGAGACTTCACAGGATGGGTTTTTCTCGGACCCCCTGTCTGACACCGCATTTTACGTGCCGGCTAACACGGAGGCCGGGATTTTACATGCCGGTCCATGGTTCGACGTTACCTTACTATCAGAGTCATACAATCAATATCAAACAATATCAAACAAGACTCTAAACCGAAATAGTTTACATTCTTATAAGTCTATCAAAATTTAGACAATTTTACTCTTTTGATAAAATACTACCTAGTAGTTTAATATTAATTAAATAATAAATTCCCATAACCATACTAAGATTCTAGAGGCTAAGCTAAGTCATTAATATGCCATAAATAATCATAAAAGTAAAAAAAAAAATATTTCTAAACTAACTTAATAACATATTCTATCAAATAACCAAGTAAAATGAAAAAAAATCTAAATAGTTATTAAGGGTCCAAGACATAAATGAAATGAGTTTTTGACAAAAAAAAAAAAAAAAAAAAGTTCAAGAAAAATAAAATAAAACTTTATCAAAATACCCAGATAATAAAAATCATTTTAAAGAGATAAGTTTATTTAACCAATAAAATCCTTGATTATTATTTTAAATAAATAATACGATAATTTTAGCCATAAATCGATATATAAAAACAATTATTTAACTAAGAGTCATTACGTGATTGTTATAAAGAGTGTCCCAAAAACTTACAAGTCAAGAAGAATTCATCTAACATTTATTTTATTTTCAAATTTTATTTACAAAAATTATAAATAAACTTTTGACTTATTTCAAACTTAAATAATTTATATTCTTAGCTATTTTTAATTAAGAAAGTATTTAACACCTCTTTCTATAAGTAATATATATATATATATTTCTTACCAAAATTTTAATTAATGTTATTTTAATAAATAAATAAAAAAAAATTCAAGGAACATATCTAAAATCATATCCTAACTTTTAGCCACTATATATAAAATATTCTTTTTGATTAAAGTTTTTAAGTTACAAATTTTATCTACTAAGATTTCATCACAAAAACATCACTAAACTTCATTTTTAAATATTTTCTCAATGCAAAAATTCATAAAGCATACATGGAACTTAAAATAATATTTCACATGATAAACTCATATGCATCTACCCTTTTCATATTAACAAAATTTTTCATATTTATAACTTTTCTAGAGTGACTTAAAAGTATTATTAATTTTTAAGAAAATATCACTAAACTTGATATAACTTTAATATAACCATGTAAAGCTTAATTATCTAAAACAAAAATCATGTTAATCATGCTTTTCAAATCATCAAGTAAACATGACTAAATATCACATAATGAGAGAGTTAAGAAAATGTGTACCATTTTTCTCCAAAGGTGTACTAAACCAAACAAGAGAATAAGAATAGGAAAATAAGAACTCAAAGGAATGAGCTCCAAAAGAGAAAGTCTTCAAGTCTCCAAGCTTCAAAGAAGTAGTTCTTCAATTACCCAAAAGAAATGATATCTAAGCTCCAAAATGATAGTACTTGACTTTTCAAAAGTTGATGATTATTGGATTAAGAAGTGATAAGATCAAGCTCCATCTTCATTTGATTCTTCAACTAATAAAAAGGGTATAAAGTTAGTAAGATGTTAATGAAGTGAAGATATAAGAAAGAAAGGTAGAAAGTTTTGATGAAGGGTGCAAGTGTTCTCATGGATAAGGGGGGTATTTATAATGGGTATGGACAACTTTCTAGTTCTTAGATTGCATGAACAAGAGTGTTATGAGTATGGAAGAAGACTAACTTGTGTAAGAGATTTAGAGTGTGTAAGTGAATTTGTAAGAGTTGGAGTGTAGGAGAAAGTTAACTTGTGTAAGAAATGGTGATAGCTTGTGTAAGTGATGGAAATCATGAGTTTGTAGAAATAATTTTTGGTTCATCATATTTTTGTGAATATATTTTAGAATAATGAGTAAGTTTGATTAAAGTTGGATTATGAAATATGATAGTTTACTTAGAAAGTTTTGGTTAAAACCATACATAGAGTTCATAAAAATATGTTTAAAATTTTTAGGTATAAAATAATTAAGTAAAAGTTGTAAGGTTAAAATAATAAATAAAGTTTAGTTTAAAATAAATGAAATTAAAACGTAACTTTTTAACAAAACCGTAAATATAATATTAAAATTTTACTTCATAATAAAATATATTTTAGTACATTTAAAGAGATTTAAGAAAAGATATACATACATATATTTATATATTATAAGTTTAATATTTGGAAGAAATTATTAAAAAGTCGGAAAAAAAGATTTAGGAAATATGAGGTGATTTGAATTAGATAACCAAGGATTAAGGATTCGGATTGAAAGTTCGAAATAATTAATCGGAAGATTTTGATTTAGAATTTTGAGTCTGTTACAACTCTTTCCCCCTTAAGATAGTTTCGTCCCGAAACTAGGACTTACCAAAAAGGTTCGGGTAACGTGCTCTCATGTCGACCTCTTTTTCCCATGTCGCTTCTTCAACTCCGTGGTTTGACCACAAAACCTTGACTAAAGGAATCCTCGAATTTCTCAACTCTTTTACTCGGGTATCTAAGATCTTGATTGGCCTTTCCTCATACACCAAAGACTCCTCAATCAAAAGCGGCTCGTGAGCTAGAACATGAGACGGATCATGAACATACTTCCTCAACTGTGAAACATGGAACACATTATGAACTTTTGCTAAACTCGGAGGTAAAGCCAACTCATAAGAAACTTCCCCGACTCTCCTCAAGATCTCAAACGGTCCAATAAACTTAGGGCTCAACTTCCCTCGAACTCCAAAACGCTGGACACCCCTCGTAGGTGAAACCTTAAGGAAAACCTTGTCGCCAACCTCAAATTGCAACATCCTTCGACGATTATCAGCATAACTCTTTTGTCGGCTTTGTGCTGCTCTCATGTTTTGTTGAACAATCTTCAAAGCATCAATCGATTCCTGAATCACATCTGGGCCTTCGGGAATGGTCCTATCCATCAAATCCCAACACAATGGTACTCGACACTTCCTTCCATAAAGAGCTTCATATGGTGCCATCTTAATACTAGATTGGAAACTGTTGTTGTAGGCGAACTCCACCATCGGTAATTTATCTTCCCAAGAGCCTCCAAAGTCCAACACACAACATCTCAAAAGGTCCTCCAAAGTCTGAATTGTTCTCTCGGTCTAACCATCAGTAGCAGGGTGAAAAGCAGTACTCAAGCACAACTTACTCCCAAAAGCTTCTTGCATCTTTTCCCAAAACCTCGATAAAAACTTCGGATCCCTATCCGAAACAATAGTCCTCGGAACACCATGAAGTCTGACAATCTCTCGAACATATGCATCTGCTAATTGCTTGGCCCCCCAAGTATTCTTCATCGGCACAAATCTAGCAACCTTGGTCAATCTGTCAACAATGACCCAAATAACATCATTCCCTCGCTGGGTCCTCGGTAGTCCTACCACAAAGTCCATAGAAATCGAGTCCCACTTCCAATCTGGGACAGGCAATGGTTGAAGCAACCCTGAACACTTTTGTCTCTCGAACTTTACCCTCTGGCAGACAAGACACTTAGACACAAAATTAGAGACGTCCTTCCTTAGACCCTTCCACCAAAATAACTCTCTAATCTCTTCAATCATCTTATCTCGACCTGGATGCAAATGAAATAAACTTTGATGACCTTCCTTCAGAATCTCGTTCTTCAATTCAGCCTGATTTGGAACACACAATCTACCGTTCATCCTCAACTCTCCTCTTTCACCTAACTCAAAAGCATTAGTCTCATTTTCCTCAACTCTATGGATCAACTCGACAATCTCTGGATCCTCAAGTTGTGCCTCAATTATACGATCAAACAAAGTGGGTTGTATAGTCATTGCTCCCAAATACTGGCCAACCTCATGTCGGCTACAAATCTCTAACCCTAAACTCTGCATCTCACGATACAACTCCCATGGTACTGACATAATGGCATTCACAGACACTCTCGGTCTCCTACTCAAAGCATCAGCTACCCTATTCGCTTTTCCAGGGTGGTATATAATTTCAAGATCATAATCCTTAATAACCTCAAGCCACCGCCTTTGGCGCATGTTCAATTCCTTTTGGTTGAAGACATACCTCAAATTTTGATGATCAGTGTATATCTTACATGGTAACCCATACAAATAATGTCTCCACAGTTTCAAAGCAAAGATCACTGCAGCAAGTTCAATGTCATGCACGGGGTAATTCACCTCATGTGGCCTCAACTGCCTCGATGCATAAGCTATGACCTTTCCTTCTTGCATAAGTACACAACCCAATCCTTCAAATGAAGCATCACAATAAACCTCAAATGGCTTGTTACAATCAGGCATTGCTAATACGGGGGCTGTAGTAAGTCTTTTCTTTAATTCCTCGAAAGCAGTCGTGTGCCTCTCATTCCACTGAAATCGTATCCCTTTCTTCAACAACTCAAACATGGGACGAGCAACCCTAGAAAAGTTTTCAACATACTTCCTATAGTAACCAGCTAATCCCAAAAAGCTCCGAACTTCAGTCGCATTTCTCGAAATTGGCCAATCCGTTATAGCTTTAATCTTCTCAGGATCTACAGAAATTCCACCCTTCGACACAATATGACCTAGAAAAGAAATTTCCTCAAGCCAAAACTCACACTTACTAAACTTCCCATACAATTTCTCTTTTCTCAAAAGCTCTAGAATCATTCTCAAGTGCTCTTCATGTTCTTCCCTATTCCTCGAGTATACCAAAATATCATCGATAAAAACAATCACGAACTTATCCAAATAAGGACGAAGATACCTCTGCATCAAATCCATAAATGCCGCAGGTGCATTTGTTAACCCAAAGGGCATCACCAAAAACTCATAATGTCCATATCGGGTTCGAAATGCTGTTTTAGGAACATCCTCCTCGGCTATCCTCAATTGATGATATCCAGACCTTAAATCAATCTTCGAGAACACCTGAGCACCTCTCAGCTGATCAAACAAATCATCTATCCTAGGCAAAGGATAACGGTTCTTAATGGTGATCTTATTAATCTCCCTATAATCAATACACAATCTCATCGTTCCATCTTTCTTCTTCACAAACAAAACAGGAGCTCCCCAGGGTGACACACTAGGTCGAATAAAACCTTTCTCCAATAACTCATCCAATTGCTTTTTCAATTCGGCTAACTCAGCTGGAGCAAAACGGTACGGAGTCTTAGAGATAGGGGTAGCATCAGGAATTAGATCAATATGAAAGTCAACCTCTCTCCTTGGAGGTAAACCAGGTAGATCTTCAGGGAAAACATCAGGGTATTCACAAACAATTGGGGTTTCTTCGAGACTTAACTTGATATTCTCCTCACTACTAGCAATAAAACACAAATATCCCTCATCTCCATGTTTAATCATCTCAATGGCTTGAACTGCAGAAATGGTCTGAATGGGAGACACTGAATTCTTCCTAATCAAACATTCTCCACCTGGAGCCTTAACCCGAACAATCTTCTCTTTACACAAAATCTCCGCATGATGACGTCCCAACCAGTCCATCCCCAAAATAATATCATATGTTCCCAACTCAAAAACTATTAAATCGGCAGGCAGATGGTTGTCCGAAATCTCAAGAGGGAAGTTGGGAAAGATACGGTCACATATGAATGGTGAACCGTCAGGTAACAGAATTTGAAGATTAAATTTTTGGGGTTTAAGAGAGATAGAGGATTTATGAAGGAAAGAAGTAGAGATAAAAGATCGGTCGGCTCCTGAATCAAAAAGAATATGAGCCAAAGAGTCTCCTACGGCAAAGTGACCAGAAATAACCTTACCCTCAAACGCCTGATGAAGATTGTCTACATGCTTGCTAATAGCATGCAAACCCGCAGTCCTCTCAGCTGAAATACTCTGAACATTTCTCGAAGTACCTGGAGCTCCATAACTACCAGCACTTCCCGCTCCCAACTGGATCCCTTCTCGACAGTTAGTGGAAACATGACCCTCCTTTTTGCATTTAAAGCAGATGATCTTCCCAGTGCATGAACGACCTCGGTGATCCTTACCACATAAGCGACACTTCCAAACTGTGGTTTTTGCTGAAGCTGTTGGTTGAAACGACTTGCGATCCCAACTTGTCGGCCTCTTGTTCTTGTTGTTGTTGCCTCCACCAAATTTTCTTTTGTTGGTATTGTCCTCCTTATCAAGGATCCTTTCATACTCAAGCGCTCGATCGTAGAGATCCCGAAAGTCAGAATACTTCCCAATGCCCTTTTGGATCTTAAGATTAAGTCCCTCGAAGAAGCGAGATGCACGAACACTTTCCTTGCTTACGATGTCAGAAGCAAATCGAGATAGCTCATTGAACTTACAACTGTACTCGATCACAGTCATAAGACCCTGGCGAAGATGTAAGAACTCATTCTCCTTTTTTCGTTGGAGTGATGGCGGATAGAATTGTTGACGAAGAGTTATAAGGAAATCATCCCAAAAGGTATCAGTCATAGTGGCCTTGACAGAACGCCACCATAACTCTGCTGGACCACATAGATAGAAGGAAGCCAACTTTACTTTTAGGTGCGCCGGACAGTTAATGACCTCTAAAAGTTTCTCCATCTCTGCGAGCCAATTCTCGAAGCGAACCGGATCAGCTTCTCCGTCGTATTGCGGCGGACGATGATATGCCATATTCTTAAAGTACTTCCCGTCGTCGTTGGCCTCTTGAGTCTGATTTTCCATGAGGGTGAGCAGTCGCTCATTTGTCCTCTCCATTCGGGCTAGTTGTGCTTCTAGCTCTCGAACTCTAGCTTCGTGATCAGATGAACCTACGCCGTTTCTAACCTAAAAATTTTAAACATGTGATCAACTTTTCACATTGACTTAATTAATTCGACACGTAATTTTACACATAATCACATAAGCACATCAAAAACAATCAGAATTTTTGAAAATACTTGTTTTGAAAATCCTTTTTTTTATTTTATTATTATTATTTTTTTTTTAAGCCGGTTATCGAGAACATCCTTTCACATGGAACAAAAATTCCAACATTTGAATAACTTTAGCTCTGATACCACGTGTAGCAGAGTCGGCACTCTCGATACATAATGAACATTAATAATTATATTTAAGATAAATAATACGGGAGTGTAAAATACCGAACTGCTAAATACTTTAAAACTAAAAACGTTTAAAACATAAGTTAAAAGAAATATTACAACTAAGAAAATATAACATACAGTTTTCTTAAAAACGATAAAAGAACATAAGTACAAGATAGTCATCAAAGTTGTCAAGTAAAATCAATGCAGCTAAGTCCCCGATAGAAAATAAATTAAAGTTGCGGCCTGGATCGAAACCTGAGCTAAACTTTCCTGCAAAATACTGCCATCCATGATACGGATGACAGCCGATTAAATCGGTCAGCGATAAAGCCGAGTACAATTTACTCAACAAGCTTATGATGCGATAGTTAAATCATGCTTACAAAATAATCATCAAGCACAATCTAAATGTTTATTACTCTTTATTGACCATTATTAAGCCATTAAATTACATTCTCAAAACTTGCAGAAGTTCACTGCTACTAAATACTTTGTAACTTTAATGCTTATTCAATCAAGTTGGATTAAGCCTCATAAATTTACTGTCATAGCACATCACAACATCACAACAAAAATGACTACTGATATATGTAAGGGTCTGGTTAGGTGAGAACCGTAGTCCTAAACCCTAACTGTGGTGGGAGTCGTCACTCCTCTCAATACTGTTATGCTCGAGACTTCACAGGATGGGTTTTTCTCGGACCCCCTGTCTGACACCGCATTTTACGTGCCGGCTAACACGGACGCCGGGATTTTACATGCCGGTCCATGGTTCGACGTTACCTTACTATCAGAGTCATACAATCAATATCAAACAATATCAAACAAGACTCTAAACCGAAATAGTTTACATTCTTATAAGTCTATCAAAATTTAGACAATTTTACTCTTTTGATAAAATACTACCTAGTAGTTTAATATTAATTAAATAATAAATTCCCATAACCATACTAAGATTCTAGAGGCTAAGCTAAGTCATTAATATGCCATAAATAATCATAAAAGTAAAAAAAAAAATATTTCTAAACTAACTTAATAACATATTCTATCAAATAACCAAGTAAAATGAAAAAAAATCTAAATAGTTATTAAGGGTCCAAGACATAAATGAAATGAGTTTTTGACAAAAAAGAAAAAAAAAAAAGTTCAAGAAAAATAAAATAAAACTTTATCAAAATACCCAGATAATAAAAATCATTTTAAAGAGATAAGTTTATTTAACCAATAAAATCCTTGATTATTATTTTAAATAAATAATACGATAATTTTAGCCATAAATCGATATATAAAAACAATTATTTAACTAAGAGTCATTACGTGATTGTTAGAAAGAGTGTCCCAAAAACTTACAAGTCAAGAAGAATTCATCTAACATTTATTTTATTTTCAAATTTTATTTACAAAAATTATAAATAAACTTTTGACTTATTTCAAACTTAAATAATTTATATTCTTAGCTATTTTTAATTAAGAAAGTATTTAACACCTCTTTCTATAAGTAATATATATATATATATATTTCTTACCAAAATTTTAATTAATGTTATTTTAATAAATAAATAAAAAAAAATTCAAGGAACATATCTAAAATCATATCCTAACTTTTAGCCACTATATATAAAATATTCTTTTTGATTAAAGTTTTTAAGTTACAAATTTTATCTACTAAGATTTCATCACAAAAACATCACTAAACTTCATTTTTAAATATTTTCTCAATGCAAAAATTCATAAAGCATACATGGAACTTAAAATAATATTTCACATGATAAACTCATATGCATCTACCCTTTTCATATTAACAAAATTTTTCATATTTATAACTTTTCTAGAGTGACTTAAAAGTATTATTAATTTTTAAGAAAATATCACTAAACTTGATATAACTTTAATATAACCATGTAAAGCTTAATTATCTAAAACAAAAATCATGTTAATCATGCTTTTCAAATCATCAAGTAAACATGACTAAATATCACATAATGAGAGAGTTAAGAAAATGTGTACCATTTTTCTCCAAAGGTGTACTAAACCAAACAAGAGAATAAGAATAGGAAAATAAGAACTCAAAGGAATGAGCTCCAAAAGAGAAAGTCTTCAAGTCTCCAAGCTTCAAAGAAGTAGTTCTTCAATTACCCAAAAGAAATGATATCTAAGCTCCAAAATGATAGTACTTGACTTTTCAAAAGTTGATGATTATTGGATTAAGAAGTGATAAGATCAAGCTCCATCTTCATTTGATTCTTCAACTAATAAAAAGGGTATAAAGTTAGTAAGATGTTAATGAAGTGAAGATATAAGAAAGAAAGGTAGAAAGTTTTGATGAAGGGTGCAAGTGTTCTCATGGATAAGGGGGGTATTTATAATGGGTATGGACAACTTTCTAGTTCTTAGATTGCATGAACAAGAGTGTTATGAGTATGGAAGAAGACTAACTTGTGTAAGAGATTTAGAGTGTGTAAGTGAATTTGTAAGAGTTGGAGTGTAGGAGAAAGTTAACTTGTGTAAGAAATGGTGATAGCTTGTGTAAGTGATGGAAATCATGAGTTTGTAGAAATAATTTTTGGTTCATCATATTTTTGTGAATATATTTTAGAATAATGAGTAAGTTTGATTAAAGTTGGATTATGAAATATGATAGTTTACTTAGAAAGTTTTGGTTAAAACCATACATAGAGTTCATAAAAATATGTTTAAAATTTTAGGTATAAAATAATTAAGTAAAAGTTGTAAGGTTAAAATAATAAATAAAGTTTAGTTTAAAATAAATGAAATTAAAACGTAACTTTTTAACAAAACCGTAAATATAATATTAAAATTTTACTTCATAATAAAATATATTTTAGTACATTTAAAGAGATTTAAGAAAAGATATACATACATATATTTATATATTATAAGTTTAATATTTGGAAGAAATTATTAAAAAGTCGGAAAAAAAGATTTAGGAAATATGAGGTGATTTGAATTAGATAACCAAGGATTAAGGATTCGGATTGAAAGTTCGAAATAATTAATCGGAAGATTTTGATTTAGAATTTTGAGTCTGTTACAGATATGCTTTTGGATAAGGATGGTAATCCTCATCGTTCTTTTGACGGGATGAAAAGAGTGGTTCACGAATTTTATAAGGAGCTGTTTACTTCATCTCGGGATCCTATTAGCCTTGGTTCTATTGATATGATTGAGTCCTATTTAGATGATACTATGATTTCGGATTTGTCGAGACCTTTCACTAAGGAGGAAGTGATTTTCGCCCTTAAGGAGATGCCCCCGTGCAAGTCACCCGGGCCAGATGGAATGCCTGCCATGTTCTATAAGAATCATTGGGAGATCGTTGGTGAGGAGCTATGTGATTTGGTTCTTTCCTTTTTAAACGGGGGAAATATGCCATCGGGCTTAAACCACACGTTTGTGGTTTTAGTTCCCAAAGTTCGAAAGCCGGTTAATATGAAGGATCTTCGCCCCATCAGTTTGTGCAATGTGTCCTACAAAGTTATTTCGAAAGTCCTGGCTAATCGTCTCAAGGGTATATTACCTTCTATCATTGATATCAGTCAGAGTGCTTTCGTCCCGGGGCGATTAATTACGGACAACATCATTCTCTCTTCTGAGATTTTCCATTTTATGCGGCAAAATAAGGCGGCTCAGCGGGGTTATATGGCTTTGAAATTAGACATGAGCAAGGCCTACGACAGGGTCGAATGGAACTTTCTTGCTGCTGTTATGACTAAGATGGGATTTCCAAGAAGTTGGATTGATAGGGTTATGACGTGTATTTCGACGGTCTCTTACTCTTTTTTGATTAATGGGCAGCCGACTAATGCTTTGGTTCCTCAGCGTGGGTTAAGGCAAGGGGATCCCCTCTCGCCATATCTTTTTCTTCTTTGTACTGAGGTATTTGGTAGTCTTCTTAGGAGGGCTCACAGGGAGCGTTTGATGCATGGTATTTCTATTACGCGTCAGTCTCCGAGTGTCTCGCATCTCTTTTTTGCGGATGACAGTGTCATTTTCGCTCGTGCTTCGGTGGGTGATGCTAATACGATTAAAGATATCCTCCTTCATTATGAGTATTTGTTGGGTCAGAAAATCAATTTTGATAAGTGTGAAATTTAGTTTAGCAAAGGGTTGAGTCGTCATCATCGGGATGGTATTCGGCATATTCTTGATATGAGGGAGGTTTTGAGTCATGATAAATACTTAGGGCTTCCGACTATCTTTGACCGGTCTAAAAAGATTTCTTTCTCTGGTATTCGGGACCGAATTTGGAAAAAACTCCAAGGTTGGAAAGAAAAGCTTTTGTCTCGGGCCGGAAAAGAGATTTTAATAAAGGCGGTTATTAATTCGATACCAAGCTATGCGATGAGCTGTTTCAAGTTACCTTCGGCTTTCCTTTCTGATGTTAGGAGTATTACTAGAACCTTTTGGTGGGGCTCCAATAAATCAAAGGGTATTTCTTGGAAAGCTTGGGACTTTCTTTGTCGGGCCAAGGAGGAGGGGGGTATGGGTTTTCGGGATTTGGAAGCTTTTAATTGGGCTCTCCTCGCAAAGCAATTATGGCGGATCCACTGCAACCCTTCGTCTCTTTTAGCTCAAACTCTAAAGTCTAAATATTTTCCCAATGGTGATATATGGAATGCTAGGCTTGGGCATAATCCGAGTTTTGTTTGGAGAGGTATTTTGGGCTCTAAGTTTGTGCTTGATAAAGGTGTTAGGTGGAGGATTGGCAATGGTTTGAAGGCCGATATTTGGAAGGATGCTTGGTTAGGAGGGTGTGGGTCGGGTAAGATTGTCTCCCCTCCTTCTAGTGCGCTTGAGTCGACTCATGTTCAAGCTCTTTTTGATCCGATTACTAAGACTTGGAAAGAGGATCTCCTACGGGATATTTTTTTACCTATTGATGTTGAGCGTATTTTAAAGGTCCCGATTAGTTTGGATGAGAGGGAGGATGAACGTGTTTGGGTGGGTAATAAGGACGACATTTTTAAGGTTAAAGATGCCTATAATTATGCCTTGTCCTCGGGAAATTTTGCCTCTTGTTCGAATGGTCCGGACCCGGTTTGGAAGAAGCTTTGGAAGATGAATATTCCTCCGAAGGCCAAAATTTTTTTGTGGCGTACCCTGTGGGATATAATCCCACATAATGAAAATCTCAAAAAGGAAGAAGTTCTTGTTTCTTCGGCCTGCCCACGTTGCGGTAATCACGAGTCGGCAATTCATGTTTTTAGAGACTGTTATTGGGCAAGATCGATTTGGAAGTTGGCTCCTTCGACTTTTAGCAACAAAGGGATCCTGAGTATACGGGATTGGATTTCCGATATTATTCTTCACAACTCTCCTTTAGAGGCTGAGTTTTTTCTTACTCTTCTATGGCAAATGTGGTGCTCGCGTAATGAGTATTGTTTTGAACATTTAGTTACTTCCCCGGATGTTTGCTTTCAACGTGCCAAAGATATTCTTAGTGACTATCATCGATGGAACGGTGTCTCCCATTGTGAGCAACCTCGCCGATTAGTTACGAAGTGGTGTAAACCACAACGTGATTTCATTAAAATGAATTTTGATGCTGCTTTGAATTGTGTCCAGGATAGGTCGGGGCTCGGGGTGATTGCTCGTGATGATGCGGGTCAGATTCTTCTTGCCGCGGCTGGAACAAAGTCGGGATGTCAAGAGGTGGAACAAGTGGAATTGGAGGCAGCAGCTTGGGCATTGCAATTAGCAAAAGAGCATGGATGGAAGAATGTCATTATGGAGGGTGATGCATGTCTTGTAATTGAGGCTTTGAATAAAGATAGAGTGCGGGGCATGCACACCCAGACTATGGTCAATAATATTCATTTCATGGCTAGGGAGCTAAATTCGATTGTATATTCGTTTTGTTTTAGGGAGTCTAATATGTTAGCTCATAAACTAGCCCGATGGGCCGCTAGTGGTAATTGTAATAAGGTCTGGACTCGGTCTTGTCCAAATTGGATCAAGGCTCTTGCTTCTTCGGACTTAGTTCCTTAATAAATTCGAGGTTCATTTCAAAAAAAAAAATTACTAATACAAACCCAATTAAATTAATTATATTATAATTTTTGTTTTCTTGAATGGATTTGTTTTAAAATGTTATAACAAATATATTTTACCATTGTATATATATCGTCCTCTCAAGTAATTGAACACAAGTTTTCATTGTCATTTTCTTTGATCATCTACGGTAGATGATTAAAGAAAATGATAATGAAAACTTGTATTCAATTACTTGAGAGGACAATACATCTACAATGGTAAAATAATTTATTATAACTCTCTAAAACATACCCATCCAAGAAAACATAAATTATTATATAATTTATTTTATTGGGTTTACAGCTAGTTTGCTCAATTAATCTAAACAATGAAATAATAATAATAATAATAATAATACTCCCTCCGTTCTTTTTTAATCTTCCCGTTTAGAATATTCTATTTTTGGAGAGAGAAATTTGATTAAGATTTATAAGACATTTATAGATGATAAAATATATCCATATGAGATCTTCTTAAATTCGTCTTAATGTATACTTTTTTATCATATATTTTTCATAATTTTTTATAATGCGTATTTAGAGATACTTAAGCTCGAAAAATGCTTTGAAAACTGTGCAAAAAGTAAATGGGAAGAACAAAAAAGAACGGAGGGAGTAATAATAATAATAATAATAATAATAATAATAATAATAATAATAATAATAATAATAATAATAATAATTATAATAATAATAATGAAATAATAATAATAATAATAATTATTATTATAATAATGAAATAATAATAATAATAATAATAATAATAATAATAATAATAATAATAATAAGAATAAGAATAAGAATAAATAAATAAAGAATAACATTGCTTATTTACCTTTCAATTAATATCAACCAAAAAGTAAAAAAATATCAAAGAAACCCACTATTTAATTAATAAATAAATAAAGAATAACATTGCTTATTAGCTAGTTGTTGTTCCGTAGAAACAAAAGATAGAGTTGTACTTAAGACAAAACTAGCTATTTAATTTCATTAAGTCTTATTTGTAATAGTTAGTTTGTTTTCTTGCTTAGCTGGCTTCTATTTCCTATATATCATAGGTCCTTATACTCTTCATAATCAATTTTTATTAGAGTAATGAACAGAAACTATATCTTCTTTTTCTAGTCTTTGCTTTCTTTTTTTTATAGGAGCAAGAGTCTCCTATCTCTTCTTTCCCATTTCATCTGAAAAATTTACATGGTACTAGAGTTTGGGATTATCCATAACCTTCTTTTCTTTTTCTCCTTAAAACATCTTTCACCCTTTTTTTTTACAGGTGTTGTTCTTCAAAGAATAACCCCTTATTGCGTTTTTTTTCCTCTGATTCTTGATTCTGTAACAATATTGTTATAGCTTGGATTTTATCTTCTTTGGACGATTCCATCTCACAAAGTGTGTTTTACCATAAATTGGCTCAAGAAATATGGGAAGAACTTAAAGAAAGATATGGTAAACCTTCTTTTGCCAACCTTTATAGTCTCCATGAAAAACTCTTCAGCCTAGAACACAGAGAAGGTATGAGTGTGGCTGAATTTTTTACCCAAATAAAGACCATATGGGATGAAATAGACAACTTGGTCAATATACCCACTTGCAATTGCTGTAAATCATGTGAAATAAGCAAAGAAGTTCTAGAGAATCAAACTGATCAACGTATTTTTCATTTTTTGATGAAGATAGATGATAAATTTGAACATGTTAGATCAAATATTCTCATGATGTCGGTGTTACTGGGAGTGTCTCAAGTTTATCGTATCTTGAAACAAGAAGAAACTCATAAACAGATTAGCAAAGCATAACCAAATTAAACCTTCTGCCTTTTTTTCGTCCAAGAGACAAGCCTAAGAAAAGGAATCCATCATCAATGCAGATCAGTATATTTCAAAAAGGTATCCCAGACAAGTTAAATATCTAAACAATGGGACTAAAAGGGCTTTATTCTGTGACCACTGTAAAAATACAGGACACACCATCACCAAATGTTACAAGCTGCATGGGTATCCGAATCAGATTAAAGAAAAAAAAATCAACAGCTTTTGCTTGCACTGATGAGGAAGTACAAGTTCCTACTGGAATGTCTCAGGAACAATTCTCTAAATTGTTGGCACTCATGGCACAGCAAAAGGAAAGAAGCACTCTAGAAGCCATTATACACCATGTTGAATTAACAAGTTCTTCAAATTTTGCAGGTATGTCATTTATGCGAACTAATAAGGTGACACAATGGATAATAAATAGTGGTGCTAGTGATCATATTTGCAATCGTCTTGATGATTTTCTGGATTATAAAGATGTTTCTTACTCCAATCACTTCATCACTATTCCAAATGGTACAAAAATAAAGGTAGAAAAAATGGGGACTATTCAACTCCATGATCAAATCCTCTTAATAGATGTTTTTTATGTGCCATGTTTCAAATTCAATCTTATATCAGTACAAAAAATGTGTCATACTAACAATGCTACTGTTTTTTCACTATTTGATTTGTGTTATTTGCAGGGCCCTTCGATGAGAAGGCCTATACTTCTTGGTAGAAGAACTCAAGGATTGTATTATCTTCAGTGCCAAAAGAACCTTACACAAGACTCAACGTCTCATGTTACAGCTACTTTAAAGAGCTCTTATAATGTTTTTTTTGAGAATCTTGTAGTATAGTGGTAAGTATTCCCGCCTGTCACGCGGGTGACCAAAAACTTGATGTGCAAATTTTATTTAACCGCAAGCACACGGTGTACGTGTAGTCGCGGGTCGAACACAAGGAAGCTAGGACAAGAAACTTGGTAATTTCGATTGATTATATTGCTTAGGGAGAAAAAGGATTGATTGGTTGTGAGCTAACAACTAAGAATGCAATAATAAAAATGTGGTTTAACTATATGATGAAAGCATCTAGGGTGTCGGGATTCCCCTAAAGTCTTGTATGATTCAATTCTCAATAGTGTCTATGAAATGTCGGATTAATTATGTGATTAAACATGATCTTGTTAATCTCAAACTCTCGCTCTGTTGATTAACTATTAGATTTAGACCCTATTAATTCAATTCTCACACGTTAATTTTATTGAACGAATTAATAAGAATTTAACTAAAATTTACCCTAAAGCAAAGTTGATCCCAATCTCACACGCTAGTTCTATTGAATGGTCCGACAAAGCATATTTAATTTAGGGTTAATTGGCACAATTTAATCACTTTGATCCATAGTTTCATAGATAAATCCAAGAATCAATTCATGCTCAACTAATAGGTTCAAACCCTAACCCTAGAAAATGGATCTACTCACTAATCATGGTGAATGCAATTAAAATAAACCCTAAGATAATATTAGACATGACTAACAATAAATTAAATGACAAAGTAAGAAAATCAATGATTAAAAACCAAATGAAACCATAAATAATTCAAATAACAACAATGAAGAACAAACTACTTTTAAGGAATAACAATTTCTAAGAAAATAATTAAAGTTTGACAAAGGAAGATTAAACTAATACAAAAATGATAAAGAAAGATTAAACTACTAATAAGAAAGACAAGAAATGAAAAGCTTACAAGGAATAAAAATGGTCTCTAATGGAGAAAGATTAAGGAGGAAGGAGGAAGAAGAAAAGGGTTTCAATCTCCCTCCCTCATGCTCTCTCAAGGAGGCTTTTGAGACTCTTTCTAGTGTGCCTCTAATTACCTACTAATAAACCCTAAGAAACTAATTAAAAAAAGATAAAAGAAAATAAATCAAAAATAAAGTAATCAGAAATAGTGTGCGGAAAAAACAGAAGACTAAAGCCGACTAGGCCTTGCCTTCCAAGCCCCGGAAGCCGAGTCGGCGATTTGGGCGGACAGCTTCAGCAAACTTCAAACGTTCGCCATTTCTTGCTCGGTTAGCGGAATCGGACATATAATATACCGTTGGAAAGCCCTTGAAGTCTAGTTTCCAATGCCGCAAACCTTGCATCAATGTGATCTTCTTATCAAAAGTTATGACCAAAAGAGTAGACATGTATCAAATTTCACCTCAAAACTTTTGCATTAACAACACTTTTCAACTCTTTTGCTCTTTTACTCTTCATGGCTTGACAAAATTGATAGCTTGATACGTTCTTTGAGCAATGTATACAAGATTAGCACCGAACACCCACAAAAACAGCTCAAAATACCATAATTCACCCGTTTTCTCATACTTAGACCATGAGACACCGAAATAGAGTGAAACCGAACGAAATGATCCAGAATCGCCTTCAAAACACCGCAAAGGAGCATAAAAATATAAACGATTAGTGCAAATAATTGCACTTATCAATGAAACTGTTATTTCCACAAATAAATGTTTCTCATTTCAAGAATTCTTTCCTCTGTACTGTATGTCATAAAGCTAGACAACAAAGACTTTTCTATTTAGTAAAAGTTGTATAAAGAGTTCCAAACCTTTTGAAATAGTTCACGTTGATATTTGGGGCCCTTACTCTTTTTCTACTTTTACAGGTGAATCTATGTTTCTTACCATTGTAGATGATTATACACGCACTACTTGGCTATATCTCTTGAAATACAAAAATCAATGTGTTAGATTTCTTACTCATTTTGTTTCTTTTGTCCAAAATCAATTTAACTCAAGTGTTAAAACTATTAGAACGGACAATGCAAAGGAATTATGTGAAGGGGACATATTGATTTTTTATCAAAAAAAAGGGATTTTGCATCAAAGATCTTGTGGATACACCCCACAACAAAATGGGGTTGTGGAACGAAAATATCAACATTTACTTGAGACTACTAGGGCTTTGCAAATTCAGTCTAATCTCCCAACAAAATTTTGGGGTGATTGCGTTTTATCCGCTGCCTATCTCATTAATCGAATGCCTCTTGTCCCTTTAAGTAACAAGACACCTTATGAAAATTATTTAACAAAAAACCTGACAATTTCAACCTTAAGGCCTTTGGATGTTTGGCCTTTGTATCTACTATTAAACAAGGTAGAAGTAAATTCAATCCTAGATCTAATCCTTCTGTCTTCATAGGCTATCCAAATTGACAAAAGGCTTATAAATTGTATGTTTGGCCTTTGTATCTACTATTAAACAAGGTAGAGATGTTATTTTTTACGAAAGGCATTTTCCATATCATTTTGAGGTCAATACACGGCTAAGTGCTTTTTTCTTACCTATAGACATAAAAATGATGATTCTTTATAATCCAGTGGTTCATAACCATGGTACTAACAATAATACCCCAAGTCCTTCTGTTGATAGTGACAATGCATATTTTAAAGAAAATGCTCCACCAAATAATGCTTTTCTCGATTGTCCTTTTGTGAAGCAAAAGCCAATTTCCCCTACTGACACTAGTAATACTTTACCCTTAGGTACTGCTCCTAAGGAGCCTACCATTGACATTGATTTTTCTTTAGATACTAACCCTACTAATGACTCTATACTAGACTTGTCTTTGAATGCAGGAGATGGAAATTTGCAAAGTGATTGTACCCCATCTCCCACTTCCATACGCAAATCAACAAGGACAAGTAAAGCTCCAGCTCATCTGAATGATTATGTTTGTTACACTGCCTCTCATTGGTGTAATTTGGTATCCTATGATTCTTTTGCTCAAAAACAAGATTGCAGTCCAAAATATTGGAATGAACCAACAAATTACAAAGTTGCTTCAAACGATCCCAAATGGATAGAGGCCATGCACAAAGAATTGACTGCTCTTGAGATGAACAACACATGGGATCTAGTTGATCTACCACAAGGGAAGAAACCTATTGGGTGCAAGTGGGTGTATAAAGTGAAGCTAAAATCAGATGGCACCCTTGAAAGGTACAAAGCTTGTTTGTATGGTATTGATTATTGTGAAACCTTCTCCCCGGTGGTCAAAATGACCACCATTCGATGCATCCTTACTATAGCATCAAGTAAACAGTGGCCTCTGTTTCAGCTCGACGTTAGTAATGCATTCCTACACGGGGACCTTCACGAGGAAGTATATATGAAACCTCGAGAGGGTTATCAGGCATTATGTTCAAAAGTATATAAACTCAAAAAATCTATATACGGCCTCAAGCAAGCTTCGAGACAATGGTTTGCAAAGCTTGCAAGTGAACTTGCTCATCAAGGTTTTCGTCAGTCAAAACACGATTGTTCTCTTTTCACTCAACGAAAAGATCAACATCTGATTATTGTGGCATTTATGTTGATGACATTATGATCATCACGGGAGCTAGTGTCGAACAAATTAAGACTCTAAAAGACCATTTACATAAGATCTTTAGTATTAAGGATCTTGGTTACCTTAGTTTCTTCTTGGGTTTAGAGGTCCAACATGTGCACAAAGGCATTATTCTTCATCAACGAAAATTCACAATGGAACTTCTTCGTGATTGTGGTCTTTTGGCATTCAAGAAAGTGGCCACTCCTCTTCCTTTAGGTTCTAAACTTCTTGATGATCCCTCTTTTCTTCTTTTTTCGGATCCTACAAAATACCGAAGTTTGGTTGGCAATCTCCACTATCTAACCCATACCAGGCCGGATCTTTCCTATAATGTCCAGTCTCTAAGCCAACATATGCATGCACCTTCCCATGCTCATTATGATGCTTTAATCTATGCCCTTCATTATGTTCACTCAACAGTAGGACAAGGTATACTCTTACAAGCTTCTGATCAACTATCGTTACAGGCTTTTTCTGACTCGGATTGGGCATCTTGTCCTAACACACGACGATCAATAACTAGTTATCTTCTTTTGTAGGGTGGATCTCCTATAAGTTGGAAGTCAAAGAAACAGGCCACCGTTTCTCGTTCATCCTCAGAGGCCGAATATAGGGCCCTTGCTGCAGCTGCTTCCGAAATTACGTGGATTGTCAGATTATTGGAGACTTGGGGGTTTACAAGCTTCAACCAGTTACCCTTCATTGCGATAACCAGTCCACTATACATATTGCTCACAATCCGGTTCTTCACGAGCGTACAAAGCATATCTAAGTGGATGTTCATTTCACTCGAGATAAGGTTCTCGAGGGATTAATACAGCTCACCTACCTCCCTTCAAAATCTCAGCTAGCTAACATACTCACCAAGATTCTACCCTCTGATTATTTTCATACTCTTTTGACCAAGCTTGGTATTAGTTATCCCACTCCAAGCTTGAGAGGGGGGGGGGGAGGGGTGTTAAGACATGACTAGCTAGTTAATTTCATGAAGTCTTTATTTGTAATAGTTAGTTTGTTTTCTTGCTTAGCTGGCTTCTATTTCCTATATATACATAGGTCCTTGTACTCTTCATAATCAATTTTTATTAGAGTAATAAACAGAAACTATATCTTCTTTTTCTAGTCTTTGCTTTCTTTTTTCATACTCCCTCCGGTCCAGTTTACTAGTCCCATTTGACTTTTCACACATGCCGAGGCAACATTTTAACCCTTAATATCTCTAATTATTCTTAATCAAAAATTATAAAAAATTGATATTAATAATCCTTGTATTGAGACGAATCAAACAAGATCCCACATGACTATGTTTTAACTTATAGATTAAGAGTAAAATACAAATTAAGAGTGATGAGTGAATAGTGCCAAAAGTAAAATGGAACTAGTAAACTGGACCGGAGGGAGTAGGAGCAAGAGTAACTGTCTCTTCTTTCCCACTTCATCTGTAAAATTTACAAGAGTTGCATTACCTTTTTCAACATTGTCGCGTAGGAAATTGATAACATACCTCAGATAACTTAGATTTAACCTGAAAAGGGATTGATAGACTACTCATATAAACAAATGCATCTTCTTTTCTTGGGAGCTCATTTGCTAAGAACTCCACAGTTAAGTGTGCTTAGTGGGGACTGGGGAGCAATCTTAGGATGGGTGACCTCCTGAAAAGTTCTAGGTGCGCACGAGTGAGGCCAAAACACGATGGAAAGACTTGTGTTGATTTGTAGGGCCAATCACAGTCTCCATGATTAGTCACCAGTGCTCCGTAGGGCTAGAGTGTTGCACATTGTACGTGAATGTTGCACTGGATTCTTTGTAATACAAATTGTGTTTGTGTTGTCACACTTCACTAGTATGCGTTTGAGATTTATTCCAAGATCTCTAACTTTTTGTGCAATCCAAAATATTTGTGAGTAACATGCACAAGCTGTAATGTACTCAACTTCAGTTGTTGATAAATTTTGCTTTTTGGAATGCCAAGAGATAACAATTCTTGAAATTAACATGATCTCGATGTGCTTTTTCTATCAACTTCGTATCTTGTATAGTCTGCATCCGAAAAACAAAATAAAGCAAAATCGTTTCTACTAAAGTAACATAGACCAAAGTCTTGATCAAATTTAATGTAGAAATCTAAATATTGTCTTAACAATAGTTAAATGACATTTTTGGAGTTAGATTTAAGTCTCGCACATAAGCAGACACTAAATATAATATATGGACGACTGATAGTTAAATATAATAATAGACCTATCATACCTCTATACGACATTTGATCAACGTTCTTGATCAGGTGCAATAGTAATTTTGCAAGTGCATGGCGTAGCGTTGTAATATCTACGATTTTAATACCCTTGATTACCATTTTAAACTTAGATTATCATCATTAATTAATAATAATATAAACATTTGAAATTTCGTTATTGTTTTGAAGATATTATTTAACATTAAAACTATTAGATTGAATAAAGGCTTATTTGGTTTGAGTTATTTTAGTGAAGCCATATTGTGTTTATTTATAAAATTATTAATGTAAATAAACAAAAAATTCAAAATAAAGCTTATATATGATCAAATAAATTTTAGTTTAGGTGGAAATTAAATAAAAGTAATATTTTATTAAGTATTAAGGTCAATTCTCAATTATTCATTTAACCTTGTAAAAATAGTAGAAGTAATAGGAGGAGTAGACTAGTAGTAGACCAGTAGTAGTATTAGTATTAATAACAATAAAAGCAATAATGAAAAAAAGAAAAAATAATATAATATATAAATCTAAGGCTTACTCGTATAAGCCAAAAGCCTTGCTCATTGAAGTCGCTTCCATATCTTCTAATGTCATATATTCATGATACCTTTATCCTTTCATATTCTTTCTCTGCCCCAAAAATGGAGACCCAAATCGAGCCACCTAGATGAGGTTGCGATCCATTGATAAGCTTATTTTAGAGCACGTTTACAACCTTATTGTAGTGTCAAGTCTCACAATTGTAGGTAGACATTATGCACTTTTTACGTAATTTCATGTTGCTCTTGTCTTTGAGTTGCTTTAAGGTTATTTAAGATTTTTCGAAGATTTCAAGGTCAATAGCAATGTGTTTGAGACTTAGACACTCTTATCGATGTTTAGACACACATATTGGAGCTTAAGCATGCATTCCAAGTCATTTTCAAAGACCCCGAAAAATTTAAATGCCTCCTAATACTTCAAAAATAGATAGTGACAAAGAAATGAAGGCATTCGATCGAATTCATCACCCATTTGATGGAATGGGAATTTGCTCGAGCGAATGAAGCCTCCATTGGGTCGAATGGAGGTACTGCTCTATTGAAGGCTAGGTGAAGAACTAATTGCACACACAAAACAGAAAGAAGAGATTACTGAATTTCATTGTTTTCATTGCATTGTTTTTCTTGCTGTTACAAGCTATAATGACCCTCTATTTATACTAAGCAAAAGGAAAGGAGAACAGTGACTAGCCGTTTATTTTGACAGCTTGCAAGATGTACTATTGTACTAAATTCCTTGCTCAAGGGTGCATTGAAATGCTCAGGGAATATTCGTCTGATTTGGAGAAAACCATGTATACTGCTTGCTGTGTGGAGCCATGAATACTACTCTTAATACTCCCTCTCAAGCTGAGAGGAGGAAGGACAAACTCCAAGCTTGGAAAGTAAGTGATGATGCTCTTGAGCAGGTAATATCTTGGTAAAGATGTCTGCCAATTGGTGACGAGAAGGAATATACTGTGGAGTGATGATGTTATCTTGGACCTTTTCCCTGATAAAATGAGTATCAATCTCAATATGCTTCATTCGTTCATGGTGGACAGGATTGGAAGCAATGGAAAGTGCAGCATTGTTGTCACAATAAAGAGTAGTAGGGAGAGAGTGATGTAAACCAAGATCTTTGAGAAGTTGCTTGAGCCACATTACTTCACAAATGGTCAAAGCCATAGAACTGTATTCCGCTTCAACATTGCTGCGAGCAACAATGGACTGTCGTTTGGCCTTCCAAGATAAGGGTGCTTGGCCAAGAAGAATGCAGAAACCAGATGTGGATCTTCTAGTATTTGGACAACCTGCCCAATCACTGTCACACTAGGCAGTTAGTTGGCTATTAGAAGTATTTGTGAGCAATATGCCTTGTGAAGAAGAGCTGTTGAGGTATCTTAAGACCCTTAGAGCAGCTTGAAAATGACTATCAGTGGGGCTGTGCATAAATTGACTCAGAACATGGACAGTATAAGAAATATCAGGTCTAGTGATGGTCAAGTAAATAAGTTTTCCTATTAGCCTCTGATAAGGTTCAGCTTTAGGTAATGGAGTGCCACAATTGAGTTGTAGTTTGGAATCCATAGGGAGTCTTAAAGATTTACAGCCTTGCATGTTATAAGAGTGCAATAAGTCAAGAGTGTATTTTCTTTGAGACAGAAAAAAGCCTTGTGGGAATTGATCCACTTCAATACCCAAAAAATATCGTAGGGGACCAAGATCCTTCATTTGAAAGTAAGAGCTCAAGAAAACTTTTGTAGCAGTGATGTGATGCAAATGTGTACCAGCAATAAGAATATCATCAACATACACAAGAACAATGATGACAGCATTAGACAAATTTTTAACAAACAAAGTGTAGTCTGATTTGGATTGAATGAATCCATCATTAATCAAGGCACTACTTAGTTTGGCAAACCACTGTCGTGGAGCCTGTTTAAGTCCATAAGGGACTTGTTTGGCTTGCACACAAGAGGAGAAGTAAGTCTAGATTCATCCCACTTAGCAGTAATGTGGATGAGAGAACCATCCCTGGTATAACCAGAAGGTAACCTCATCAAGACAGTCTCATTCAATTCCCCATGTAAAAAAGCATTTTTTACATCCATTTGGTGTACACACCACTGTTTCAAAGCTGCAACAGCTAAGAGGGACATAACAGTGACCATTTTGGCAACTAGAGCAAAGGTTTGGTCATAATCCTCCCCTGGCCTTTGATGATTACCTAGGACAACTAGCCTAGCCTTATATTTATCAAGAGATCCATCAGCATTGTATTTGGTCCTGAAGACCCATTTATAGGTTTTTTGTCTTTGGGAAGGGTAATGAGAGTCCAAGTGTTATTTTGTTCAAGTGAAAGTAGTTCCTCATTCATAGCATCAATCCATTTGGGATTAGTAATAGCATCTTTAAAGAAAATAGGGTCTTTGTTGTGTATAGACTGAGACATGAAACAGGAGAAGCTGCTGGTAACTTGAGTAGTAGTAGAAGGATGAATTCTAGAGGGGGAAAGACTAGTACTGGAACCAACCAATACATAGTCTTGATGCCAAGAAGGGGGTTGAGATATTCTAGAAGTTCTTCTTGGGAGATCAGGATGGGGTGCAGCAGGTGGGGGGTGGGCTTGGAGAGGCAAGATCATCAGAAGAAGCAAGAGGGTTGATATTGATAGAGGGAGAGGAGGCAGGAGTAGAAAAAATTTTGAAAGGAAATATATGTTCATGAAATGAGACATCTCTATTGACAAATAATTTTTGTGTTAACAAATTGAGAAGTTTATATCCTTTTTGAGTGGAAGGATAACCTAAGAATACACAGGGAACACCTCGAGGGGAAAATTTATCAGAGATGCGACTAGGGTTGGTAGCAAAGGCAATACAACCAAAAATTTTGAGATGCTCATAAGAAGGAAGTTCATGATAAAGTGCTTCATAGGGTGTTTGATAATTGAGAGCAACAGTAGGTAACATATTGAGGATGTGCACAGCACAAAGGACACAATCACCCCAAGAGCTCAAAGGGAGACCTGATTGAAACCTCAATGCTCTGGACATTTCTAAGACATTTGTGTGTTTTCTTTCAACCCGACCATTTTGCTGAGGTCTATCAACACAAGAGGTTTGGTGGGTGATGCCAAGGGAGTGAAAAAAATCTATACATTGGTGATCATAGAATTCTAGAGCATTGTCTGATCTTAAGATTTTGATGTGGTGATTGAACTGATTTTTTATCATAGCAACAAAATTTTTGAAAACTGGAAAAAAAAAAAATCAGATTTGTGCTTCAATAATTGAACCCAAGTGAATCTAGAGAAGTCATCAACAATAGTGAGGAAGTACCTGTAGTGTTCCTTGGTTGGCACCCTATATGCACCCCAAATATCGATATGCACAAGAGCAAAGGGTTGAGGAGCCCTAGAGACACTAGTGGAGTATGGTTTCTTAGTGAACTTGGCCATGGGACATGTAGTGCAGACATCACTAGTATGGGAAGGTAAGTGAGATAAAGGAGGAAGTTTTTTAAGTTTTTCAAGGGGAGCGTGCCCTAATCGATTGTGCCAAAGAGTGTGAGGACTAAAAGGCTTGATGCCAGTAATGGTTTCTGGGACCAGTAAGGTAGTGGCAGCAGTGTGTCCAGCAGAAGAAAAGGGGGGTGAAGGGGAAAGATAGTATAAACCATTCATAGCCACACCACTTCCTTTGATACTTCCAGTAAGCTCAGACACATTTATGAGGCTCAAAAAGGATTTTACAGTGCTCATCTTTACTTAGTTTCTGAATAGATAACAGATTGTGCTTAAATGTGGGAATGTGCAAAACATCTTTAAGGGTCAAAGAAGAGTTAAGGCATACTAAGCCTTTGTGAGAGATGAGGGATGTTTCACCAGTGGGTAAGCTAATTTTAGAGTACTGTAGTTGAGGAACAGGATTAGAAAGGAGCCCTAAGGTTCCAGTCATATGATCAGAGGCTCCTGAATCAATGATCCAGGCCTCTTGATGTGTATCAGCATGGTAACAGTAGGTCATTCAAGCATAAGCAGTGTCAATTTCTTCTTTAGTGTCAGATTAATGATGCTTAGAGGGTGGGGGGAGCAGCTTCATAAGTTATTCAAGTTGGGCAGTGGCAAAAGAGACAGAAGAGGCAGCATTTGATGAGCTACTGTCATATGAGGTTCGACCTCCTCTGCCACCTCTGCCCCCTCTAGACCACCTGCCACCTCTACCTCCTCTAGAAGAAGGTTTAATCTTGTCCTTTTGAAAAAGAGGATGCCAAGGTGGATATCCCACAACACTCCAACATTTTTCTCCAAGGTGACCTTGTTTACCACATGCAGAACAAACAAGAAGATCATTGTTTTAATTTTGCTAAACATTACAAGAGTATTGTTTGATTTAGAATCATTCAAAACATCTCTTTGGCTTTCTTCTTGCTGCAACATATTGCAAGCCTCATCAAGAGAAGGTAGAGGTTGTTGCATAAGCAAATGGCTTCTATGTGAAGAAAAAGAATCATCAAGCCCATTTAAAAATTGAAAAAGTTTTTGTTCATCAATATGAGTTTGCAAAGTTTTCAAAAAAATTCTGATTTCAGGTGTGATATTAGTTATGCTAGGGAGAGCATTTAAAGCTTCAAGCTCTTCCCACAAAATTTTCATTTGAATGTAATATTCAGAAACAGTTTTTCCATTTTGTTTGGTTTCAAAAATTTCTTTGCTTAGCTTATATTTTCTAGATCCATTAGTTATTGAAAACCTTTGCTCAAGTTGTTTCCAAATAGTTGATGCATCATCAAGAAACATAACGGATTTTTATAATAGAGTCAGAAATATTATTGAGAAGCCATGAAATGTCCATGCTATTGCAAGTGTCCCATGCTTCTTGTTTAACCAAATCAGTGGGATCTTTAATACTTGTTCCATTTACAAAACCAAGTTTCCTTTTTGATGCAACAGCAATCTCAAAAGATCTCCTCCATGCTCTATAATTTTCAGCTCCTAAAAGTTTCTCTACCACTATTGAGTGGCTTCCATCTGAGGGATGTAAATATAGTGGGCTGCTAGACTCAATGGTAGTCATGGTTATGCAGTAAAAATAGAACGCGAAGGAGAAAAGGAAAGAAAAACAGAAGAGCAGTATTGAGAGTGTGCAGGCTCAGGCAGTAGGTTTTGAAACCTTGCTCTGATACCATGAAGAACTAATTGCACACACAAAACAGAAAGAAGAGATTACTGAATTTCATTGTTTTCATTGCATTGTTTTTCTTGCTGTTACAAGCTATAATGACCCTCTATTTATAATAAGCAAAAGGAAAGGAAAACAGTGACGAGCCGTTTATTTTGACAGCTTGCAAGATGTACTATTGTACTAAATTCCTTGCTCAAGGGTGCACTTAAATGCTCAGGGAATATTTGTCTGATTTGGAGAAAACCATGTATACTGCTTGCTGTGTGGAGCCATGAATACTACTCTTAATACTAGGAAATGTCTTAAAATGGGCAAATGATACCCATTCGGTCAAATGGGGCTAAATTCGAGCGAATGGAGAATTAGTGGGTAACAAATGGGAATAGAGCAACCCTGCAATCGTAGCTGTTCTTGTGTTCAGTGCATTTAACTGGAAAAAGATTGGGGTGAGTGTGATACCTTAGATTTAGCTTGAAAAGAAATTGATAGGCTACTCATATAAATAAGGTTCATCTTCTTTTTACGGGAGTCCATTTGCTTTAGTTTTATTCATTAGCTTTATGGAACACACGATTTGTTTTTAAAGAACCCATATTCTATTTCCCACTCAGCGTCTAGGGTCTCGCAAATGTCCGAGACAGTATTTGGTGATGCTGCAAATTGTCATTAGAGTAAATACTTGTACCATAGGAAACGTAGGGGTGTTCATTAGCGAGTACCCAGCATTTCGGGTACCCAGAAAATCGGTACCTAGTTAGTTAGGTACCTTTCTTAACGGCTCGTGTACCGACCATATTTATCAAGGTACCCGGATTTCGGGTACCCATATAAGTTGGGACGGGACACCAGGTACCCAATTTTGTTGGCTAGAATTTAATTAGCAAAGTTTTTGGAATTTGATTACAAAATTTAGGCATAATTTTTTACTATCATAAGCAATGGCTGTTACTAGTAAAATTAAGAACAAAATTAGAAAAGTAACTAAAAGTAATGTTCATATAGCTAGGGGTGTTCAAAAGTACACGACCCGTTGACCTGCCGACCCGCATCATAAATGGCGGGTCAAAAAATAAAAAAATTGAAAATTCCGAGTCGGGTCATGGGCCGATTTAACATTGATCCGGGTACCTGTTAATGACCCGGTTTAGTAGCATTTTCAAATTAGACATCTGTAATTATAGTATAATTGTTGTAAATCCTACCTCTCATAGTTATTTCTTCTCTAAAAAATTCATATTTCTAGAAAAAATTTTAGTTGTATATCTCTATAGTTGCCAGCTTGATGGGTTTCACTCCCACAATTGTACTATAGTTACAAATTTCTTGCCATGAAAGATGAAGATCTCAAAGCTGCTATAGCTGCTATAGCTGCCCGCTTGATGGATTCCACTTGTTCATGTGTCTTGATTATTCTATGGAGGGAGTACATGATTTCTATTACTTCCTTCCACTTGTTCTTGTGTCTTGATTATTCTATGGAAAGTAGTTGCTTAAGTATGAGGATTATTGTAGTTAAGGTAGGAGGTAGTTAGCAAGAAGAGAATGACAAATTATACAGTGGTCTGAATTTTGAAAACAAGCAAATGATTATTATGCACATCACACATTACAACTGATACTGTGAAGTGTGAACACCCTGTAGTATAAAAAATGGGAAGATATATTCCGTTCTTGAATGGAAATGATCATCAGTAGGCCTTGCAGCCCTGGAAGAGTTTGGTCATATTGTCCAAAACTGTACCGTGCACAAATTTTGGGACTAGGCGATAGGGTGCTAAAAATCAGTGATCGGAGCTTAACTTGTTTTCTCGTTAGAAGGGATTTGAGATTCTGAATTGGGAATTGTGGGAGTGGAATCCATCAAGCTGGCAGCTATAGCAGCTTTTAGATCTTCATCTTCCATCAATTATAGTAATTTGTTATTTTTCAATGAGGAAAAACATTTCAGAATGAGTAGAAATGATTATCCTTAGTCTTGGCCTTCATTTGCAAAGGATATTTTTTACTCAATCTTTTGAGGAACACCAATATGTTCATATCCTTCTCACAAGGGAACACCTACGGCCAATATTAATAACATCAAACTCTTTCACTTCTCGCCCAATACATGTAAACAATGGCGAAACTTGAACAAAAAATTCAACAAACTCAAAAATAATAACCAAATACCCGGTGTCCCGACCCGTCTTATCCGGGTACCCGTATTAAATGGGCCGGGACACGGGCCGTCAAAAAAGATACCCCGCTTTTTGGGTACCCGATAATGAACACCACTACACACAGCAGCTTGTGTGTTACTACTGGGCTACTAGCATAACATTCATTTTGGTAAAAAGTTCTCTACTTCTAAGAACACCATTTGAAATTCAATGAATTCCCAATATCAGTTTCTAAAGTTTTCATTGATTTTTTTCATAATAAATTTTCCCTATTGGATACCCGCTACGAAATGCCCATGACCCAATTGGTTTAAGGCGGGTCGGACACCCAACCCGTAATTTATAAATTTTTTAAAATTTAACCCGTCGTTTATGACGCGGATCAACAGGTCAAAGGGTCGGATTTTTTTAATCAGCCCTATAAAAAAGTGAATCTTGCAGACATAAACTAATATACAACGCTCTCCCTATTTCGCCCATATTGTATAGTTCCTACTTTCTAGTTCCCCACAATTGAAATATTAGTTATATTTACTATGAAATCATTTGTATTAATTACAATTCTGCTTTGCAAGTTGCAATTGTGACTGAAAGGGTATGTTTGCATTAGGGGTGTTCAAAAATACCCGACCCGCCCGACCCGACACGATGACCCGTCGACCCGCTTTATAAATGGCGGGTCAAAAATTAAAAAAAAAAATGAAATGTCCGGGTACCCGACCCCCCTAAACCGGGTCGGGTCATGGGCCGTTTTCAAATCGATACGGGTACCCGTTAATGACCCGCTTAATATAAATATAATTTTTTTAAAGGTTTTCATTTCACTCTTCACTCTAAACCCATCAATAAAGAGCTGTTTTCTTCCTCCTTTCTTAGTGTTTTCAATTATTGCAAACTCTCATTTTCCTTTTTGTGATTGTCTCGGCAATTCTCTAAACTCTCATCTTCAGTGACATCTATAGTGTGTGCTAAACTTATACTTTATTACACATGACATCTATAGTATATGAGTATTAAATTATCTCAAAAAAAGAAAATGTTAGTATTACATTATATTGTTAAATAGATGTTACTAATTGTTAATAGTAATACCAATAATTAACTGTATCTTTGGGTTTTGTATATTATTAATATTATAATATCATTATTAATTTGAGACAAGTTATTTAACTAATTATGATAGCAATCCACATTAGTTTTAGGTTGTTGATGAATTAATCCAGTAGACCATTACTCATGCACCCAAGTCTAAGGGATTATTAATTTATCAACAATTCAGCAACAATGGAATTTTAGGACACTAAATATTGAAATTTATGAAGATTGACATTATATATTGCAATTTTGCAAAGGAAAAATTATACAAAACTACCTAATATATACCCTTTTTTGTAAAAAACTACCTTATGTAAAATATTTTGCAAAAAACTACCTTATATAATGAAGTTGTTTACAAAAGACTACCTTACTAAGAATTCCGTCAGTTGACCGGTAAAATAAACGTTTGACCATCACATACCTAGCACGTCCCTGTCACGTGATTTCATTTAAACCATTTTCCTCCCTCTTCAATTAATGAAACCAGTCGAATTAAACCATCTTCCTCCCTCTTCATCTACTGCTCGCCTGCTCACACCTACCTTTCTTCCTCCCTCCTCAATTAAACATCCCTCTGTTGCTCATACCTACCCAAAGTTCGTATTAATTTCGTTAGGTATGTATTTCTTCTTAAAGTATTCTTTATGTACTTCGTTTTTTAGGGTTTATGGTAAATTTCGCATACTGTTGCTCATACATGTCGAATTTTGTGTGTTTTTATGAAATTCGTTTTTTTATTAATTGCATCTTTGTTGCTTTACTGAAATTGGGTGTTTATATTGTTTAGGGTTCATTACATTACATAGATTAATAAGATGAAGAAACTTAAAATTAGGAAAAAAGCTGTTAAAGGGACTGGTATGAAGGTTGATTTACCTGCTGATGTGGGTAGTGTTAGGGTAGATGAGATGGCAATTGTTAGAGTTGATGTGGCATGTGAGGGTGTTGTTGAGTTGGAAAGTAATAGTTCACATGTTGATGTTGGGGTTATGGGACCACCACCTAAAGACATGGGTATTAAAGAAAGAATAAGTGATAACCCTAGATCTAAAACAGAAACATTGGCTGCTACTTCTTCTCTAACCCTCACAACAAACCAAACAACCCAATTAGAGGAGAATTGTGATCTTGATGATAGTACGGATGAAGATTATAGTGTTCGTGATGAGGGAGAGTATGAGGATGATGGTGATTTGTTCGCAGAAAATGTAGTGTATGGGCTGGATGATGTATTCATAGGGGGTGATGATTTAAGAGTGGTAGTAGATAAGGAGATTCTTGAAGAAAATAACAGAGACATATACTATAATGGAGAGGATGGTAAATTGGAGTCTGATGATGATGATTTAGGTGCTTTGAATGATGAAGAGGAAGGTCTAAGCAGCTATCCTACATTCCATCCTGAGGTTGATTTTAAGGGTAAGATTGATCTATCTTTAGGCCTTAAATTTCCTTCAACACATGTGTTTAGAAAAGCACTAAGGTATCATGCCATTGAATGCGGTTACAATTATTATTACTTGCATAATGGTAGTAGTAGGATAAGTGTGTATTGCTACAATAGATGCAATTGTAGTAAATCAAAAGCACGAGTTGTGAAATGTGTGTGTGGCAAGGATAAGAAGTGTAATTTTAAGGTTCATGCTGTGAAGTTGAAAGATGAGGAGACACTTCAAATTAAGAGTTATTTTCCCAAGCACACTTGTGGTCACCAACACCAAAACAATAAAGTCACTGCTTAATTCTTTTAATTCTTCCTTTGACCCATCAATTTCTTCTTAATTCTTTTAAGTTCAGCAATTCCTTGTTCCTTTTCGAATTCCAAACAACAAACCCTAGAACTCAAAATCTTGATTTCGGTTGCTAATTGTCGCTTCTCCTCCACAAGTGTGTTTGTCACTGCTCTTTGCCAATCAGCCATTTCAGGTTCATCAATCCATTTAAATTTCTTGCAACCCCTCCAATTTGACTCAGGATCGTACAAAGCACAGCACTTAAACCTTCTTCCAGGATTTTCCTTGGTCCATGAGACTCCTAGCAATGGAGCTCCACATGCGCATTTATCGGCCATTGAATTGATAAAGCTCGATTTTAGGGTTTCTATCAAATGTACAAGAAGGAATCGGATTTTAGGGTTAATTGAGATAGAATGGAATGAAAGCTTCAGGAATTGATTTTAAGGAATGGAATCGATTTTAGGGTTAATTGAGAAAGAATGAAATGAAATGGATTTTAGGGTTCATGAGAAAGCTTTCATTGTAGAAGAAGGAATTGATTTAAACGAAGAAAGAGATGGGTTTAATGCGCACGTGACTTCTGCGTGATGGTCAACCGTCTATCTTACCAGTCAACTAACGAAATTGTTAGTAAGGTAGTGTTTTGTAAACAACTTCATTACATAAGGTAGCTTTTTGCAAAAATTTTACATAAGGTAGTTTTTTAGAAAAAAGGGTATATATTAGGTAGTTTGTATAATTTTTCCTTTTGCAAATTAGTATATTATTATACAGCACACTGCAGTGCATATAAAAATGCACAGTTCGGCCCAAAATTTTTAGATAAAAACACCATAATGAAATTTGCCCAAATAATCAACAAATGAAAATCGGGTACCCGTGTTCCCGACCCGTCTTATTCGGGTACCCGATAACTGGGTACCCGCATTAAATGGGCCGGGACACGGGCCGATAAAAAAGGTACCCGACTAACCGGGTACCCGGCTTTCCGGACCCGAAATGTCGGGTACCCGCTAATGAACATCCCTAGTTTTGCAAATATATGATACCAAAATTAATTGGATAATCCAAACATTAAAAGCCAAGACATAACTATATATTGGATGATCCAAACATTAATTGAGCGACCAAATATCAGATAAACAAATCAATAAAGAAATTAAAGAAGACATTTCTTTCAGATCGAAAACCACCCTCAGACTCCAGATATGTAGATTAGAAGATAAAAACAAATAAAATCTCTACTTCTGAAAAAAAAAGCCAAGTGCCCAAGACATAACGATATACACCCTATTTTACACCACACGATGGCAGAAACATTAAGAATAATACATGATGCCAAAATTAATTGGATGATACAAAAAAAAAATCAAAAATTTACCGGACGGTATTCTATCTACCCTGCCTTCTCTGTGCATTAGCCTTGGAGACGGCCATCTTGAGTTCCACATACTGGGTTCGCACGTTGTCGCACCACATGCACAGCTGCCTAATGGCTTGCCGTTTCTGCTCATCTCGCTCTTTCAGTGTGACATCCATCTCTCCCGTTGCCTTTTTCAACTGATTCACTGCTGCAAAAAGTTTCTCTTTTTCTCCCTTCTCGTTATCAAGCTCGACTTCTAGTTTTCCTATCTTATTGTTCATCATTAGTCCCTCTTCTTTTTCGTTCTTTAGCTGCTCTTTTAATTGGTCTCTCTCGACATTCATCCCTACTGCACAGTGCTTAACAGTTTGGACCTCTTCCGACATTCTACAGATCATGTTTGCAAATTTGTCGTGATCATCCACAAACTTCTTTGTGACAGACTCCATGTTTGTTAGCTCTATGTTCATTTTCTCTGAGATGTCCATTATCATTCCACAGTAAGCTTCCTTATTAGCAGCAAGTGCTCCAGAGAGCCTTGTGGCTCTGTTTTCTAGCTCTAAGCATTCTTCTTGATGTTTCATTTCTGCAATCTTAAATACCTCTTCTTTCTCAATAAGTAGTTGTTCAGTTATCCGAAGCTTCTGGTTTGCCAAGCGAAGCTGGACTTCGATTGTGCGGGTTTTCTCCCAGGCAGTCTTTTCTTCATCTATAGCCAACTCTAGATCTCTTTTCAGGTCTTCAACTAATACCTCAAGCTCCAAAATTTTCTCATCTTTTGATTCGAAACTCATGCCCAATTCCTCTTTCAGCTCCTTGACTTTCCTCTCTGCTGCTTGGAGCTCTGACTCAGTCTCATGAACACGAGTTTCGAGCTGTTCACACTGCTCTTTCCTGTTACTCAGCTCATCTTCTAATTCTTTCACTTTACTGAGATGATCTTCTATTTTGTTTTTTAATTCAGAATTTTCAGTTTCAAGCAGGTTCAAATCTGCTATAAATTCCTGTTTCTCCTCGATTTGAGCCTCCAACTGGCTATTGATAGCTTGAACTTCTTCCAACTTCTGTTTTAAATCGCTGATCTCATCCATTAAGGCTGTAATCTTCAAAGACAGTTCTTTCTCTTCATCCTCGAGTTTTTCCTGCACAGCAATCGACTCTTCTTCTCTCTCTTGTAACAGCTTCTCCAATTCTTGAATCTTATCTTGCAACCTTTTTACCTCTTCTTTTAATTGAGTGGCCTCATTGCTGCTTGTCGTTGATTGTTCTTCTAGTCCCGTTTTATGGCTGTGAAGCGTTTTTATTTCTAGATCTCGGTCCTTCAACTGAGCTGTCAAAGCTTCCTTTTCTTCAAAAAATTGTTTCAGAAGCACATCACTGCTATTCAATTTCTCATGTAAACCTTCTATCTGTATCCGATACTCTGCAATATCTTCGTCTTTTCTCTCAAGATCCAATTTCATCTCTCGTTCTTGAATCTGCAAGTTCTTCAATTCATGTTCTAATGAGCTAATCTGCTCTTGCAATTCCTTGATTTCAGTTAATGCTTCCTCACCTATTTTAGCCAATCGTCTCACTTCTGCGTCTTTACTCTCAAACTGCTCTTCCATTTTTCTCTTTACCCCCATCAATGTCTCTAAATCAAGTATCAAACTATTTGTTTGTTCCTCAAATGCCTTCATTTGTTCTGAAGCTTTACTGGTATGTACATTGTGCATCTCCTTTAGGGACGAGATTTCTTGTTCCCGCTCAGCTAATTTTTCTTTCAAGCTACTTGCCTCTGCTTTCAGCTCCTCTAGCTCCACTTTTATCTGACAGGACTCCTGGATAGTCGACTCCAATTTGTGCTCAGAGTCTTTTTTCTCACTTAGCAACTGATCAACCTCACCTTTCAACTTCTCTACTATTTGGTTCTCTTCTTCAAGTCTTTTCATCACGTCTTCATTCTCAGTAGATAGAATATCTCGCTCTCGCATTAGTTCTTTAATTTGTTGACTCAGTTCAGTTGCTGTCATAATGGAGTTCTCTAGTTTTGAATTTAGCTCTTCTCTTTCATTCCTGAGATCTGCAATTTCAAGTTTTGCAGCTTCGAGCTCTTGCTGAAATTCATTTGGTTCATCTTCTAGTTTACCATTTTTACTGTCTTTTCCCTTGGAAGAATTGTCAGAGTCCGACTCTGAATCTGAAGAAGATGATGAGAATTTCTCTTTTTCTTGCTGCGGCCTGTTAACTTTCTCCTTCATGTTTTCGGTGATACGATCATAGTGAGAAAAGAGAGATTCATACTGTTTGTGGAAATCCTCTATGAGTTCAGCTATAGGCCCTTTTTCTGATTCATCATTTTCTTCATTGTTTTTCACAAAGTCCAATATTTTTTTCTTTTTCTCCTCCATACCTTCAACACACAAGAAACTTGTTAATTCATGCATTCCAGTGAATTTAATCTTAACGGGTTGTTGGTACTAAATGGCGATAATGAGAATAATTTATAGTGTAAATTTTCAAGAAATATACCATGTCATTACCATGATAATGAACCTTTCATCATAAAAAAGTATTTTGTCACAAATTACCATTATCACTTAATACCCCCTTTTTAATGGTAACACATAGGAATAAATTTTGCGAAGAAAATAAAAATTCATATATAGCAAGCATGACCATTGTCAAGAAAATTTTCCAAAAAAATAAATTACACTAACTTTTGATTATCATTTTCATCATTTATTGCCAACAATCAAACAAGCCGTAAAAGTACTTTCCAATTTGACAAAGATAAACCAAGTGATAATTAGCTCAAATCATTTCGTCTTTGACGAAGATGTTTAATAACGGTTGCCAATTTCCTAAGGGGATAGAAATTATTTTCAATTGTTGGAGGCATCAACATACGCTAAGCAACAAAAATACTATCACCCTAATCATCAAGTAACTTTCCCACATAGATACGGTAGAGAAGTTGGATGTCAACCACCTTACACAAGTAATAGCAAAAATTTTCTTTTTAAGTGATTGATTCTTGATAACAAAATATCATCGGGAACTACACATAATTTAATAAATCATTTACTAAAGTCTTCTATAATCCGAAACAAAAAAGCTATAAAATTTTGGCTCCCACGTCTTTCAACAAGATATATAGTAAATGAGTTTTCCCAACAGAGAAACCAATATATGATTTAATTCTCCAATTACGTGCGTCTTTTTACAGCGTAATATCATAAGCCTTTATATCATTATGAAAGCCAAGCTCTAACACCAAAATCGAATAGACTGAACTTACAAAATGCACATAGGCCACCAAGAAATACAAGGATAAATCTGAAGACAACTTGATTCTTTTAAAGTTTGAAGAACAGAATTCCAAGCTAAAGGAGCATACCTTTTCTCGTTTCTTTGAGCTTCTCATGTTCTTCAGGATCGGTGTGCTTTTCGAAAAAAGACTTTATTGAACTTCTGATACGGTGTCGCTTCTTTGTCATTTTCACCAACTTATTACTTCAACTAGTTCTCAGCTTCTATACATCCGATGAAGCTCGACTGCTCAAGACAGGGAAGTAGATTTAGTACAAGTACTATATAAATGTATTAGCAAGCTATGTTTCATTGTTTTGTCACTGTCAGCTGGAAATCAAAATCTAGATTTAATAATGATAAAGACATGTGGAGTTTTTATTAATAGAAGTATTATTTGCTTTATTATTACCATCTACCAGAAAATGCCCCCTTATCAACCAATGAGATAGCATTACACTTCAAGATGTAGATATAATTAGATTTAAATTATCATTAAAACAGAGTAAAGTATAAATTTACGTTTAGGTGTTGACCAAAAAGGAATTGAGTTGTTCATTGCCAACGTAAGCACATATAGGACCAATCTTCACTACAAGTTTTATCATGTACTTCTATTTGTCTGTATGTAAATTTATTCTCTTATTGGCGCACCAAATAACAGATAATGACTTGTCAGGTTGTCCTCCATGACAATCCTGATCCCCACCATTTGCAAGCACATGCAAATTCATTTTTAATCAATTTGATTACCACCCCTTGGATTCCGGCATGGATGTCAGGATGTACTCTTTGAATCCATTTGATTTTGCTACACTTACAATTCTGTGCATGTATTTCATTTGCGACATTCTTATTTTGGGCTTTGGTCATAAATAACTATACTCCATAGAGTAAAAATGAGATAACGATCGTTGATGCGGTAACGAGAGTGATGTGGTTATCATATCACCTAAATATCGATTGAAACCATGAGATATCCCTTGATGCAACCCAAAACGCGGGTTTTTACACCTTTACAATGCGAGAAAAATCGGTACATTTAATTTGAAAACCTTTACAACGCGGCCGATATTATGCGATGCGGCCTTGTTTTATTCTATGTTAGATTCTCTATTTTTAATCTTCTTCTTGAATTCACTCTATTTCCTACCCAAAATTTTAGCTTTTCACTTGCTTTTTGTTCAAAACTCTTCTACTATAAATTTATAAAATTTAATTTTCTTATTGTAGAAATTAAAAGGACCGAAGGAGCATAAGATTTTAGTTCTCTAACCTAAACCAGAATTAAATATTGGAAAATCAAATAGAGGCCATGGTGGGGGTTCTTTTTAAGAACAATTCAATACCCACCAACCACAACCTACTATGGTAATGGTACTTTCAAAAAGCATAATGCTAAATTTCTAAAACAGGGTAAATAGTTTTAATATTAGCTGTCCATTTTATTTTAAAAGAATTTTTGAACTTTGAAACATTAGGTACTTTTCTTACCTAATCTCAGAAAGACAACATCGTTATTTCAAGATAACACCTGAGCCATGCTTGGTTTAGTAAATGAGAAACTCAACAAAATTCTTTATCAGAGTAGGTAAATATCTATTAAAAATATAAATAAATAAATAAAATAAAATAAAAACTTTATGGAACAAAAATCAAAGTTTCTTCAAGATTAGGAGAATGGAAATTTTAGAGAGGGAGCTAAGAGAGAAGGAACATGAAGTAGACATGAATCAAGAGCAAATATAAAAATTAGTGACTTTCACTAACCATCTCAATTTGTAACTACATTTTTCATATCCTTTTACACTCCTGTCCTTCAAATCATCTTCAGTGTTCCTCGTTATCTATTCAACAAAGGCCAAAGAAAGCTTAACAAAATAAATTTCCTATACCTCAAAAGTACTCCTTCCGTCCCTCTAATTTAGCATAATCTTCCATTTTCATTCATCTTACTCGATGTTTATCATTTCTATTTTTAGACAATGACCCACCAATTTCTTTAAATATCATCGATACATTTTAACTCACTTTTAATTTCATCTATGACTTTTCCATAAAATCTTTTCCTTAAAAAGGATAACTTTCTCTTTGCTAAGGGTTGATACATGAGTATATTGTAAATTAAATCATTGACTAAATCAAATGACAAACATCAAGTGGTTCGCGTAATGTAAAACAAGTGATCCGAGGTAAAACAATCTAAATGAATAAATAAATAAGAGTAGTGTTCCATTAAAACAGCTTGAGAGGATGATAGAAGATAAGGTCTTTTTTGTAATCAACTACTGTGTACAATACTTAGTATCCGAGATCAGTGTCTTACAGCTTACATAATCCCAAACATGTCACATGAAACACCCATAATTTGTTCATATATAACAAAAACAAATTAAAAAGAAAATTTCTGTAAGTTAAAATTTGGGGAAACAAGCATTTTCGTTTCTCCGGAAAATCTTCCTAGCAATAAATTCTTATTAACAAAACTATGTGATTAGAAGTCAGTATGATATTGGTTATTAACTTTGATGTGTCCAACTATGAGCTCTAAGTGCTACCGTCTACGCAGTATTAATTTTGATTGGAAATAAATCATCAGAAAATTGGGAACAATTTAGAAAAACTTACAAATAAAATGAATACGCTAAGATTACTCTTAATTTCCAGTGAAAATCAGGAAACAGATTTAATTTCCTCATATGATTTTGAGAGCTCTCAAATGTTACGTGGTACTTAATATTCAACATCAAAAACGATGTTACTAAAAATTGTAAGAAACGGAGATTTCAGTGGATATATCACATTCAGAAAATTAAAAAAAAAACAAAAATCGAGATAAAAAGATGAAAAAGATCGAAAATTCCATCGGAATTCTCTGTACGGTTGAGTAAAAAACTGAATTCATTGCATGCAACTAAAATTCTAGATAAGTATTAGATTTTAGATACAGTAAAAACCGTCAAATTTTGTTGAAAAAATCTCGAAATCAAGAGAAAAACACCATGAATCAAGATTTTCGGAGCGGGAATTCGATGAATCTTCAATTAAGTGACGAAAATCAAAGAAACTAGTGCTATACTTTCCACATAAGCAGAGCCAAAATCAGTGAACTTTTCAGAAAAAAGTTAAGATTATCACCAACTTTTCAGCAATTTTGATCAAACGATAGATCAAAAGCATATGATTTCAGTATAATCAAACATAAATCGTGTACTTCTATAATTAATCGATAAATGATTTAGGATTTGAAGGTTAATTACCTGAAGAAGAAGAAGAAGAAGAGAGAAGCTGAAACACTTGGCTTCTTCGTCTGCAGTAGTCAGTAGAAATTGAAATACCGAGGGGGGAGAAATGGAAGGAGAGAGAAAAAGAGTGATGGATGAGAGAGAAACTATTTTGCAAGGAGGATTTGTCTGATTTGGAGCTTCAGAAAACCCCAAATTACTTTTCTTTTATTTTGAAGGGTTGAGGTCTTTGGAGACGTATAGTATTTTTGAAAGCGAAAATACAGTAGACTCAATTATTATCAATCATGTAGGATTTGTTATTGTCTAAATGATTGTAATTGTAGTTAAATTGCTATTCGGCAAAAAAAATTGGCCTAAACAATTCCATTTTGTGATTTGAATTTGGTCTGCAAATATAAAATACGATTTGATCTAAGAATTAATTTGGTTTGGTGTTTGGTCTGAAAATAGGGAGACCGAATAAAATACGTTTTGATTTGGTTTTGATGAAAGTCTAAAATGTTGACCGAAGTTTCACCCTTACAATAGAGTACTACTATAGAAATTGTAAAAAATAAACTAATTTTTGATCTATCCGCTGAAAATAAGCTCATCTATTTTTTTTTAAATAAACTTATCTATTCGATATAATTATTGAAGATAAACTGAACTACAGTTTATTCCTAATTTTTGACCTACAAAGAATTTTTGAAGATTGTTATAAACAATAGGAAGGTTTATTTTTAGCAAATATACTTAATAGGTGGATTTATTGAAAATAAATAATAGGTGGGTTTATTTTCAGCGGACAAGTATAGGTTTTTATTATTAACAATTTACCCTACTAGTTATCCAAATAATTTATTTATATACAATAAAAACTTTGATAATATTAACAATGACTAAAGTTTTATTTGCACTATAAATATTATTTTATTAAATAATATGTTTGATATTGGATACGTGAAAATCATAGTTAAGTTAAAAAAAATATCTTGAATTGTCTAACAAAAGATGCTTTCCCAATTCACTAAAATAAGTATTAAAATAGCGATGAAAAAGAGCGACCGGAACGTACTCATCGCTATTAGCGACGGATATGCTATGAGATGCTCATCGCCAATTTTAGAAAGAAAAGGGCGACGGGATTAATGGTATCCTGTTGGTCGCCAGCACCTGCATAAAGCTGATGACCAGGTTGCAGATTTCCCAAGCAAATGTGACGACGGGAAATCTGGTCACCAGGTGGTCGCCCACTGGTCAACGTAAAATGGCGTCCAATTGGCGTCGATATTTTAGTTTAGCGTCCAATATTTTAGCGTCCACTCACACTCCGTCGCCCTCCCGTCGCCAACACCACTTTTTGACCATTTAGCTTCCAAATGACGATGAAAACAGTGGTCGCCATTTTGTTATTTTTTTTTATAGTGATTCCCTCGTTTTCTTTCTAAACAATGATCCATCTTTTCATGTTTATCAATTATTTTTCTTTATTATAATTCTTTTAGCGAAAAATTACCAAAAATAATTCGATTTTCTTATGATTTTGCTATAATAATAATCTCACATATTGATTAACTATGAATAATTCTAACTTTATAGTGTATTTGCCTAGAGCAAACTCGGGTAACCGGATGACCTGCTATACCAAGTTTTTTTATAAAAAAAATTAAATCAAAATAAATGTTAAAAAAATGTAAAAAAAAATTTTTTTATGTAAATCTTTAAATTTTTCTCTAACATTATAATAATTTTCAGTTTACAGGTCATCCAGATACTTAACTTTACTCTAAGCAAATAACCCATCAAGTTTAGATTATTTATGGTTAACGAATAGTTTGAATAATTGTATAAAAACCATGAAAATATTAGGTAATTTTTTCTTCTTTTAATCAAAACACTAACTTTAATTATTGTTAACAATAATCTTAGATTTTAAAGTTAATCCTTCACAAAACATTAACCACTTCCATATCTAACATAGTTGGACTATGAATGAAGAGCATGGCTGTCGATTTGCAAGGGAGAAGCGCGCTTTCACCCAAGCTCCAAATTTTATAGGTCCCAAAATTATAGATAATTTATGATTCTTGATATATGTAATATGAGTTATTCAGATTTTTTTATATAAAATAGTTAAAATATCAACAATAAAAAACAAAATGAGTATTATATAATTTATTAGGCCTTAAAGTTTAAAGGATCATTTTATCTTCCGCTCAGGAGCCTAAAACTGAACGAGGCGGCCCTATTAATGTTTATTGATGTATTTAGCGACAAGTAGTTGACGCAATCCTATTTGTTAATGGTATACTGACACTAAAAAAGTATTTTTCAAATTTGTTAATTATTATATTTCAACACCTATCTTCAAGTTTGTAAAAAATAGAGATCTGAATCATTAAATTGGATGATTCTACCATCTCAATTGCACGAACCAAATTGAATTGGAGTTCCAACAAAATCGATTTAATCAACAAAAATCGTCAAAATCGTAAAATAATACGATTTTAATGATTTCGTAAAAAAGCCATTTCACATGACAATTCTAAATATGATAGGTTAAGCAACTATTCTTAACCTGTTTGATTTATTTTTTAACTCGAAGAAACATCTTTATACATTTTGTTTCATTTTTCTTCATCATTTTTTGCAATTCATCTCAAATTTTTTAGTCCCCCTTTCTTCTTTCTTTTATTTTTTATTGTAAAATTTATATTATTTTTGGTTTTGATTTTTATATAACCAAAATAAAAATGAAATTTTTAGAGATTTGACTCAATAACAAAATGGGATATTTAAAGTGAATAGAAGGGAGTCTTGTTTTATTTTGATTTTGATTCGAATTAAAGGTTGTTTCATTTTGATTTCTAATTGTTTTGATTTAGTTATTCACTGGATAATCCCCATGCGATGCACGATTTTTTTCATTTTGTCGTAAATAACAAATAAATTGTATAACTCCGAAATAATATTACATTTTAATTATTTCTTAACACACATTTTATTACATTCATGAAAATTGGAATTCTAACTATTTTCTTATAGCTATCATTATATATAATAAGATAAAGTAGTGACTCATTGTTCATTGTATCTATAATATAAGGAACAATCCCCAACAACAGCCATCAAATTTACGCGTTTTCATTTAAACAGCCTCGAACTTCGTTTATCCTCAACAACAGCCACCAAAGTACTAAAACTTACATCGAAACAGCCAAGTCCATCAAATGACCGGTTCTTAAGTAATTTTTACCTTTGACCTTGAATAATTACCTTTGACCAAAATTTTTTTAAAAAAAATTGTAACTATAGTTAAACCCAACCCAACCCCCAACCACCTTCTACTTTTTTACTGAATTACCACCCAAAACCATCACAAAATCGCCATAACTTCCTTCTTCCTCCAACTGCTCACTCTGAACAACCACCATTGAAGGTAACTTGTTCTTTCATTCTCTTCTCTTTAAGTTTTTCTGTTGCTTTAAATTAAGTGATTTATTGTTTTTCAAAAGTTTCGTAATTTAGGGTTAGTCTTTGCAACTTAGCTTGAGAATTATTTTTTTTCTGAACTTCAGATGTATAATTCTGTGAAGTTAAGGGTTTTCTATGGTGGTAAATTCGTGAATGAACAAAATGAGGTCCTGTATGTTAATGGTTCTGTGCATGAAGGTATTGAAATTGGGATAGGTGATTTTAGGGTTAAAAATTGTTATGCACAGGTTAGAAAGTATCTGAATTTTAAGGGTTCTTTTCAATTATGGTTTAAGGAGAAAGGTATGAAGTTAGATAAGGGTAGGAAAAGGCTTAAGGACAATGATGATGTATTTGAAGCCTTTAAAAGTACTGATGCAAAAGGATTTGTAGATTTGTATGTTGTGGGAGGGAATCCTGGGAAGGGGACCACATCAAATACAGCAAATGTGGTGGAGCCTAATGTTGGGAAGGGGACCTCATTAGATTCTTCTAGGATACCACAAAAGGAACCTGATGTTGAGATTTTAGATGTACTTAACATCAAACCAATTGCTGTGGACTACTCACAATCACCTCTTCATAAACCTGGTTGTAAGAGACCAAAGACCAGTTCTCCAAAACCAAAACCACCATCTGCAAAAAGACAGAAGCTACCTGTCAAAAGAAAGCCAGCTGAAGGCTCCAATCCAGCCACCTCAAAGGAAATACAAACACCTCCCACTCATCCTCCTCCTCCTCCTCCTCCTCCTCCTCCTCCTCCTCCCCCTCCCCAACCATCTCAAACACCATCTCAACCCCCTCCTACTCAAGTAGATCCAGTAGATCCACATATTCCACCTTCACAAGTAGATCCACCAATTCAACAAACACAGGTAGATCCACCTGTTAGTAAGGGAAAAGGTAAGGTATCTGGGGCTAAGAGAGCCCTTTTTATTGATGAAGATGAGTTAGGTTATGAAGAGCAGCCCCAATCAGACTTAGATCTTGATGATGATGACTTTGAGGGTGATGTTGGTGATGATTTGTTCACTGAGGATGTAGGAGAAGCTGTCCTTGAGGAAGTTAACAGGACATTTGATGGTACAAATACCCAAAATGATGGTTCAAACTTTTCTGAACCTGCTGATGTGAATGAAGAAGAGCATGAGGCTGAATTTGATTCAGATGAGTTAGAGGAAGGTACAGATAAGTATCCTCTTTTCAATCCTGATACTGATTTTTCTAGGAAAATAAAACTAAGAGCTGGTTTAGTTTTTCCTAATGTTAAAATTTTAAGGCTTGCTGTACAACAACATGCCATTGAAAACAAGTATGATTTCTATTCTCTTCACAACTATGCAAAGAGATTTGATGCTTTTTGTGTAGATAGGTGTGATAAGTGTGCTTGGAATAAGGTTAGAGGAAAGAGAGTGAAGTGTACATGTGAGAAGTTGAATTGTTCATTTTACTTACATGCTAGTAAGCTAAGGGGAGAGGAAAGCATGCAGCTTAAAACTTGTAGGTTAGAACATCAATGCTGGAATAAACATCACACTAGAAAGCTTACTTCTAAGTTTTTAGCTGAAAGATATTTAGAGGTTTGGAGGAGATATCCTGAATGGGATTTAGTGAAGGGTTTACAAAACAAAGTCAAGGAGGACTTTGGAATAGTGGTTGGGTATAAGAAATGTTGGTATGCAAGGGCAAGAGCCAAGGTAATGTTGTATGGAGATGGTGCTGATCAATATAAAAGAGTGTATGACTATGCTCATGCTGTGAGGAAGCACAATAATGGTAGTACAGCACTGGTAAAGGTATTACCAGGGATTGAGAGGCCCATATTTCAGAGCATGTTCATATGTCTGAAGCCTGTATTGGATGGTTTTAAAAATGGATGTAGGCCCATTATTGGTATGGATGGCTGTCACTTAACAGGTGCATATCCTGGTATATGCCTCACAGCAGTTGGAAAGGATGGGAACAATAATATATACCCATTAGCATGGGCAGTTGTGGATGTGGAGGACTTTCAAACATGGTCATGGTTTTTGACAAATCTTAAGGAATGTTTGGGCACCCCAGATGGAAAAGGCTACACATTTATGTCAGATAGACAAAAGGTAATGTTCCATTCAATTAATCATGTATATTATTTGTGTACTTGAAATGATTCACTCATTCATGTATATTATTTGTTTCAAAGGGCCTTATAAGGGCACTGGAAGAGATTGTACCTGATGCTAAGACAAGGTACTGTTGGAGACATTTATGGTGTAATTTCAAACAGAGATGGTCAGGTGAAGCATACAAGTTTGTGTTGTGGGCAGCTGCTAAAGCAACCACTGAGGTATGTTTGTTATTGTTTGTGTTGTGGTTTTCATTTTACAGGCTTTTGATTAAGTTTTTTCTTTGATCCCAGACAAGATTCAAGGAGAAGATGCTTGAGTTGAAAGATTTGAGTGCAGAGGCATATGATTATATGGCTTCAATACCACCAAGTGCATGGAGTAGGCATGCATTTGATGCTGATTGTAAGTCCAATATGTTATTGAATAACATGTGTGAGTCTTTCAATGCTGTCTTGAGACCTTGTAGAGACAAGGCTGTCTTAACTTTAATGGAGTGGATTAGGAGATATATTATGCAAAGACATTATAAGAAAAGGGAAGGGTTAAATACTATAGAGGGTATCTTACCTTATGTTAAAAAACAATTTCAAATGTCAGCTGAGGTCTATAAGACTTGTATAGTTAGAGTGGCTAGTAGCACTTTGTTTGAGGTAGATTTTAAGGAACAAACTTGTTTGGTTGATTTGAATGAGAGAAGTTGTAGTTGTTTTAGGTGGCAATTGACAGGTATTCCTTGCCACCATGCGTATGCTACAATAATGAACAGCAGGGGCAACTGTGAAGAGTTTATTCATGAATACTACAGCAAGGCACATTATGCTAAGACATATGCTCCAGTTATCATGCCAATGCCTGGAGCTTCTGATTGGGAAAAGACACCACACAACCAGCCAGATCCTCCACCATACAAGAAGCTGCCAGGAAGGCCATCTAAGAAAAAGAGAAGATTGGAGCCAGATGAGAAGGGCAAGGGAAAGAAGCAAAAGGGGAATGCAAGTACAGAACAGGCTGGTAGAGAAATAGGCAAGCAAAATAGATGCTCATTTTGCAAACAACCAGGGCACAACAAAAGAAAGTGTACAAGCACCCAACCAGCACCAACAGAGCCAAGGAAGAAGGGAGGAAGACCACCTTTGAATGATGACTGGTCTGTGAAGATGAGGGAAAAAAGAGAAAAATAGAAAGAAGCAGAGGCATCAGTTTTACAAGCATCACAAGCATCCACTATGACACAAGCATCTCAATCATCCACAATTTTAGAGGCTAATGACTATCCTGATAGTCCTACACCTGTTTGTGTTTAATGGGTTGTAATGTATTTTGAACTACTTTTATTTATGTATTTTTCAAAAAACTAGTTATTGTATGGACTAACTGTCCATTTTGGCAAACATTTAAGACAGTTAGTTGATTGTAAAAGGAGGCAAAATTTTTTAATGACAAATACATAATTGCTTTCATTAAATTGCATTAATGTTTTACAACTTCATCAGATGCTACCTAGCATCATCATCAACTGTCATCATCAATAAAACAAAAAATTACATCACCATCAACATGTTACCATACATGAAACATCCCCTGTTTCCCAAAAAAGACAACCAAGTACTTACATCCAAAAACCATTGTTAGAAAATTACATACTAAATATAGCAAGATGCTCTATATTTCTAAGCAAAAGGAGCAAAATGCTAGACCTACACATTCCTTGTACAAAAATCAGATAAAGTAACTAGCCACCCAAGAGAGAGCAATGACCCCAAACGCAGTGTTAATGGCCAAACCAAACTTCCACACACTACGGGGTTGTGCCATCTTAGTCATCACATTCTCAGTGTTGGCCTTTTTGACCTTCTCATTTGCGAGTTGCAACTTCCTCTTCAGAACTTCGACTTCCCTCACCAAGCTAGATTTTTCTTCCATAAGTTGCAGAATTAATTCCTTCTGCCATTCTGTCATCTCTTGATCCACCCATCTAAAATAATTACAGCTTCTAATGTTAGCATGCGCATCATAATCTGGGCATGCAAGAAATCTCCGGCCTGGATTTTGCTGAGTCCATCCCCTTTGTACATAGCAATCATATCCACAATAACATTCAGTCCTTTTCTCGGAATTCATGGCTAAATTTCAGAATCTACAAAAACAATATAACCCTAATTTCAGAAAAAAAAAATTTTAAAATAAAGTAACAAACAAATTAGGAAGAAAAATACAAAAAAAACCATAAAAGTTTTGGAAGTTAGGAAGAACCCACCTGAATTTAATGGTGTATTGAAGAAGAAGGGAGTTTGTTTAATGAAGAAGCAAAGAGGAAGGACACCCGTGGAAGTAATTGAAAGGTGAAGGGGGTTTAAAAAGAGAGAAAAATTTATTGGGTAGTTGGGGGTTGGGTTAAGTTTTCTAACTAGGGTAAAATGAAGGGTGAAAGGATGGTCAACGAAAAGGTCAAAGGTAAAAAATGGGTGATAACCGGTCATTGGATGGAGCTGGGTGGACTTGGCTGTTTCGATGTAAGTTTTAGTACTTTGGTGGCTGTTGTTGAGGATAAACGAAGTTCGAGGCTGTTTAAATGAAAACGCGTAAATATGGTGGCTGTTGTTGGGGATTGTTCCATAATATAATTATTGTTGAAGTTATAATCATTTTAGTGAACTTTTATTTTTTTTTTATAAAGTATATTTTAAAATAATATAAATTGATTTGTACATGAATAAATATTTTTTTAAATAAATAGTAGATTAATGGTGCTTTGTAAATTAAAAATCAAAGATAATAATCTGTGCATCTTTATTACATATCTATTACATTGTTTTCCAAATTTAAATATATGTTATAGTCTCAACGAAAGTTTTTAACTATGGTCAAACACTAGTGGAGAAAAAGCTATTGGTTGCTACTTATTGGCTGCGGTTTTTAGGCACACGCAACCAATATGAGTAATAAAAATCTGGTAAAAAAAAATTAAGCAAAGGCTGCGGTTTTTTCCCTTAACCGCAGCCAATAAGTGTTTCAAAAAAAACGGTAAAGAACAATAAGGCAAATGCTGTGATTTTGCCTATAACCGCAGCCAATAAGGAGGCTTTCAAAATTAGAAAATGAACAAAAAAATATAAGGCAAAGGCTGCGGTTTTTAATCTGTCCGCAACCAATAGTATAGCAATTTTAACGTCTATTTTTTCAATTGGCTACTATTTTCATTTTGCTTTGCTGCCTACTGTTTCTTTGCGTTTTTCTCTTCAATTGCCTACTGTTTCTGCAGAATACTCCTACTGTTCTTCGAAAATTCTTGCTCTTCTTCTTCAATTGCCGCCTACGAAACTTCTTCAATTGCTCTTCTTGTTCTTGTTCTTCTAGACCCACGAAAACCACGAAAATTCTTCTTCAATTGCTCTTCTTATTCTTGTTCTTGTTCTTCTAGACCCACGAAAATTAGGGCTTATTTAGTTCTTGTTCTTCAAGCTTTCAAGGTATAATATTGATTTTGTTTCATTGTGTTTTAGGGCTTAGTTATTTATTTATGTATTTTGTTTTTGTACTAATTTTGTTTTTATTTTACATTGTAGAGGTTATACTCATCTTTATGTTGGTAGTTATGTTTCCGTAGTGGTGTACGTTTTTTTTTTGTCAAATGATTTGTATTATATACCAAAGGAAGAAACACAAACAACACTCAGCTTGGAACTTAACCCCAACACAAGCCACTAAAAACGCTAACGCTCAAAAATACAGAGCGAAAGCCCAAAAACCCCAAAAGAAAAGCTAAATAGTTACAAGCATTTCTCTCATCCTACTGTTTACCCTCCCTGCTAAAGACTATACAGTCTATAACCTCCTTCCGATTACAAGTATGGTTATCAAAAATTTTCTTGTGGCGCTGCATCCAAATACTGTATATCATCTCCATCCAGATCCCGACTATAAGCTTTGCTCGATCCATCTTCTTTTTGTTAACTTTGGTCATCATGAGGATTTCATCATGGAAGCATTGCTCGTCAAGCCTTTTAGAAAGAAAACGTGGTGTACGTTTATGTATATATATATGTATATTATATATTAGATACTTTATTTGTATATGTACAATTAAATTATTTTTGTATATATATATAAATATTATTTTAATGATAATTATTGGTGATTATAGCTGGTGTATTATTGTTATATAATTATTATTTTATAGTGGTTATAATATATACAAATATTAATTAAACAAAAAAATTTTAAAAAAAATTATTACATTGGCTGCGGTTTTAAGGAGTGACCGCAGCCTATAATGCTGCCCCAAAATCCCTCCTGAAAACAAACTATTGGTTGCGGTTTCTTGGGCTGACCGCAGCCTATAATCAAATTTTTTGCTGCGTTTTTTAACCGCAGTCTTTCTTTAATGCTATCAGCTGAAATTACAAGTGTTTGGGTCCTAAACCGCAGCCTATAGTGGCCTAAAAACCGTAGCCTTTGACGTTTTTTTCACTAGTGAAATTAATTATTTTATAATCATCATCAGCATGAAAGATTCCAATAGTCATCCTTACTCAGTGACATCATCTTTGCTAAACGGAGGGAAAACATCTTATGAGATGATCACAACTCATCAATTAATTATTAATAGAGTTGCTTATGTCAGCTGTGTTTTGTTTTAGTAGATTGTATAGATAAGGATAGAAACCCGTACAATGCACGAATTCTTAAATACGTTAATATTTTAATAAAATTTTAGACTAATAAAATATTAAATTTTAAAATATTTATATTGTAAATTCTGTCTTTAAAGTGTTAATAAATTTTTAGAAAGGAATAATAGTATAAATAGAATAATTATAATATCTTGCATCCTGCATCAATGTATAAATTTTTCAAAATTGCAAATTTTTAAATATGGTAAATCCAAAAAGAAATGTCAATTAATTAAATTTCATTGGTAGCGTCCAATGGAAAAAGACAAATATTATGCTCACATTCAAACTGTCTTATAAATATTATACAATAAAATTAATAGAATGTATGATTGTTTACTTTCCTTGGCCATGTTGCCTTGTCCATCATGATTTGAATATTTGTTATGATTTTGATAGTGTATTATTTTAATTTTGATTCAAAGAGCATCCTTTGATTTTTTTTCTTTTCATTTTATGTTATGAAGTATTATTTTGACTTTATCTATGTCAACATAAATAAATTGTTTGTCTCATATGCTACTAATTGTTTTTTTAATACACAAAAAGTTCTAAAGTAAAAAAAATAAAACTTCTTAGTGGATTGTCCAGGTTTGTGTAGATTCTTAGTCAATTAGATTATGAAAATTAGATATTTTATGCATGAATTATTACACAAATTATTGATAGATATGAATCTAAGTGTTCTTGTGCATTCAAAATGTCTCAAAATAAATACAAATAGCTATTATGTCTCAAATCTACAAATTTGTTGGATCTATTTTACGATTCAATTTTTTGATTCAATTCTGAAAGGTGCTTTCAGTTTTGAAGTAAGATCTCGGTTTTAACAATCTTATAATCGATCATTTTACCGAACAATAATAATTTATTAATTAGTTAATTCGACATTTAAAATCTAACAACTATAATTGCACAATATGACTATCCACAACAAAATGTTATTCTGTCAAGTAAGGTAATAATTACCTTACAATTACCTTGTGCTTAGAGGTGTTTAAAAGAGACCCAACAATTCAACATTTACTCGACTTCATAATAAAACTCCGTTTAAATCGACTTAAAATATAAATTTTAGAATACATTAAAATCAATATAGACAAAAATGATTTTTATCAACTCTAAAACTTGATCCAAAATTGACATAAGATGAATTTAGAATAGGAAAAATTACCTAGAATAATCCAAACTATTCATGATTTTCCTACAATAATCCCACCTATTGATTAACCATGAATAATCCCAACTTTGAGGGGTATTTTCCTATAGTAAACTTTGGTAACCCGATGACCTGCTATAGTAGGTAATTCACCAAAAAAATAAATTAAATATTAATTTAAAATTAGAAGACATTTTTGAAAATTCACATAAAAAATTCTAAATAATAAAAAAAATCATAAATTTTTTATGAACATTTTTTTAACATTTTTTTCGACATTTTATTTTAATTTATCTTTTTTTTTAAAAAAATAAAACTTACTTTAGCAAGTCATCCGGTCACCGGGTTTACTCTAGGAAAATGCCCCTCAAAGTTAAGATTATTCATGGTTAATCAATAGTTGGGATTATTGTAGGAAAATCGTAAATAATTTGAATTATTCTAGGTAATTTTTCCTTTATGAAGTAAAAATGAATTTATCATCTACAGCCGTGTACTCCACCTTTTATTTCTCTATTTGAAAATAAAAATTTAAATAAAAAGTTGGTTTTACCAGGTACTTTTAGGAAATTTCCCGCGCATTGTTATTATAATGATTACTTTATCTTTATCGCATGTTTTGTAGTTTCTATGAGACTTGACTGTTTTGTGAGGCTACTCTCATTGGTGAAGAAAATTTTTTTGAGTGGAACTTTTTTTTTTGAGGTTTTTACTCCTATTGGTAAAACTCACAAAAAAAATTGCAAATGTTTCTAAAAAATTTTAGTTGAGTGGAAATTTTTGTGGTTTCTCACAAGGGCCCCACCATCTAAATTATACTACCTCCTATTTAACCTATTAGTCTCATTTGATTTTTCACACTTGTGGAGACATCATTTTAACTCATAGTGTCTCTAAATGTTTTTAATTGAAAATTATAAAAAGTAGATATCAATAATTTTTGTATTGAGACAAATCAAACAAGATCCCACATGACAATATTTTAATATATATTTTAAGAATACGATACAAATTAAGAGTGATAAGTGAAAAGTGAAAAAAATCAATGGGACTAATGGGTAGAATAGGAAGGAGTATTATAAAATAAAAACTAGAGTAAAAAGAAGGGATACAGTAAAAAAGTAGGAGAAGGAAAATAGTTAAGAATTTTTTTTTGTTTTTTGATTGATGGGATAAATTTGATTAATAAATATTTCTACACAAAATTTAATATGGTAGAAAGGAAAAATGTGTAGAGAGATTGATGAGGAAATTTTCTTTATTCACCATTGAGAGTGCTCTAAGGTATTGTTGTCACTATCTTTGTTCTCTATCGGTACTAAATATTATGTATGTTCCTGTTAAAAGTAGAAAACAATCAAATAAAAGGGGTACCTTTGAGTGATTACGGTGGTATAACGGTGGTTGACCGAAAAATCACTGAATTCCTGCAAAATAACACTAACAACCCTGGGAGCCCGAGTAATGCCTCCGACGCCCAAGTTAGTACCCACATATCAGTTATATAATGTAGTCGTAGTATTTTGAGACAAAGTGTCCATCTTGCCTTAGGTAGGCAAAAATCAGATTCTAGAGAGAGCCCAAATTCAGATTAAAAGAGAGAGTCTTTACTTACCTCAAGAGGGTGTATATATAGTAAGACTTTAAGTTTAACCTAGTGGGCCTTTTTATATGAACTTAGCCCATATAAAATATGGGCTCATATTTATGTACAAAGAATGTCATTCTTATGACAATGAAAGTTCGACTATAAAAAAGTTTTTTTGCACATAATTTCCAATACTACCTAAAAACTAAAATTTATAATGGTGATACGCTGATATGAATTTTGTGAAAGAGAATAAGCATGAAAACTAAACTTGTCAAGAGATATTCCTTTTTAAAATTATACTAACTTTTCATTGCCATTTTCATCATTTTATATTGATTACTAAACCGACCATTAAGGTTTAGTTGGTTACAAAATGATGGATCAAAAACAGCAGAAGAGAAGAATGAGATAAAGTCAAGAGCATATTAGGGAAAAATGATGTTTGATCCAATTGAGATTAGACGGTTATTTAATATAATCAACCTCAAGTACATATTTCATTTGTATATCAAGGAAAGTGAAAAAAAAAAGGATAAAAGATAAAAGTATATTATACAAATGTGAATGAAATGGGTGAATGAGATATACAAAAAAATAAGTCAAATACTTCGTGACTAAAAAAATAATTAAGAATTAAAGAAAAAGGGTGTGAATTAACCAAATTTTGAAAAGAAAAATTACATAATTCATTTACAATAAAGAAAGGTTAATTTCCATTTATTTGAAATATGTATTACGCCAGTGTTAGTAGTTCTAACTGAATATATTTACTTAATGAAGATAATTGCGTCCTTAACATAGAAAGCAAGAAATGTCAAACACATGACAATAATTAAACCAATATTTGGCATTGTCGTTTAGCTATATCTACTCAAATCTCATTTAGAAGTTACATAAAGATGAACTTTTACCATCTTTTAATTATAAATCATTTGATGTATGTAAATCTTATTTGATGGGAAAATAACAAAATCACCCTAAACTGGAAAATTTGAAAGAGCATGTGAACTCTTATTTGTAATACATACATATGTATATGGACCAATGAGTACAAAAGTTAGAGGTTGTTATAATTACTTCATAACCTTCACTAATTATTTAAGGTAAAATTTACATGATGAAACATAAGTCGAAATCATTTGAAATGTTCAAAGAGTTCCAAAGAGAAGTTGAGAATCACTTGGTAAGACATTAAAAGCATTTCGAATAGATCGTGGTGGTGAATATACGATTTTCATTTTCAATTTTAGTATCATTTGGTGCACCTTCTTGTTTTCTCAATTTTCTTGGTTTTAAATCTTTTGAACCAAGCGGCCTTCCACGCTTTCTTTGCACAACAATTTCATCACTTTTTGCTTTTTCATCAGGAATTTCTATTCGAGCAGGAGCATTTGCTGCTGGTATATGTGATCTAGTAACACTCTTAGTATCTGTGAATGCATCAGGTAATTGGTTAGCAACACTTTGTAGATGAACAATTCGCTGTACTTCTTGTTCACATGATTTTGTTTTTGGGTCTAAATATTCTAAATGTGTTACTTTCCAAATAAGTTCCATATTTCTTTTCTGTATGTCCACATTCTCTTCCCCTAAGGATGGGAATATTGTCTCATTAAAGTGAAAATCAGCAAATCTAGCTTGAAATTGATCACCAGTTAATGGTTCAAGATATCGAATGATTGATGGTGATTCACCAGTTGATGATAAGTTGTAGGTCTTAGCCTAATCAGTGATGCAGCATGTAATATTGCATAACCCCAGGCCGATGATGGTAATTTTGATTTCATTAGAAGTGGTCTTGCAATTAATTGCAATCTCTTAATTAATGATTCAGCAAGACCATTTTGCGTATGAACATGTGGCACGGGGTGTTCCACTTTAATCCCAATTGACATGCAATAATCATTAAAAGTTTGGGATGTGAATTCACCAACATTGTCCAATCGAATACTTTTTATTGTATAATCAGGAAAATAATTTTTCAATTTGATGATTTGTGCAAGTAGTTTTGCAAATGCATTATTTCTAGCTACTTGAAAGAAGGCTTACATGTGACCATCTTGTGGAAGCGTCTATTAAGACCTTGAAGTACCTAAAGGGTCCACATGGTGGATTAATTGGTCCACATATATCTCCTTGAATTCTTTCAAGAAATATAGGAGATTCAATAGCAATCTTATTTATTGATGGTCTACTAATAAGCTTCCCAAGAGAACAAGAGGCACATAAGAGCTCATTTGACTGGGGAATCTTAATATTTCTTAGTGGATGCCCAACTGAATTTTCTATTATTTTATGCATCATCCCAGTGCCAGGATGACCTAAGCGGTCATGCCATAGAGTGAATAGCTCTTTATTGTCTAGTATTATCATATTTATTTCAATCGGGCGTATATGAGTAAGAAACAATCCCGATGAATATGTTGGCATCCTTTCAAGGATAATTTTTGCGCCATTATTTTCTGTTGTCAGGCATAAGAATTCTCTTTCATCTATGGTTTTGGTTTCCATATGGTAACCGTTTCGGCGTATTGCCTTGAAACTGATAAGATTTTTTCGAGATTTACTCGAGTATAGTGCATCATTTATTATCAATTTTGTCCCCATAGGGAGTATGATGCATGCTTTTCCAGTGCCTTCAATTAATTTTGTTGTTCCTGAAATGGTATTGACATTTGCCTGAAGCAATTTCAAGTTTGAAAAATATTCTCGATTTTTCAATATTGTATGTCTTGCTCCACTGTCCAAGAAGCAATGAAATTTTGATCCATTTACTGGCATTTCCATTTCTAAAATAAGAGAAAAGAAATTTATATTATTAATTCAAAACCAGAATACTCAATACAAAATATAAGGAGGAAATAAAATAACAACTTCTCATATTAAAAAGGGAAAAACAAGTTAGAAAAACTGAAAATGCATCTAATCATCTCAAAAGAAATAATTATCTTCTTCTTGGGGATCAACTTTGTGGAGGTTCACATCCTCATTAAAAAAATCAGAGACATCTAATGTGGGCCCCGATGTACTTGCTTCATTAACAAAATTTGCTTCGACCCCTTTCCCTTGTTTTTCTGGGAAGCTTGATATAGATCCACTAAATGTTTAGCGGTACGACAAGTTCGCCCCCAATGTCCAGTCATGCCACATCTATTGCATGTGCTTTTGTGTCTCTGGACTTGTTTAAAATTATCATTTCTGGGGGGAAATATATTTCTTTCATGATATCTTCTGGCCATGACCAAGTCCGCGACCGCGACCACGACCACGCCAATAGAAATTTCCTTATTCAAAGGAAGTCGTACCGCCTCTTTCATGATATCTTCCACGTCCTCTGCCTCTTATGAAATAGTTCCCACGACCTCGACGACGAAGATTTCTCTCAATCATATTAGTCTCATTAAAGGGAAAAGTCCCTACAGGCTACAGGTCTCCTGTTGTGATTTTTCAATAATAATTCATTATTTTGTTTCACAATGTTAGGTTGTGTGACTCATAATCTCACATGAGTTGGTCTTAATGTTGTGGAAGTATTCATACTTGATATAAATGACTGTTTGGGGGTACAAAACAATAGTTGATTGCAAGAAATGAGCTTGGCTCGACCCAGTCGAGCTAGTATACTTGACCAAACCAGAATGTTCAGCTGGCACGCTCGACCAAGTCGAGCAGATTGGCTCGACCTAGCCAGCCAGTCGAGCGGGATGCAGGGAGTTCGAGTACACGTTCTGTTTTGTGCTCTGTTTATTGCACGTGCCTTCTACTTGTGTGTCCTCCTTTCCTAGCCTATAATTATACCTGTATACATCATTAATAGGGGAATAAGATTGAAGTCTTTACATTGTAATCAAAAGGGAGAAACTAAAGTGAGATTGAATCAATTAAGAGTGAGAACCATTTTAGGGTTCTTGAGAGTGAATTGGGGGAATTTCAATTACTCTTGTAATCTCTTTAGTTTTTTCATATCCATTTGTTAGAGTTGATTAGTGTGTGTAATCTAAAGCTAATCAATACAATTCTTTCATTTCTTCTTATGGGTGCTTTCTAGTTCATTATTGCATTTCTTTATCTTTAATCTTGGGTGATTTTACTTGGTTTTCTTGGGTGAATTCTAACACGCAACAAGAAGTGTTTTCAGCAATTCATGATATTTCTTGAAATGTCTTTCACGATATTGTTGTTGTAACAAGATGTTATTTACGTAAAAGGTTGACAATGTTTTTTCTATCATTTCTTCATCTGTTATTATTTGTCCACAATAGACTAATTTTGATTTTATCAGATGAAGGGCTGAATATAATCACTAATTGATTTGAAATCTTGAAATCTTAACTCTCGCCATTCATCGATGGCCTTTGGGAGAAGTACACTTTTATTATGGCCAAATCTTTCATTTAGCTCTACCCAAAGTAATTTTGGGTCGTCATAATTGGTAACTCATGTTTGAGGCTATCGGTTAAATGATGTCTCAATATTGATGTCGCTTTTGCCTTATCTTCGTCTATCTTTATGGGATCTCTTTCAATGCCTTTTCTTTTGTCGGCAGGATTAAGTTCAGTTATTGTGTGTAATAAACTTTTTCCTTTTAAATATAATTTGACATCTGAAGCCCATTGTATAAAATTGTTTCCTATTAGTTCCAGGGCATTGTATTCACTCTTTTTGAGATCAGCCATTATTTTCTACAATTGAGAAAATTACAAGGTTATTAATGATTTTGTATCATTAGAGATATTAAAGCATATTATTATTATCTCCCCCTGATTTAATATCTCAAATATAACAAGCATAATATGATCACACATAAAATAAAGTAGATAGTATTAATAGATGATAAAACAAAATAAAAATTGCAAAAAAAAAAAATTATTTATTTTTTTTTAATTACAAGATTGATAATTTATTTTTGGATAATAAGGTAGAGCATTAGCGCTACGAGTGATACGATTAAGTTCATAATGATAATGAATGCTTCGAGTATTTTATTTATATTGTCGGCAATTTGATTGAAATGGGGGTTTGGAGATGTATTGTTTGACATGGATGGTTGAAGGAAGAAGAGGAAGAAACAATTTAGTGGGGTAAAATAAATTTTTTTTTTTGGGATAAGGTGTGAGTGGTGTGTGTGTGTTTGGGACGGGTAAAAGTCCCTATTTATAGAGGGTAAAAATACCATTTTTTATATTTTATCTCCAAGTTTAATAAATTGTGGGTAATAAATGTGGATTATGAAGTTTTTTTAAAAAAAATTTTTTTTGGTTCAGGGTCGAACCCTTAACGTTTTACTTAAATTATAATTTTCGGACCACTCTGGCATTCATTCCAAGGTGATACTTTTTATAATTAAAAAGAGTTATATGTTAAGAGTATAATCTTTGTTATGCAGATAATTTCACTATGTGTGCTATTAATCTGTGTTATTAGTAAATCTAGACAACTTTATTATTATTTAGGTTTAATTGTTAACAAATTAGAATCAAATAACTTAATTTTTGGAATTAATGATATGTGTATATATGTATATATATTTATTTGTCTTTTAATTATAATGTGTACAATTTGTTTTTTTAGGTGAAATTACATTTTTGTGGGTTTATTTATTAATTGATTATATACGTGTAAATGTATAAAAGTGTGATATATGTATATAATTTTATAGACTAAAGTAACCAAATGCATATGCACATAATATGACGATATGAACAAATAAATAGAGATAAAATCGTCCATAAAGGCGATAACAATGCTTAGCCAGTCCATAAAGGCGGTCATCACAAAATAATACTAGCCAGTCCATATTGGCGGCTGATAAAGTAAAAAAACCGAACATAAAGATTAAATGATATTATTAAAATAATTTATTTTATGGGTTAATGGTCTGGAAACGTTTACTACTAGTTCCTTCAGCTTCGTCATTCTTTCTTTTATTACTTTCTTGTGGTACTATAGGATCATCAGTAGGTTGGACTTGTGGGTTATCAGTAGGTTGGACTTGTGGGTTATCAGTAGGTTGTGGTGGCTGATTAGTAGCTGGTGGATTAGTTGCATTATTGGGACTTGGCATTGGGTTTTCATTTACGTGGGTATTATTTGGATTGTATATATCTTCGCAGTTGGCTTGAACCACTACTAGCTGGATTGGTAGTAACAGTTATACAATTTTCTTCAAGAATAAAGTATAGAACAGTGTTATTGACACCTTGAATAATAATATTGATACCGTTTGATTGTTGGTCCATATTGTGGCTAAAAAAAAATGTGTTACACTGTTTTGAGAAAAAAAAAGAAATTACCTTCTTGAAAATTTTATTAATTTGAGAGCGAAAATAGTGCTGATAACGTGTTAAAAGGTAGGGAGAATATAAGGAGAAAAGTAGTATAAAGGATTGATAAACTGGTATCCGTTTCTTATTCTATCTCGAGTAATGCAGTACCTTGCACATATATATAGTGCAAGATACAAGTAAAATACATACAATGTTACTGTAGGAGGGGATATCATTACACTCCTCAATGCATTCACCATTGAGATGTCAAATCAATTTCAACAGAGATTACCCAATTTTTGTTGTTTTTCATTAAATATTGATAGGTTTTTGGAAGAAGAACTAGTGAGAGAGAGGGGATAAAATAAAGAGGGAGAAGGAAGGGTGTAATGTTATTTCAGTTTCGCGAGATAGAGAGAGAATGAGATTAGTGCTTGTTTTTGGTCACTATGAGGGGTTTGTTTTGAACAAATTCGAAGCATAGTTCGAATTATTAAAAAGTAATTAATAGTTGGAATTATTTTTTGCCAACGGGTTATAGTTGGGATTATTTTGAGCAAATTTTCCTTAATTTTATTGGCATCTTACTTGTGGTTCTTGTTATAGTTTTTATCTCATTCTTTTTGTTCTAGATCTTGAATTTAGCTTTGTTATTGTTCTTACGCGCATAAATCGGGTCAATACTGCAGCCTAAATGCAATTGTAACCAAATCAAAAATTTAAAAAAAAATAAAATTGAACCAAAAGTTCAGTACTACAACCTAAATGCAATTTCAAGCTTGTGGCCAAAGCAATTAAACACATTATGCACCCAAATATTTTTAAAAAAATGCCACAAATAAAATCGGGTATCCGGTATTTCGACCCGATTTATCTGGGTACTCGGTTAATAAATCATGTCGGGACATGGACCGTTATATGAACACCACTGCATAGAACACCGCAGTGCTATGAACACCACTGCATAGAACACCGCAGTTGAATGGTGCGTCTGAGAGGAGAAATCAAACTCTAAGATATAATACGGTCAAAGATGAGTCTTGCTAACCTTCGAATATCCTTCTGCCTTCTTGGGATATGCTTTCTAAAGTGCTATTTTTACACTAACAAGGACTCCGTCCAAGGCAATAGATAAGACTCTATATAAGTTATCGAGAGAAAAAGTTTTTAGTGTTTCTTTTCTATGTGTTTGGGATTGCAAAAGTGACGAAACTAGAAATTCAAATATGGGGCTGCGATATATAAACAAAGATAACATAATTATCTTTTTCCGGTTTCGATAATAATTAATAAATCAAATTCAATAATAAAAAATCAGTAAAATATACAATGGTGAAATTAAAAATAGTAAATGTTATGTATCATACGCTATACTCACTACTAAAAAACTTGTCTATACCTACACTTACTTAGCCTCACTTAATTAAGTGTAATTGACTTATTTTAGTTAGGCACACTTATTAAGCGTAGCAGCCGTAGCAACGCTTGTAAGCGTGACTAACAACATTTAATATCAGGCACGCTTATTAAGCGTGACTAACATTATCAAATTAAAAAAAAGAAAATTCAAAAAAAAAAAAACTAATTAGACCCGCGCTATGTAATGACTGTTCAGCTTCTTCGAAATACTCGTGCTGCAAAATATACTACTGTTTATTCTTTTGCCCTAAAAGTACGATCTAAAAACCCTAATTTCGCTGTTCTTTGTTCATTCAAGCATCCTATGCTTTCTTGCGGTTCCTTCTAGCGATCCTTGCTCTGTTCGTGGTCTTTCAAGTAAGTCTAAACATGGTTTATTCTTTTTTTTTTTATCTTAAATTTCAGAATTATTCTTTTTTTTTTTATCTTCGTGTTCTCTTCGTGCTCCATCATTTTGATCAGAACCGAAATTCTGAAATTTCATAATGGTTTTTTTTTTATCTTTAATTTCAGAATTATTATGTTGTTAATTATTGAAAAGTATTTTGATGAAAAACAGAGGGTGTTTCAGTTGTAATTACTCTGTTGTAATTTCGGTTGTATTATTGAAAAGTATTTTGATGAAAAGTATTTCAGTGGGTGACCTTGATCAAGGGAGTATTATAATTGTACTGCTAATTATAATACTATAATAGATTTGCCATATGATTAATTTGCCAATTTGAAGTTGCTGCCAAACAATATAGAAGTAGGAAACACATTACACCAGGCATTGCTTTTTACTCGCTCAATTTGATTTTTGTTTTCTTACTGGTTCAATTTGAAGTTTATGTGTTCAAACTTTATGTAATGGTTCAATTTGAAGATTGGTGCATTCTTATTTACCGGTCTAATTTGAAATTTGTTTTGTTCAAACTAGAGAATGTTGTAGCTGCACTTAGTTTGGAGGATAGTTGTAGTTTGTGCTGACATGTAGAGAGAGGAACTCTTCTGTAGTTTGCTTGTTCTACGAAGTTTTAGACAAATATAACGTCAACTATCTCGCGTTATCGTTGTTTTTGCTGTTTATTAAGATTAGTAAATTAAAATAGTGGGTCTAAAATCTAAATTCTGAAAGTTTTTATTTTCTTTTATCAGATTTAAGATTTTTGGAGAAAGTATTATTTGGTTTCTTGTGTTTGATTACAGAATGTTGTTCTTTTTGTGAATGAAATGTGATAAAAGGTAGGTGATGTTACAATAGCTAAGTCTATCTATACTATCTTTTGCTTACACTTGAGAAATGAGAGGTGTGTGCAGTGTGCAGTGAGTATGTTCTTAAATTTATGAAGATTGATGAAATATGATCACTTTTTTTTACCCGGTTTTGGTTTTTAACTTAAATAGAGTTTGCCATATGATTATTTTATTAGTGTTCTTGCTTTTAATGTTCTGTGAGTACTTATTTAAGAGTTGTTGGAGTAAATGATTGCAATTGAAGTAACATGTTATCTTTTCATTTGAATATGTTCTGGTTGCATCTGACTCTATTAAGCTTAAGTAGGAATATCTTTTGTGCCTGCGATTTTGCTTTGTGCTCTTGCAAAGCAGTCAAGTTAGCCATTTACACCAAAGCTTAAGTAGGAATATGACTTAATAATTCCAAAAAATGGGATCAAACCAAAAAATGATCTGCAATGGGTACTGGAAGTAATATGACTTAATAATTTCCTTCTTTCTTTATGAACAAACATCAAGTTGTCAAAGAAATAATGCTTGATCAGTTTCTTGCTATATTATTAATTTATGTTGTTGCAAGGATGAACAAACTTGTGAGTCTTTATACACATTCAACAACCTCAAATGAGATAAATGCTAGGCTACTTATAACTCATAAGCGATTAATTAGAGTTATAAAGTTTTCATCTTTGTATTTTGAGTTGTATTTGGTTAATGAATGATTTTAGTTTTTCATAGAATGATATTGTGCTGCAATTTATTAAAAGTATAAGACAATTTGTTGTATATATTGTGTTGGTTTCACTTATATTATTTGACGACATGATAATAATTTTATGAACTTCTAGGTTACGACTAATCAAAGACAATGGATAAAAGTTGGATTACTATGAATAGGACCTCTTCTCAATATATAGAGGGAATAAAGTCATTTCTTGATTTTGCATTTGCGAACACTTTAGATCCTAATGTGATAATTTGTCCATGTACTAAATGCCAAGTTGGGAAGAATGCTTGGTTTAGTAGAGATATCGTTACACATCATCTAATGTTTAATGGATTTATGCGTAGTTATAAATATTGGGTTTATCACGGAGAAACAATTCACATGCCAACATCTTCTGATCTTAAATCATCTAAAACTAGCACGATCAATGTACATCATGAGTTTGCCAATTATGTTGATACTACAGAATTATTGAATGATATTTTTGAGAATGTAGGACAAGAAAATGTCGAGTATGATGATGTGAGTAATGATTTTGATATGAGAGATCCTATAGAAGGGGGAAGACACTGATATTGATGATGATTCTTATAAGGATGCTGGATATAGAAGGGTCAAAGAACTAGCTGATGAAGTACTATATCCGGGGTCAAGTTATTCAAAATTGTCTTTCATTTTACACCTTTTTCATTTGAAATCCATGTATGGTTGGTCTAATAAGTCATTTGATATGTTACTGACATTGTTAGTAACCGTATTCCCTAATATCATACCGTTTCCTTCATCATGGAACAATTGTAAGCAGTTGAATAAGGATTTGGGATTTCAATATGAAAAAATCCATTGTTGTCCTAATGATTGTATTTTATATTGGGATGGAAGAAAAAATCAAGATGAGTGTGACAAGTGTCAAACCTCACGATGGAAAAAAAGAAGTGTTTTCTTTGATTTACCATATTGGGAATACAATAATCTTAGACATAATCTAGATGTGATGCATATTGAGAAGAACATTTGTGATAACATTTTAGGAACTTTATTGAACCTAGAAGTGAAATCAAAAGACAATTATAAGGCACGCAAAGACCTTGAAGTTATGAAAATTAGGCCTGAGCTTCATCTCATTACATTGCCTAATGGTAAATTCCAACTTCCTAACGCTCCTTACACAATGTCATCTGAAGAGAAGATGCGATTTCTAAGAGTGTTGAAGCATATCAAGGTTCCAGATGGGTATGCAAGTAATATCTCTCGTTGTGTTAACTTAAAGGAGCGTAAGTTGTTCAATATGAAATCCCATGATTGTCATATTTTAATGCATGATTTGCTTCCTATTGCGTTAAGGGCTGCAAAAGATACCGATATTCTAGATATTCTATCTAGTTTATCATATTTTTTCAAGGAGTTATGTGCAAGAGAATTGTCAATGGAGAAACTAGATGAACTTGGAAATAATGTGGTGATTATTTTGTGTCAAATGGAGAAGTTATTTCTTCCGAGCTTCTTTACCATTATGGTTCATCTAATTGTGCATTTAACTGAAGAAGCTAAGCTTGGAGGGCCAGTCTTATATAGATGGATGTATCCAATTGAAAGGTTAACATCTTTTTCAATATTTAATATATATTTTGATGTTATCTAATCGTAATAAGTTTAGGTTGACTTATATGGTTAATATAGGTATTTGGCATCTTTGAAAGCCAAAGTGCGTAATTGAGCACAACCAGAAGGATCAATGGCAGAAGGGTATATTGCTCAAGAATGTATAACATTTTGTTCAAGATATTTTGATGGAGTGGAAACTGTCTTCAACCGACCTAAGAGAAATGATGACACTTCAATCGATGATTATCTCTATTTATTTGGTACTGCTGGTCGACCTAAAGGGAAGATATCAATGGTTGAAAATTGATGAGCTAAGCCTTCAACAAGCTCATCGATACGTACTTCTCCATGTTGATAACATTAACCAATATCATAGGTGTGTGACACATGCCTTTTCATATAGCTTTTTAAAACTTTTTCTCAAGTTTGTCTAACGTGAACTATGTAGGTCATTTTTAAATGAACGCATGGCTCTTTATGATCGAGATGTGAGTGATAGAGTTAAGCAAAAATGGTTGATTGAAGAATTTCCTACATGGTTACAACAAATGGTAACCATTTCTTTTTAAAGTTAACATAAATATGATTTTTTCTCACCATATGTCATCAATATACATTTTAGGTGTCCAAGATTGATGATCACACATTTGACACAAGTATTTTAAGGGTTATAGGGCGTGGTCCTAATGCAATTGTTAAGAGGATGAATGCTTGTATCATCAACGGTTTTCGTTTTCACACTCAAAAGAGAGACAAGTTAAAGAAAACTCAAAATTTTGGTGTGATGGTGGATGTAGAAGGCAAGGCATATTATGGGAAGAGAAATGATATAATTGAGTTGGATTATTTTTCTGATAATAAGGTGGTATTATTTCGTTGTGATTGGGTGAATGTGAACTATAGGGGATTGAAGAAGGATAAAAGAGGTTTTACTCTTGTAAATTTTGCGCACATAATACACGAAGGATCCCATTTAAAAGATGATCCATTTATTTTATCATCCCAGGCACAACAAGTTTTTTATGTTGAAGATGAGAAAGATAAAGAATACACGAGGGGCTGTCCATGTAACTCTGTGATGTTCAGATGAGTTGCTGCCTGCTGCTATTTGCAGAATTTACATTACTCTAATGTTCTGATTGCTGTTGTTTGATTCATGTTGTTTCTGTTGCATGGTTTGGGAGCGTCTCTTCATGTTTATTTAGTGCAGCCTTCTTCATTTGTAGTAGCTACGTACTATCAGTGTTCACTCTACTGATTGAGTGCTGCTGTTTATGTTGTGCTGTTTTTTCATAATATTGGTTTGGTGCTGGCTATACTGAGTGGTGTCTGATTAGTAGTAGCTACTATCAGCCTTCTTCATATTACTTCTAGACTTGTGCTGTTGTGTCTTCTTCATATGTTGTTGCTGTTTCATGATTATGTTGTTGCTCTGATTATGTGTTGGGTGGTGTTTGATTAGCAGCAGGTGTATTGTGTCTAAGCAAGTCTATGGTGTTGTTCTGTTGCTTTGATCTGCAGCAGGTGGTATTAATGGCTTCATGATGATGGGATTTCCTGATCTGCATGGCTTCATTATGGTGTTGTATTGTGCCTGGATTGGTTGCTGCTGGTGCACAGTGCAGGAATTTAGAGCTGCTATACCTGCTTGCTGGCTATGTTCTATTACTCTGTTGCTACTAGAAGACACTAGTTATTGTACCTTGTTGTTTTGATTGCACATTGCTGCTGTGATTGCACATTATTGTAGCTTTTTAGTGCACATTGCTTGTAGGCTATAGCTTTTTAGTCCACATTGTGTGCCCGTCTTCATGGTGTTTTTGTTACATCAAAACAATGGTTAAAGTTGTTCTACATCAAGTTTTAACTTTTATGTATTTTTGTCAAGTACATTAAGTTTTTGTCGAATACAAGCAAACAGCTTTTACTAATGATGCATTAGTTTTGACGATTTCAAGCTTTTACTATATAGTATACATCATTGTTTTGTATTTTCTGATTAATGGAAAACTTCTTGGGCAAATAATAATAATAATAATATATTATTATTATTATTAGTAATAATAATAATAATATATAATAATTATTATTAGTATAATAATAATTTTTGAAAGAATTAGTATAATAATAATAATAATAATAATAATATTAATAATAATAATAATAATAATAATAATAATAATAATAATAATAATAATAATAATAATAATAATAATAATAATAATAATAATAATAATAATAATAATAATAATAATAAATTAATATATAATAAGTTTAGCCACACTTAATTTGTGTAGAAAACATGAAGAACTAAATATAGAGTACTGAAGTGTTTAGCCATGGTTATTAATCGAGGAAATATTGCATTACTTATAAGTGTGGCCAAAGCTAATATCAGCCACGCTTATAAGCGTGGCAAACAGGTGCATTTAGCCACGCTTATTAAGCGTGCCTAAAATATACCCACACAAGCTGGAAGCACGCTTATTTAAGCGCGGCTTAATGCATTAGCCTCACATATAAGCGTGCCTAAATGCATTTTTAAGCGTGGGTAGAGGCAACATTTTTTGTAGTGACTCTAAGAACTGAATTCTGTTAAAAAATGTAATTTTTTACTAAGAGTATAATAATCTAACACAAGTACAATAATGGATTCCAAATATCAATTATTAAAAATCAAAATAAACCATGTTACAATGGATTTTATAAACAATGAATCCTAATATCAAATATGAAATTCAAAAATCGTTTGACAAATTAATTATTCCCCTACCCACCCAAAAAAAAAATTCTCATGTTTTGTTGTTTTTCTAGAATTGATGATAGAGATGAGATTGGATCCAAATTCTTATAAACTAAATGGAAATGGGAGAAAGATAACTAAAAAGGAAAAGAGATGAAGAAATGAAGTGAATTTGCCTCTATATAGGAAATCTGATGTAATTTAAGTATTTTGGGGGAAGTGAATTTGGTGGTAAAGTGAATTTATAAGAAATGAACTTTTGACTTTGGTAAATTGTGTAAATTTGGTGGAAAAAATGTATTTTAGGGGACGTCAATTTTTGGGTGGGTAAGTTGCTGGGATTGAGAAATTTTCCTTTTTGTAATATGTACTGATGAAAATTAATTCTCCATGTGCTATACTAATTAATTATCAAAAAATATCTATATTCTTTTTTAATTTTTCATCAAATAATATTTAAAAAATCCTAAAAAGAAACCTCCATATGTTCTTCATAATTGCACAACAGTTCCTTAATATGTGTGCCCATGCATTTTTAACAAGCTAAACAGAACAAAGGAAGCATGTTTGTATTTGTCATGATACAATCAACTTGAGTACAAATTGCATAAGGTTAAATCCAAATCCAAATGGTATCCCATACCATTAACTAGAGAATCAAACTATAGTAAAACAAACATGCGACTATAATAGTAGAAACATGCTAAAATAAATCTAGTATAACTCAGAATTGTATTATGCTAATACAGAAACCAACAAACAAAAATTAGAAGATTAAACAGAAAATAAAATGTCCAACATAAAAAATTTAGGGAAATTCCACGTGGTAACCCTGAGGTTTTGGGTTTTCCACGTGGTAACCAAAACTTTTAAAAAATCCTCATGGTAACCTTGAGGTTTACCAAATTGTTCCGACATGACCTTTTCGCACATAAAATGTTAGCATAACGTTAGGAAACATTAATTTTGAAGCTTTAAGGCTATTGTATACTTATATATGCGACTAACCATTTTAAATGGCATCAGTTTCAACCAATTTCCCCAAAATATAAACCCAAACCGTACAATCTTTGAATTTGGAGGAAAAAAGTATGATTTGAATGAAAAATGGTAGTTTTGAGGTTTAAATTTTGAGAAAAAAGTTTAAAATGATAATATTTGAAATGGTGAGTAGTATAAATATGCATACAACAGCCATATAGCTTCAAAATTAACGTTTGTTAACGTTTTTATGTGCAAAAAGGTCATGATGGAACATTTACGTAAACCTCAGGGTTACCGCGTGGATTTTTTAAAAGTTTTGGTTACTACGTGGAAAACCCAAAACCTCAGGGTTACCACGTGGAATTTCCCAAAAATTTATCACGTTTCGAAAGCCTTATAAGATCTTTAAAATAAGTAAATAAAAGAAAAAGCAGTCCAAATAAATAAAACGTCATCATCATATTCATACCTATTGTATCCTACTCATAGACAACTAAGATTAAGGTTTGGAAATGAAAGATAGGCGGCAGTCGCAGCTCATACCCATATAGAAAAATGTGATCAAAGACAAACATAATAAACATAATGATCTAAGTGATGAGTCCAAAGTTTTAAAATCTCATTGGCCACCCCACCTATAAATAATTCTGCTAGTTGTCTTCGAAGATAGACAATTTTATCGCATGCCCACCAAAAAAGGAAAGTTGGACAAACAAAATACACGTCATAGTCTTACATTTACATAAAATTATGTGAAGGAAAAACATAAGAATGATTATAAAATTTTGTTAATCTATTTTTTTTTTCTAAATGTATAAGTGCTAACATTTCAACTTTATGTGATGAACAAAAAGTAATAGAGGGAGGGAATCCTAATATTATAATTATAGTTGCAATTAACAAACATACGTGTTTAGAGAAGTACTCCATTAGCCTATTACACATAAATTGAAGCAGAACACATGTAATCAAATGTTTTAGAGCAAAAATAAAAAAAATATGTACAAGTGATCTGCATTCCAAGATTAAGACATGTACTTCTAAACCACAGGTAAGCTAAACGATTATTGAGCATAAACTCAATTGAACAACATTTTATGCAACCAGAAAATAACAGAAACAAAAACTGAGACCATTAGTACAACATTTTTCTCGAGTTGTCTACAGCAGTGGGTTTGTGGTCTACTGAGGGTTTGGGGGTCGACTGTTGGCAGCAGAAACCCGAGAGCCCCATTCGAGCAGCTCTTTGCTTGTGTCGTCTTTGTGCACTATCACTTCAATAAAACAGAAACTATCCTTTTTCGGTCCTGTTGCGGTATCAATGGCTTCCACGAGCTGTTCTTCGGTTGTAACCTGATAGATGATTTAATACCCAAGATTATATCAGCAATCAAAATTCAAAACTATTGAAGACAAGGTAAGATAACAAGTAAACATGCCAAATCACAATTCACAACAAATACCTTAGTAGTCCAGCACTTTCCTTCACCATTGTGTATAGCTTCCACAAGAGCAGTATAGTTCCAATTCTTGATGACATTGTAGGGACCGTCGTGGATCTCAACCTCGATGGTGTATCCACCATTGTTGATTAGGAAGATAATAGTTTTCTGTCCAGATCGCAGCATAGTAGACACATCTTGTGCCGTCACCTAAACAACCCACCAACTTTGATAAGAAAAAGGGAAAAAAAATTAAAAAGAAAGAGCAAACTCTACACATGACATTTCTTTAATTGTTGTTTGCGAGTACTAATAGGATAACTGTTCTATAGGTCCCTGTAACTTCTGCTTCAGGAATTAAGAACACGAACAATTTACCATCTCGTGTACAGTCAACAAAGTTAACCAACGATTCCGCTAAAAAGAAAAAACCAATGTTGGTTCACAGCACAGTGCATAACCATAGTAAACTAAGGTTTTTGAACTAACCACGATTCAAATATAGGGAGAGACAACCACAACCCATACTTTTGCCCTATGGTTCACTTGTTTACAAAGTTATTTTTTCTATTATATTAGACATTCAAGTAAACCTAACAGATGTTTCCCGAGTAGAAAAAGTGTTCCTAATCAGTCACTTTGAAAATATATATTGTATTAATTTATTTATTCAGATCATCATACTAGCTGATCATCATGAACTAAAAAGCAGGTAAAGTAAACAGACAAAGATTCCCGAAATATATTTATTTAGATCTAGACAGTTTAAACAAGGTTAAGTGCACTTAAGCAAAAATATTTTACTAAGGAATATTGATGTGGCCTCCACCAGATTATCCTAACTTGAGACTTACATATTTGTATTTTTGTACAACTAAGAGAGATATGGATGTTGCCTCCACCAGAATTGACTAGATCACACAGATATAGCCTTCAATAAACAACAAAGATATTGGTTTTACCTGAAAACTTCCATCACCAATGAACGCGAGAACACGCTTTTCTGGAACAGCTTGGGCGTAGCCAAGGGTGGCACCAACAGACCAACCAATGGAACCGTATTGCATCTGAAATTCATACCTGAAAACCCAAATCTATCAATTAATACTCCAAAGAAGGGAAAACAAAATTGACAATGAGCAAACAAGTAGTTCGCATAAAAAACATACCCACAACCCTCAGGCAGTTTCAACTTCTGGCAATTGAACCATGAGTCACCTGTCTCGGCTATGACAGCGTTATCACTTGTCAACATATTTTGAATATGTTGGAACAATATGTTCACCCTAAGGGGCTCATTAGGCTCGCATTTGAGAGGCTTGCCTTCGGGTACAAATATCCTGCTGTAATTCTCGAAGGCAGTGCCATTTTTGTTGATCTTTTTAGCTAACTCCCTTAAGAAGTCGTTCATCAGGACACAGCCGAATGCAGGCCCATTTCCAATCACCACCCTATCAGGCTGCACAATAATTGCCTTCTCTCTCTTGAGAAGCAGTGAATAGCCAACTGAGCTGTAATCGTTGAAAATAGGGCCGGCAAACAGGTATGCATCAGCTGACTCTACAATTTCAGCACAAAAAGCAGTGCTCACCGCTCCCCAGTAAGTCCCAATAAAATGTGGATGATGCTCGGGGACAAGGCCTTTTGCTGAGGGCATCACTGCCAAAGCATAACCCGACGCATCAGCTAGTTCCACAAAAGCATCAGAAGCTTTTGCAACGCGCAGTTTTGGCCCACCAACCATGACTGGCTTCACAGCCTTGTTGAGGAATTCTGCTGCAGCTTCCACTGCAGCATGAAGGCCCATCTGATTACTCAACCTGCACCGCATGAATACACATGTTAACACTGAATTTAATGTACTTGCAATGGGATTATTTCTGGTTTCAAGAAGGCCAAATTAACAAAAGAATTCATGTAAAGCAGAATGAAGGTCTTATATTATAGAAACTAGATTAACAAAAACAATAAGGTTATCAAATGCTACCATATAACGCGTACTACAACTCCAATTGTGCTTTGAACAGGTATATCAGAAACGTGATTTTTACATTGGGGGTGCAATAATGTTTCAAAAGTAACATGCAACACAAAACTATCACAAAATTTAGAAATACTGTGAAAGTTACAACTTACATTTTATTGAGAGGAAAATTATGTAAACTATTACAATTGTTGTTTCCAAGTTCACAAATTTTCAGGACTTTGTTCAATTGTTTCATCACTCACGCTTGAAAATCATCTATATATTAATAAATTGACGTATTTTTTATTTTTCTTTTTAAATTAGTCCCTTGATATTCTCTTTAATATATTTCATACACCATAAAGAATCCAAGATTAAGTACATTTATTTGTTTTATTAAAACTTTATTTTTTTCAAACAAAAAGAAAGCATTCATATATTTTCCCTTGAAGATAACCAATAACAGAAAATCATCCCTCTTCCCTCACTCACACTGCACCATAAGTTGCATTATTAATTTTTTTTCAAACAAAAAGAAAGCATTCATTCATGGATGGGGTTACTCACATATGTGTAAGATGCTAGATCATATATTTTCCCAACAAATATTATTTTAGTGCAATCACTTATTATTAGCACAATTATTTTTTTACAAAGATATCATACAATACTATAAAAGAACCGTAAAATTCCACATGGCGAGTTTACAGAGTTTTGCATTAATTATGATTTTAAGTATTAAAGGTAAGTTTTTAAAAAGATTTTATTAAATATAATCATACAAGTATACAATATTATAAAAAAAAAATAAAAAAAATTGCAAAGAACGATTTTACATAACTTTACCAACCGAATTCATTCTTACAGTTAAAATGTGATTGTGAGATATTCAAATCATATTCAGTATAATATGCAATTATATCTTTCTTAAAAAAATTATTTATAGGTATTTTTATACTAGCAAACTTCGTGCAATGCACGAGTTTATATACTAGTATATAATAAAAACCTAAACAATTGTATTGTCCATCCGCCGCTACATTTTGATCTCTTACAACAATGTCGGTATTATGTAAATATTCAATATAATCATACAATACTATAAAAGAACCGTAAAATTCCACATGGCGAGTTTACAGAGTTTTGCATTAATTATGATTTTAAGTATTAAAGGTAAGTTTTTAAAAAGATTTTATTAAATATAATCATACAAGTATACAATATTATAAAAAAAAATAAAAAAAATTGCAAAGAACGATTTTACATAACTTTACCAACCGAATTCATTCTTACAGTTAAAATGTGATTGTGAGATATTCAAATCATATTCAGTATAATATGCAATTATATCTTTCTTAAAAAAATTATTTATAGGTATTTTTATACTAGCAAACTTCGTGCAATGCACGAGTTTATATACTAGTATATAATAAAAACCTAAACAATTGTATTGTCCATCCGCCGCTACATTTTGATCTCTTACAACAATGTCGGTATTATGTAAATATTCAATATAATCAGGGATATTTTGTAAGCATTCAAACAGCCATTAGAGATCAATCAAAAACATAAATCCAGCATCAAAAGGAATTACATCCCAAAAAACTAATAAACTTCATATCAGTAAAAAATTTCTGAAAAAATGAACCCAATTCATATTAAAAGAACTAAGAAAAAAGGATTTACTTGGGGGAAAGCGAAAACGGCACCGGTTCGCGACTAAACGTGGGATGTGGGATGGCAGGTAAATTACAACCGACAGAAATATAAACCGGCTTACTCTCCTTCAACGCCGTCGAAATTGCCGTATCAATCAACTCATGAGCATCATCAAGATTATTCACCACCGCCTACATTTTTTTTGTAATTTCACCATCAAAAATTCACAAAAAAATAAAAGAAAAAGACATCGCAATAGCCGAAAATAGAGTATTAATTAGGATAATGATATATCCTAAGATAACGAGTAATTAGAAAACAAACGAAAAATTCTTAGTATCAAGATATTAAAAATTGATTACACCGAGCTAAATTCTAATTTTGTAAGAGATTCCAAATTTCATGTTATTTTGCTTAACATTTACATAATCAATAATGCTTTAAGCTAACATTGATCAAATTGTAACTGTAATTTGGATATAAATAAGTAATTTAATTTAATATAAAGTAATTTAATATTTCTATAATCAATTAATTAATTCAAATATTATGATTCAAATTTAACATATATAATAACTAATTTTCTATTAAAACTTGATTGTTGTTCTCAAAAAAGGTGGTAAGGTGTTCTGAGCCGGAATCAAAAGAAAAAACGGGGGAATGACAAAAAAATTACACAATACCTGAAAACAAGTAACAGTTTGAAAGCATCTTAATTCTTGACTGAAATCGGGTAACCCGATGGTATGATGCAAAATCCGGTTAGTACCATAATCATTGGAGTTGGGCCCACCAACAATACAAATTACTGGAAGATTCTCACTATAAGCACCAGCAATAGCATTCAATACACTTAACCCACCAACAGTGAAAGTAACAACACACGCGCCGACTCCACGTGAGCGAGCGTAGCCGTCGGCTGCATATCCGGCGTTAAGTTCATTACAGCAACCGACTAAGTTTAAACCCGGCTCGGCTAGGAGATGATCAAGGAGTGTTAAGTTGAAGTCTCCAGGAACTGAGAACACATCATTCACGCCGATTTGGACAAGGCGGCGCGCTAAGTGGCGTCCAAGTGTTGAGTCGGGTGGCGCTAACGGCGCGGCGTGAGGAGCCGATTGTTGGAGATGAGTGACGTCACCGTTTTTCGCTGGGCAACATATGTTGTTGCTCATGGGTTTGCATGTGTCCATGGAACCCATTGTTATGTCCATTTTTGGTTTTTTGCAAGAGAGAGAAAATATGGATCTTTTTGCAAGAGAGAGAAAATATGGATCTTTTTGTAAGAAAGAGAAAATATGGGTATTTTTTTTGTGTTGAATTCGGGTTGAAATTTTGTTTGAGATTTATTTGGAATGTGATGGATCAAATGATTATGAGAAGGGTTTATATAGGAAATGGTTTTCTTTGTGAAGGGGAAGATTAAACCAAGGGGCGGTTATGGTTATGGTTTTGGGGGAGTATCTTTTATGAATGGAAATTAATGGTTGTAATTTGTGATGGGATTAAAGCCAATTAAATTTTGTTAATTTTATTAAAGAAAAAAAGGAAAATAGTGGGGATTAAGTAAATGGAAAGAAAGGAAAAAAAAATATTGAGAGAATTGTTTAAAAAGTTGTATATTTGATGAGACCTCTAAAAATAGTGATTTTTGCAAAATAAAAGGGGTATTATGTAAATATACTATTGGTAGGTGGGTAATCCACATGTAAAATTACTATTTTTACGCCTTGCCTAGATTAAAGGTAATGATAATTAAAGACATTTACTTTTGTGTCAAATTATTAGAAGACAAATACAAGAGAAAGTTGTTTAGAGCATATTTTTTCTTGAGATTTACTAGATTTTGTAGTCATAGTTATAGTCAACAATCTAGTTTTCCGTATAAGTTTGAGCCGGGGGGTAGAGAATATAGTGGACAAATCATGTATGTGCCCCATCCAAAGAGAGGCCACGAGAAATACGCACATATAATTTATACCCTAAAAGAATAAGGATCCTGCAGAAGAAAGGTGAGTGATACCTAACATGCTTGGAAAAGACATCTGTCATTTACATCACCCACATCACACATTAAAATTGTTACAGTGCTAAGAAAACATTAGCAAATGAGAGGCATAGAGTAAATACGAAAAAAAATTGAATAGGACTCTAGAAGAGAAGGAATGTTAGGCCAAAAATATAAGAAGTCTAAAACGCAGATATTACGCCTCTAGCTAATTCTATCGCCGGTCTGATCCACGAGAGGAAAAACTCCAACAAGTCCATTTTTTATTTGCTCCCCCGTTGTTTGGGTTCTACCCCGATTTTTTTCCCCTCCAAAACTATGAGGCTTTCCACCATTCTCACTAGGGCGTCTTCAGTCTCCCTGTTCATTCACATGTCCAAACCAACTCAACTTGTTATCACACAATTTTTTTGACAAAAGAGTGACCCCTAACCTTTCTCTCAGCTCTCAATTCCTAATTCTATCCATCTTCGTGTATCCTTACATCCATTTCAGCACTCTCATCTCCGTTACATCCATCTCTTATTCATAGGAGATCTTTATAGGCTAATATCTTGTCACATACAACGGTACAAGTCTAATGGCAACTCGATAGAATTTACCTTATAGTCTATTGGAAAACTTCTTATCACATAACACCCTAGTGGGTGCTCTCCACTTGAGTCAACCCGCTTGTATTCGATAGGTTATCACCATCGATATCCCCATTACTCTGGATAGTCGACCCTAAATACTTAAACTTTGCCGTATGAGCAATAACATTCTACTCAATATGCACCTCTGGTCATTTTGCTTGTCCATCCCACTAAACTTATCACATATATTCAGATTACTAGTACTAGTATATTATTATTGAATGGTGAAGATTAAAATACATTGAAGTAAAATAAAGGTGATGTGTATTGAGGAAAAGACGTCATATGATGGATGAATAAAAATGAAAAAGTTTATTTCTAAAAATTTTACTTTTGAATGACTCTCTTTTGAAAATTTCACATTTTAATTATTCTAGCAAAAGTTCAATCTTTAGCTTTCATTTTTTAAAAAGGTCTAATTAGAATCGTCTATGAGATAAAATTGATCTCCCTAGATCCACATGAAAAAATCGGTGTTTATTTAATATGCAATGAAAATAACTCAATATTGATAAATATCAAATACACAATTAGTCAATTGTATTTAGACGTGGGGAATGTCTTGATGTATATATTTTTAGGTAAATTTATACTATTTATTTATATTTTATTAGTATTTTTATAACTTAATAAAAGTCTATCAAATATCAATAATTTAAATCTTTAAGAGGAGGTCTAGGACCCTCAAATATCAATTAGTCAATTGTATTTTTATGAGAAACTAATCTAATATTGTGTGTGCGCGCGCGCGTGTGTGTGTAAGAGGAGGTCTAGGACCCTCAAATGGTAGAGAAACAATGAAGAAGTTGAGTAAAAATAGAGTATAATAAATAGACAAGCAAACAACCACAAACAAAGTGTTTATGAGGTATCAAAGAATACCTCCCCCTTCACTATTCACTGCCTATGCTTGGCTAACGTGGGTGTAAGATGCATGTTTTCAGATATTTGCAGGTCCTATCCTTGAAGACTACTCTAGAGTCAAAGGACTCTTATGACCGCCCTCTCCTTATGGGTATGAGACGCCGTCGACCTTCCTTCCCCGAACCCTGTCCATAGAGTATCTATGTGCGGGAACACTGGGTATGATGATGATGACGATGATGAAAGAGTACCTCCCCCTCAATCAAAGTATCTTATCATTAATATAATCAATGTTGCACTAATGACTCAACTTACACACTTGAGAACAACCTCTTAAGATAGTGAATCCATTCAACAATGGATATCACCCATAAACTAACACAAAGAATAAGAAAGCTCTCTTGGTTCTCAAACCCTAACTCACTCTCTTGTGTAGTCTCTCCACATACCTCTAGTTATGTTCTAAGCCCTCTTATATAGCCTATGAACATATTAGAAGCCCTAGCACAAAAGCCCTAAAGGCCCAGTACACAAACAAAACATAAAACAGAAAACCGTAAAACTCCTTCGCTGAAGCTTGCTCGGGTCGAGTGCCTGTTGCTCGCCTGGTCGAGCAGCTTCCAATTGCTCACTGCCTGCTTCTGTTTTATGGCTCGACTGAGCCACTATAGCTTGACAGGTCGAGCGCCTTCACTGATGAGTCTGCCTTTGTGTGAGCTACTGCCACGCTTGTGCAAGATCCTCCTCGAGCCTTGCCTCGAACAGTGTGAGGTTTGGTGCTTGGCATAACAGTGTGTGTATGTGTGTGAAAGAGAGAGAGAGAGAGAGAGAGAGAGAAGACCATCTAAAATAGTAGACTCATGTGCAGTATTAGGCGTTTTTAATATTAAGAATTGAAGGGGACTGCCTAAAATAGTAGACCCGTGTGTAATATTATTATGTATTTTTAATAAAAAAAATGAGTTAACCACCTATAGTGTAGGTTTTAAAATGAAAATGAGAGAATAAAAATGAATTGACCATATAAAAAAATTAAATAACTAAAAAGAACTAAAAAAGTACTCCATCCTATTCAACCTAAATGTCCCATTTAGATTTTTCACACTTGCCGAGGCAACATTTTAATCCTTAATATCTCAAATTATTCTTAATTTAAAATTATAAAAATTTGAAATTAATAATCCTTGTATTAAGACAAATCAAACAAGATCTCATATGATTATATTTTAAGTTATAGATTAAGAGTAAATACAAATTAAAAGTGATGCGTGAATGGTACCAAAAAATTAAATGAGATATTTAGACTGAATAGGAGGTAGTATTACATTACATCGAATTTTTCATAAAAATGTGAAATGATGGGTCGTTTAATAATTAGGTAAATAAGACTCAAAACTAGAGAAAAAAAAATTAGAAATACTTAGCATGAGTAGAGTCATAAGGCATTTGTTTGGTGTTCAGTGTTGACCATATGACATCATCATAATACTTGCCACTTGGTGTACTAGAATAGTGTGGTACAACCTGGGTTTCACCACAAAACCCTTTTTTTCTTTTTTTTTTTTAAAATATTATTTAACGCTAAATTTGAAAAGTTTCTTAGCACACTGGTTTATGATCACGCAGGACTCTAAATCCCGCAGCGCCCAATTTACAATATCAGCCGGGTACATTCGCATTTTTCGATCTATATTCTACTACCTCCGTTCCATTTTACTTGCAACACTTACTAATTTTGGAAGTTTCATATTACTTGCAACATTACTATTTTTGGCAAAATAATCTACTCATTTTATCCTCATTTTATTCCTACTTCACTATCACTATCAATCATACATCATCCCATTAATTATTTAATATACCCACAAGTCACAACCAATATTTATTATTCCTACCCCACATATCACCATCAATCATACACCATTCCTATTTTAACCATACTGATTTGATAACCCTTAAAAAGCGTGCTAAAACCAATGGTGCAACCAAAATGGAACGGAGGTAGTATATGTTACATTATTGTTACTCCCTCCATTTCAGTTTACTTGTCTCATTTTCTTTTTTGGCAATTTCATATTACTTGTCTCATTTCCTTTTTTGGCTAACCTTTTCTTACCTAAATACCACCACTTTTCCAATTCCCAATACTCCACTACCACTTTAAAATTAATTTAATCAATTAAAAGATCCAACTACCACCTTTTTAATAACCTCACTCAACACATGTTTACTATTAGGCCATAACTTTTTATAGGTAAATCACATTAATACAAAATTTATTGCATTAGAAACTACTCTTCAAGAGCTTTTTGAAGATATATTACATTTCCAATTCAGATTCCCAAGCGAGAGATGTCAAACCGTTTAAAATTGACATTAATTTTCAATACAGCCAGTCACACAAAACACGCGACTAGATCGCAGTAGAATCCTGTAAAACATGCAACTAGGCTGCGGCAATCTAATAGCGTGTTTTATGCTACCTTAAAGTTGTTTTTTGAATGATTGAATTAGTGTTCGTAATTGATAAATTTTGAATTATTGATAATTACATGATTAGTGTATATCATTTTTTGTTTGTTAGTTCATAAAAATAATAGAAAAAAGAAAACAAATAAGAAGTATATATGTGTTTTTTTTAAATAATAACAAAGTTTTTGAAATGTAAAATGAATTTTAAGTGTCTTTTACAATTAAAAATGGCTAAACAATATACGTAAGCAAATACAACTTATTTTTGCAAAATTCATAAAAATCATTCTATTCTAGGATTCGATTCAACGATTTAATTCGTAAATTTGTTTTCGATTTAAGTTGAATTCACAATTGTAACAACATTTGGTATAATATATCTGATGTCTCTTTTAATATTCAATTATGAAAACTAAAATATTGTGTTTAAAACATGTAAGTATAATATTAACTAATATTAAAACATATGTTTTGTACACTTGACAATTTAACATAAATGAAAAATATTCGAGTTTAAACTTCAAAATTATTTAATCAATGACTCTGATCATGATGTCAAGTATGCAAATTTTGTTTGAATAAACTTATTTTTATTTTATATAATACGAAGTTCGAATTTATTCAAATTAAAAATGGCTTAAATTTAAATTTAAATTTATAAATTTAACTTTGAATTTATTCAAATTAAAAAATATGGTTTGAAGAGTTCGAAAACAAATAAGAAGATCAATAGTCGAAAATCATTAGAAATAAATGTGGGAAAATCAACCTTCAAGATAAAACAGCCAAAATTTAAATTGAATGGGCGTAGGGAACAGTGATTAGATGGGCATTTAATGCTAAGTACAGCCAAGTTGGGGTAATGATGAAAAAGTACAATCACAAGTTAAGCGTATTATATAAGTTTCACAAAAATTGAGAAATACTCAGAAATCTGTTGAAAGAGTTTTTAACATTTTTTCAGAAGGGGTTTTTTTTTGAATACGTAATAGTAGGGGACAAATGTTCTCTGATGGATATGTTCCCAGAAAGGGCATATTGCGAGATAAAATCATTCATGATTGATAAAATTAGAAATTTTGAAATTATTTGCTAACAGTAAAACATGACTTCTTTTTTTTTTTTTTTTTTTTTTTGACTGCGTAAAACATGACTTCTTTAACATTGTCCTTGATCTGGGAGAAGTTGTTAGCAATTTGTTCTGCTCTATTTTGGGATCAATCTCTTCCCTCGAGAGTCAGGAGAGTAAGAGGATGCCAAATACTTATCTTTGCCAGACAAGAAAAGATGCTAAATGCATATTCTTGTCAGAAAGGAGAAGTTGCCAGACACACTAATTGCCAGAAAATGAAAAATTTTTCATAAATTTTTATCAACTTTGTGAGGCATCCCATATAGTCATTTTTGAAAATTCTTATAATCTTTTGCTTGAAGAATGATAAATGATAAGTTGTCAGAAATGAGTTTGAAGACAGACCCATAAATTATAGGAAAAGAATTTATAGGTCTAGGGGGGGGGGGGGGGGTTATTAAAGTTAATTATGGTCAAAAGAAGTCAAATCCACCGAAATATGGCAGCTTAGGGATGAGTAGGGCCCTGATCTGGGAGGGTTTATCTAACAATCAGGGAGGAACCTGCTTTGTTGTATGGATTATTTTGCATGAGATATTCACGTGAGATTCAAGGACACTTGTACATCATTTATAAGGCCCTAATTAAGTGTGCAGGCCATAAGAGACAAATAAAGTATTTGATATAACATTAGAGGTTGACACGTATAAAAAGAGGATTGGTACATGCAAAAAGTAACCTCTTGGGATTGATAAAGGAGTTTTCTTCTCACAAATCATTTGCTATAAATACGGATTCAAACATCATAAATGAGGTAACTTTTTCTTGATTGAACTTGATTCTTACAAAAGGAAAAAATACAAAGAACTTAAAAAGATAATTAATATAGACAACTTGGCAGTATATCATAAATTCACAATGATTATTCAGAGCAATGTTACAAGGAACAACTATATTATGATTATTTATTACAAAGGGCCTCACGTCTAAATATAAGCAATAATCCACCTGATTGCCACTGTGCATCTTGAAGGACTTGTTAGGCAAATCATCTATTCTACTAGATACTGACTTGGGCGTTAAAATAGGTTCCCGGAAAAAGCTTCCGGACCTGTCTGACCCTTCGTGTGTTTTACAGACCATCAGATATCTTCACTTAAAAGATCTTATACCAACTTAATCATTCTGATTAAATCATAAATCAGGAGGTTAATAAAATAATTTATTGTTCTCATAGACAGACAGGAACAATTTTGCACTAGAAGGACGACCACTATTTCTTTCTTTGCCAAAAAGTTACTGAAAAAATTCTTTAAAAAGAAAGCGAAGATGACAAATCACTCTCTGAACCAAAGCCGGAATTTAGAACCATCCAGCCATATTCTTAGAAGGAGTTCAAGGAATATAGCCCAAAAAATAGTTGATGAAAAACGATCTCAGAGACACATCTTGAGTACTCAGGGATAACAAGCAAGTGTGTCTAAGTCTCAAGCACAAGGAGAAACACAGCCTACTTGGAAGCTTTAACCTCAATATATTCTGACTGAGAATGATATTTCCCAACTAGCAGTAGCAGTTTTTAATGCTGTGAGAAATGAGAGAGGAGATGCTACTCAAAATCAAAGAGAGCAGATTTCCACGAAGTCTGATCAGGAATAGGGAGATAAGTCATATTCCTCCCTATCCACATCATCATCACCCCAGAGGGTCAAGTTTGTTAAGGCTTGATGAGAACAAGCACAGAGAAGAGGACTCCAAATCCATACCTGGCAGAAGATATGACAAGTACAAGGCTCACTCTAATCCAGGGGCCTCTTCTTAGCAAGGAACACATATTGGGCGAGGATGGACTGAAATAGTCTATCCACAAACTGACTCCCAGCCTATAACAAAGGAGTCAGTCACGACAAAAAGGGTATCTGCCAAGAGCAGACTGGGAAAAGTTCCTTCATCATCACCATTAAAAATCCAAGAAGGTGAAGGTGAATCTGAACAGATGGCTATAAGTACGAGGCTTGAAAGTTACTCTTTGAAGGGGAAATCCCCTTTATCAAACTTACCTCACAAGATCCCAAAAGACCAAAACATCAGGTTCTTTGGGAAAACACCATTCACACCTGCTATCGCTGCCTCACCTGCCAGGATAGTGAAGTTTCCTACTCACCTCTCTTACAAAGGTGAATCATGTCCAAATATCCATCTTGTGGCTTTCAGTAATGAAATGGATATAGACAGCCATATTAATGCCAGTTGGTGCAAAAAATTTATATTGACCTTAACTGGCGTTGCGCAAAGATGGGCCCAAAGCCTCCCTGAAGACTCGATTTCTTCATTCGATGAACTTGCTGAAAAGTTCAAAATTCATTTCTCTTCAAGGACTGCCAGATCCAAGCAGTCCATCGAGATGATGAGTATCCGTTAGGGGAAAGATGAATCCCTGAGGGCTTATGTCTCCAGATTTTACAAAGAAAGTTTTCAGGTATTGAATCCTGAAGAAAACATCTTGACCTTTGCTTTCAGGCAAGGTCTAAATTCTAATAGGCCTTAAAAGTGAGGCCTTAAAATTCAGTAACCAGTAGACATATTTGAAGACAACGAAATCAGGGAATATGCACAGTCCCATGTTGATGTGGAAGATTTTAAATCCATCACAAGAAGCATGGAGCAGAAAAATGCCCCTGAAAGAAGCTACAGGAAACCCTCTGAAAGGCAGAAAAAGAGGGAAGAAATTGGTTAAAAGGGGAGATTATGATGTTCCTGGCCTCATCAGTTATAATACATATACTCCACTAAATGAGACCAGGGCAAAAATCTTCTCTTTACTTAAACAGGATCCTAGATGGCAGAAGCTTGTCCAGAGACAGATGGTTAGAAAAAATCCAGAGGAATACTATCAATTTCATGAAGGTCCAGGTCACTGGGCCGAGCATTGCTATTCTCTGAAAAATAACATTGAAGATATGATTCAAAGTGGTTATTTCCAATAGTACAAGAAGAGAACATTCCCTCGAAGCAGATTAGGAGGGAACACATCTAGGCAGGCTAGAGGTGAAAATAATCAAGCCCCTAAAAAGAGGAAGGAGATTCTTATAATATACCAAGAATCTGGGATATCAGATGTAGAGGCACACTTGAGAGCAGCAACAGCCCCCTAGCTATGAGCTGATGGAGGTAATGGAATAGACAGAACCACCACATCTGTCAGATATGACCTTTTTTAGGGAAGATTGTATCATATCCTCATTCAGATTCCCAAGTAATGGCTATAGACATTGCTGACTAGACTGTACATAGGGTGTTGCTGGATAGTGGAGTCGAAATAAATATCATCTACAAGTCTTGCTGAGATTAGATGGACGTAGATGACAAAGTTTTGAAAAGATCAACCATACCAATTTTGGGGTTCTCAGGAGAGTCAGTTCTAGCAGAGGGAAAAAAATACTCTTTAGTTACTATCACAGATAGGAAGGAGGTTACCATTACGGTTCACCAAGAGTTTTATATTGTGGATGCCCCTACCAGGTACAATTGTATTCCGGGAAGGAAATTTATGGTGGCAATATCCACTCACCATCAACCCCTTTTTTTGTTGGGAGAGATGGAAGAGTGGGAAGGGCCAAAGGAAACTAGAAAATGGCAAGATCTTGCAACCTTGTAAATAGACCAAGTACCGAGCCAGATTAAAAGAAAGAAAAAGAAAAGGTACCAGAATCTGATACGGTACCAGGAAAAAATGAGAAAAATAATGAAAAATATCAGCATAAAAATAAAAGAGTAAAAATGGTGGGTTCTTCATCTGGGTCTGGGACTCAGAATGTTGTAGAAATAAACCCTCGACCTTCCGAGGATGAAAATATTAAAAAGAGTGCCCCATAGATGGAAATTGACCACCAAGAAATAGAAGAGCTTACTTTTGTTGAAGGAACAGATAAAACTTTGAAGATTGGAGGAAATCTGGATCATCAAATTCGCCTCCATCTGATTGAAGTCCTTCAACAAAATTTTGATCTTTTTGCTTACTTAGCAGCAGATATGCCAGACATTGATCCTGAAATAGTTACACATTATCACTATTTATGGAGTCAAGCCTGTTAAACAAAAGAAAAGAAACTTTGATTCTGAAAAAGATAAAATCATATTGAAGATGAAGTTCAAAACCTGCTGGATGCTATATTCATAGAAGAATATCTCTACCTTGAATGGTTGGCTAATGTAGTCTTAGTTAAAATGCCTCAGCCTCGGAAATGGAGAATGTGTATAGACTTTACTAGTTTAAATAAATGTTCCCCTAAAGATTGTTATCCCCTACCCAGAATACTTGATTCAACTACTTAAGGTAATTATTTTAGGTAAACAAATAAAAAATCCTAATTTTTTAAAGCTCTAATTTTAGCTAAGCACTACTAAGAAAATAATAAAACTAAAAATCCTAATTTATTTAAATAGATAAACATAATTTATCAAAATAGATAAACATATAAATAATAAAAGCCCTAATTTTTTAACAAATATATAAATAGCTCATAAACAAATAGATTAAATATAAACAAATAGGATTAAGATCAATTTAAAAGCAGAAACATAAAAGCCCTAATTTATTTAGCTAGTCCTGATGGCCACTAGTGAAGGGCTTGCCTTCTTACTGGTTCGTGAAAATGGGAGGGAAGGTTTTTTAATTGTTTTTTAAATGGAAAATGGGTGGGGAAATGGAAAATATGAGGGAAGTAAATTCGCCCTGAGTATTTTTTCACAAAAAGTTGTAATAAATGGTTTTGAACTTGTGATCTCTTGGTTAAAAGTCTATTTCCTCACGAATTTAGCCAACAGAATTTATAATACTAATTGTTTTTTCTCAAAATTTAAGTGATATCTGTGGGAAAGTATATTCTTTAGTATATTTCCATATATTTTATATTTAGTAGAATATTTTGTTTCCTAGATTTCTGTATAGGATTTATTCTATTACCATACTTAGTCGGTTGTCTCTTGTATATATTGGGGTGATTTACCCACTAATCAATACACAGAAAATTAATCCAAAACCCTAATTTCCGCATAAACAAAATCTTCATGGTATCAGAGCTTTAGGGTTCTGATCTAGGAGACACCCTTTGAAGAACTCATCCTTTACCACACTTACCTGCAATGGCCGAAAGTCCAACCGAAACAACCCAAAAATCAATCATCACAATGGAACAAATGGAACAAATGTTCCAAATGTTTCAAAAACTCAGTAAAACCAACAATACAACCGAAAATCCAACTACAGTTCGTGTGACTGAAAAATTAACCTATAATAATTACACCAAATGGTGTAAACTTATGCACGTTGCAATCGGGGGTAGAGGACGGCTCAATCAGATCATTACCGCTCCTCCACCACCCAGAGATCCAGACTATGCTCAATGGGAACAGAGGGACGCAATGGTAATCGCTTGGATTATCGAGAATATTGATGGTGAAATTGTGAACCAATTTTTAGACTATACTACAGCTTATAGCTTATGGCAAGGAATTGAAGGGCTATTAGGCTGTAGACAGGACGAACTCCAAATTTATGATCTGAGTTCAAAAGCTGCCACTCTTAAACAAGGGAGTGACACCATTGAAACATACTATAACAAGCTACTGACCTTATGGAAAGAAATAGACAGGAGGATGCCAAACCCGATGTCATGCCCAAAAGACATCACAGAATTCAATAAAAACATCCAGAGGCAGCGGTTATACCAGTTTTTAACTGGAGTCAATGAAGATTTGGACAAGGAAAGAAGAGATTTGCTAAATGTGGACCCCTTACCGTCGGTGGAGGCGGCCTATGCCACCATTAGACGAGAAATCTCACGCCGGAGAATAATGACCGGCGTCTCATCATTGGGATCCGGTCCCTCAGAGATAGGCTCGGGGTTGGTCGCACAAAATAAACACCCTCAAAAGTACCGTAATGAAGATGACCGGAAAAATCTCAAATGCACTCATTGTGGTGGTTCACGGCATACTAAAGAAGGGTGTTTTAAGTTGATTGGATACCCCGAGTGGTGGGACGACATGCAGACGAGGCGAGCCGCCACCAAGGCACCGGCAACCCGAACCGGCGGCAAGGCTCACCTGACTACAGCCGAGTCACCGACATCATGGACTGAATCAAGTAATGAAGGAGTAGGAGTATTCATGGCAGAGACAGAAATGGAGGAGAATGAAAAACGGCTAGCAGCCTTATCACATGAGGAAGAAGGCAACTTTCCTCTTTTAACCCCTTATATACCCAATCAAACCCTAGAACCTTCTAATTAACCCTTCCACTCAATTAAAAAACAAAAAAAATAATTTATTTCAGGCCTCCCACAAACCGACCATACCAAACACACAGGCCCACCATTCCACTCAATTAAAAAATAAAGTAAATAATTTATTTCAAAACTTCCACAAACTGACCATACCAAACACAAAGGCCCACCATTCCACTCAATTAAAAAACAACAAAATTAATTTATTCCAACCCTTCCTCAAACCGGCCCAAGTTATTTTTAATTTGGGCCCAACCAAAAATATTTCTGACCCACATAAATCTATTAGCCTGCTGAGTCATAAACCCTCTACAAATTGGATATTTGATTGCGGGGCCACTGATTCGATGACCTTTGACCCTCGTGATTTAATATCCACTCAACCTACCCATCGAACCCATATCCGAACAGCAAATGGTGCATGTGTACCGGTTGATTTAGCCGGGCCCGTTGAGATTTCTCCCTCCCTTCGCATTAAAAATTGCTTGTTAATACCTAGTCTATCGCACAAATTATTATCAGTTAGTCAGTTAACTAAGGAGCTCAATTGTATTGTGATTTTAACTTCCGATGGTTGTCTTGTGCAGGATGCTCGGACCAGGACGATCATTGGGCGTGGTACTGAACGAGATGGGCTTTACTATGTGGACGAGGTGACTCAAAATGGTAGTGCATTGCTTGCTCACGGATCTCCTGCTCATCAACTGTGGACTTGGCATCGTCGTTTAGGTCACCCATCACTAGGTTATCTAAAACGACTTTTTCCCTCTCTCCTTAGTAGTAATGAGGGGCTAGATTGTGAGACTTGTGTATTAGCTAAAAGCCATAAAAACTCTTATTTTCCTAGTCGTACTCGTACTAATAAACCTTTTGTGTAACACACCTGAATTTCCGACCCTTTAAAAAGAAACCAAAATCATGAAGAACGGAAGGAAATTCGGGTGTTACATAAAAGAAAAGAAAAAGAACTTAATTAAGCGTTAATGATTTGCTTTAAAAAGGTGAGTGGAAATTTTGGCAGCATCTGTGCTAAAACTCGAAGATGTGGTAAGTAATAAGCACAGCAAAAACTGTAAAAAAAATAATATAAGGAATCAGTGCCATTAAAATCTCGCACCACGGCGGAATGGTTCATCGCCGGCTTCTCAAATCGACATGTCAAGCACGGACCGTGATTCCAATGTCAACGCTTGCGTTTTAAAAAGGTTTGACTCCTTTAAACCACACAAGTTATAAACTACGCAACGGAAATACAAATATACAAAAGGAGAACACAAGGTCTCATAGCAAAACGTATATAACCAAAGCTTACAAACGATAAATAAGAACTACAAATTCAAATTAACGGTATGACAAAAATTATGTTTCGCCCTCGTCACTCTCCCCCAATGCAATGCAATGCAAAAGAAGCTCCAACACCTGCTACAACTGCCCATGATCCTCCTGCTGCTCAACATCAGACCAAGGCCAATGTGTCATAGCAGGACAATCATAGAAAGTCATCAAACCAACAAACATAAACACAAACACGTACACGTCAGTAACTAGCATCATATATAAAAAGAGACCAACTATTAGATAACATTATGCAATACAATAACATAAGATGATTTCATAGGACACAAGCACAAACAGTAACCGTTTATCATCCACCTATGCTTCTTGGATAGAATGTGGGTTTTCACGCTTCTCTTCTCGAAACATAAACTCTTGTAGAACACACGTAGCATCAACTCAACCAAGGAATTACATACTATCTATCTTAAGGTAAGCGTAGTCATAGCCCACCTTGGGACTGGTAACTCCTTTGAGGTAAGTTAGCTTAGGTGCACTTCTCACTAGCATAAACTACTCTATCATTGAATAATCAATGAGTAACCATTCTATTAATGTGTAAGTTTTCTATGAATCCATAAGCTTTCTATGAATGAGTAACATTCTATCAGTAGATCTTTTCTTCACTTCATGGCATAGTGACATGGCCATGGGCGTTATCGGCCACCCGGCGCCCATGGTAAAGTATGAGCTCATACCCCCTCCAGCTGACCCTCTCGGGTCCTACCTTTGGGAAACTAACACTGGGGTACTAATCCAGTGGAGAGGCAACCATATTGGGGTTTGCAAGGCCCGCATGGTGACACCTCGGTCAAGGGGCGTTATCGGCCACCCGGCGCCCAATTGACAAAGTATGCTCATACCCCCCTTACGGTGGTCCCGTCGAACCTCACCTAGAGGACTACTAAATCAACCGGATATAATCCAGTTGAGTCACGCCAACTAATCATAATTTAGTACTTTATCAAAGGGGAATAACTCCCACTTTTGACTATTGATGAATGCCCCGGGATAGCAGAATGCTGAAACCCACTGAGCAACTCAAATAAAATATGAAATTCACCTATAAAGGAGTCATTCTAACTCCAAGTAAGGCATAATCCAAATTCTTAAATATATGAGGGGGATGGTCCCCGCCTTCTACTAATACTCTCATTTCCTAAACTATTCTATGCTCAAGAATTTCGTAATCGATATCTCTTCATACAAGGTTTACTCGCTAATATTTCATAGTTTCGATACAATGCATATATCACAATAAGCAATGAACAATAATGTCTTAAAGGAAAATTACATATAAGAATTAGTTACTACGTATACGTACCTGTAAGCGTCACCACATGACCAAAAGTCACAAATGTCACCCAACTAAAGTTCTACCTTCCTCTTATGAATGGGCACCTATATAAGTTTGGAGTATAACTAATAAGTCTGTTTAACTACTTTGTCATACCAACTAATTATCGAAGTAAGGGCTATCACCCATTTAATCATGAGTTTCGATTACTCTAGCACGCACATAACTAATTCAATACAAGTCAAAATCATTAATTCAACATAACATAAGTCTTTCCATCAATTTAAAAGTAAAAGTATATGTGAATCGTTTCTTTACATTAACAATTTTGAGTATATCGGCGCGCATATCCCAAAATAACTAATTCAACTAAGCCTTACTATTTTAATATATTACTTATATAAAATGACAAGGCAAATCTTAGAGTTATCGGATTGTGATACCATTTGCTACATCCTTCAAAGCTATAAATAAATATAATCAAAACAACACGACAAGTAACTTTAGCAACCATCAATGCTCAAACACAACAATTAACAACTATTACCCCAATTAACAACCAAAAAAAATCACTTTCATAAATCAACTACAATCATAACCATGACCAACCATCACTATCACAACAATAATCAACCAAGCTAAGTCTTAAGACAATTTATAAGGTTACTCAATTACTCACTACACCATCAAAAGTAGCATACAATACACACTCTACTAGAAATCTCATGTCTAAGTCAAACCCTAACCATTTCATGTTAAAGATAGCACCTTTACTATTTACCCATAATAAAATAAAATAAAATAAAATAAAGTAAAAATTAGTATACAATTAACACACCATCTATCATCTTGCTAATTTTTAATTAGAAACAAGAGAATCAAGTGGGAAAAGAGATGCTTACAATGGCAAACAAGAGAAGAGGGTAAAGAGAAAGGTGGTTAGCGTGGTGGTGCAGGGGAAACCCGACTCTTGCCGCCAATCGCTTGGGTCGATGGCTGCTGCCTGGGGTGACCCACGGTGGCGCCTGCTGCCTGAGGGAGGACAGAACGCAGCTGGTTGCTGCTGTGAGGGAGGAGCACGGCTGCTTGCAGCCGCCTAACGCTTGTGGAGGAGCAGTAAAATGCGAGCTGGGCTGGTGGTGGTGGCCACGGTGGGCGGCGGCTCTGCTCTTGTTGGTGCCGTGAGGGAAGGAGAGAAAGGGAAAGAGTGTGTGCTACTTGTTTTTGTTTAGTTGCAAAGGCTATGAATGGTCTCACTTCAAACCCTAGCCCATCTCTTTATAAGGTGCATCTTCTAATAAAGCCTTATTAAGACAACCCACTATCATGTGCTCATAATTTAAATAAAAAAAATAATTAATTAAAATTCTAATCTCTTTATTTTTAATAATCACAACTCTATTTTCAATACTAATATGTTAATATTTAATATTCGTGTGAGTCACGAATCTATTAAAATTAATTCGAAAAATAATTTAATTAAATTCTAAAATCTCCAATAAAGTATTGTAATAATAAAATAATGACTCTAAAATGATGGGGTGTTACATTTTGATTTAGTTCATTCTGATGTATGGGGCCCAGCTCCGGATGTTAACTCTCATGGTTTTGCATACTTTGTTTTATTTGTTGATGATTATTCTCGTATGTGCTGGGTTTATTTCCTGAAACATAAGTCTGAGGTCTTTGATGTTTTTTGTTAAATTTTACCATATGATCCACACTCAATTCCATGCTAAAATTAAAATTCTTCGTTCTGATAATGGGGGTGAATATGTCTCTACTGTTATGAAAACTTTCTTCCTTGAACATGGCGTAATCCACCAAACTTCTTGTCCTGATACTCCTCAACAGAATGGCGTTGCAGAACGCAAAAATCGTACCCTTCTTGATATGTCTCGTGCTCTTATGTTTGAAGCGCACATGCCTAGTCGTTTTTGGCCTGAAGCCATTGCCACAGCCACATACCTCTCTAACCGCCTACCCACAAAAACACTTCAATTTCAGACCCCTCTTGCCACCCTTCATCAATCCACTCCTATTCCCTCGTCTCATTCCTTACCACCTCGCATATTTGGGTGTGTTGTCTATGTTCATCTTCCTCCCCGTATCAGATCTAAGTTTGAACCTCGGGCTGTCAAGTGTGTTTTTTTGGGTTATGGTACTACACAAAAGGGTTATCGGTGCTTTGACCCCTCTCAAAATAAGCTATACACAACCATGGACTGTGACTTTTTTGAACAGTCATATTTCTATTACCAGCCGCGCTCTCAGGGGGAGAGTGGAAGTGAGGATCTCAGCTGGCTTATACATCCAGTAGATAGTAGTCGAGAACCACAAGAGCAAGCAGTTACTACTACCGATGTCACCATTGAAACCAATGAAAGTCCTACTCCGCAGGCTACGTCAGTCCCCGAGCATCCAGGTGATATTGAGGTAACTCCTAATGATATGGCTAATGATAATATTGGTGATATTGATAATATTGTGCAAGATGATGTTTCCAGGAAGTATGAACTTCCCCCCAGGAGTACTAGAGGAGTACCTCCAAGGAGGTATGACCCAGATTTTGAGTCCCAGAGATCCAGATATCCAGTTGATACAGGTGAAAACAGGCGATTGTCTAGCACAGCTATTGCTTTTAACACTGCTCTTTATTCTAGCTCCATTCCAAAAACTGTTGAAGAAGCTCTTTGTGATCCTAAGTGGAAAAAGCTATGGATGATGAAATACAGGCTCTTCAGAAAAATAACACTTGGGTAAAGTGCAGACTTCCAGATGGCAAGAAAACTGTTGGGTGCAAGTGGGTATTCTCAGTCAAATATCATGCAGATGGAACGATTGAGAGATTCAAGGCTAGACTGGTTGCGAAGGGATATACTCAGACATATGGGGTTGACTACTCAGAGACTTTCTCTCCTGTAGCGAAGATTGACACCATCAGAGTACTGTTTTCAGTAGCAGCTCATAAAGACTGGCCCCTGTATCAATTTGATGTTAAGAATGCATTCTTACATGGGGAGATCGAGGAGGAGGTATACATGAAACCACCACCAGGGTTTACGAGTGAATATGGGCAAAGAGAAGGATGTAGACTCAAGAAGGCTTTATATAGTCTTAAACAGTCTCCTAGAGCTTGGTTTGGGAGATTTACTGCAGCAATGAAGAGGTTCGGATACAGGCAGAGCAACTCAGATCATACCCTGTTCCTCAAGACTAAAGGTGATCAGATTACTTGTCTTATTATTTATGTAGGAAACAATGCTGATGAAATTAATGAGCTAAAAAGACGACTGTTCAGAGAATTTGAGATGAAGGACTTCGGGAATCTGAAGTACTTCCTTGGGATTGAAGTTATGAGATCGAGAAAGGGGATATTTATTAACCAAAGGAAGTATGTTCTAGATCTCCTAGCAGAAACAGGGATGTTGGACTGTAAACTGGCAGAAGCTCCTATAGTTACAAATCATGGGCTTCAGATTGTTGAAGGAGCAGACATGGCTGATCAAGACCGTTATCGGCGTTTGGTGGGAAAACTGATCTATTTATCTCATACTAGACCAGATATTGCCTATGCAGTGGGAGTAGTAAGCAAGTTTATGCATCGACCACAGGCAGATCACATGGATGCTGTTGTTCGTATTCTGAGATACCTAAAGGGAACCAGTGGCAAAGGTATCATGTACTCGAGACAGGGGGAGCTTGATCTAGTTGGGTATACAGATGCAGATTGGGCTGGAGATAGGGATGATAGAAAGTCGACTTCGGGATACTTTACTCTGGTTGGAGGAAATTTAGTCACTTGGAAAAGCAAGAAACAGAAAGTAGTGGCGCTATCAAGTGCAGAAGCTGAATTTCGGGGGATAGCAAAGGGAGTTACAGAGTTCTTATGGATAAGGAAATTGCTAAATGAACTTAACTGCCGACAGACACAAGCTAGTCTTCTATACTGTGATAACAAAGCAGCAATCAGTATCTCGGAGAACCCGGTTCAGCATGACAGAATTAAGCATGTGGAGATCGATAGACACTTCATCAAAGAGAAGTTGGAAAATCAGATTATCAGTTTACCATTAGTGAAGTCAAAGGATCAACTGGCTGACATTCTTACAAAGGCAGTAGCATCAGAAGTCTTCAAGGATACATTATGCAAGTTAGGCTTTGGTGATCCCACTACCTAACTTGAGGGGGAGTGTGGGAAAGTATATTCTTTAGTATATTTCCATATATTTTATATTTAGTAGAATATTTTGTTTCCTAGATTTCTGTATAGGATTTATTCTATTACCATACTTAGCTGGTTGTCTCTTGTATATATTGGGGTGATTTACCCACTAATCAATACACAGAAAATTAATCCAAAACCCTAATTTCCGCATAAACAAAATCTTCAATATCAGTTGACATCGTTGTCCCCCATTGGATCCACCCCTGGTTAAAACATAACATGAAATAAAATATTATAAGTTAAAAAAACATAAGAAAATAAAAAAATCGTGACAATCTTTTAATCAGACTCTCTCTTGAGAGACCGTTTATACTATAGACGTCTCTCAAGAGCCAACCCTGCATAACTCCCTTTTAACTTACAAAACCACCAATCAGTTTTTTTTTAATTTATCAATTGGGCCAGCCCTAAAATTTGAAACGTCTGTTGTATAGGCAATCTCAAATAAGAATTTGTGTATTTTAAAAACAAAGAAAATAATTATAAAGAATATACTAGAATTATGATAGCACTGATTTAAGATTTTATTAAAGTAGTATACGTGGCTGATTTGTAATGATATTTTAAGTTGAATAAAAAATTTGAACATTAAGAAATTAGGTACTCCTAGGAGTCAATACGGTGCATGAAACTTGTGAAGAGCTAATTGCGGTATGCTGCTGCCTATTACGTAGTTCCAGGATAGCCACTGTTTTTAGCTAATCACTTTTTTAAAAAATTAAAAAAATAGATCCACCGCCATAATTTTTAATTGGAAAAATTATATAAAACCACCTAATCTATACACTATTTTTTAAAAAACTACCTTATATAAATTTTTTTGCAAAAAACCACCTTACATACTTTGCAAAAGACAACCTGTTACTATATTTCGTCAGTTGACCGACATTTTTAACGGTTGACCAACATGTGTTTGTCACGTGAGCTGAAGGAGATGATGAAGGAGATGATGTTTAAAGAAGGGCACGTGACAAACACATGCTGGTCAACCGTTAAAAATGCCGGTCAACTGATGAAATATAGTAACAGGTTGTCTTTTGCAAAGAAATGCATTATGTAAGGTGGTTTTTTGCAAAAAAATTTATCTAAGGTGGTTTTTTAAAAAATAGTGTATAGATTAGGTGGTTTTGTATAATTTTTCCTTTTTAATTTAACGGTGATTTATTGAAGTTTTGGATTGTGAATTTTTAATTCCAATTCGATTTTTTTCCACATAAAGTTGTCAACGAAGTTGTTCCAAGCAAATAGAATAATAAAATAGGTAACTTCAAAAAAGCAAATAGAAAAATAAAATGGCACTATATGACATTATGAAGTTGCATCAAAATAGTAAAAAAGCTTTAATTAATTAGATTTGATATCTTATTAATTTAAAGAACCTTAATCAAATAATCCCTTCGTTTTCTAATGTTTTTTTCATTGGGAATATTCCATCTTAAGAAAGAGAAATTTAATTAAATTGACACATATTTAGAAAATAAAATATATTTATGTGAGATATCGTTAGATTTGTCTTAATATATACTTTTTTATTAGGTATTTTTATAATTTTTTATCATGTATATTTAGAGATTTTGAGGTTTAAAATTTGCATTGAAAATTATGTAAAAAGCAAATAGGAAGAATAAAAGAAAACAGAGCGAGTAATCAACTTATTATTTTTTTTAAAAAACAAAAACCAAATAATCAACTACAATAGTTATATATTGATGAAACTCTACATTAATAGTGTATTTGGAAATAATCGCTTTACTTAAATATATATTTAAATTAAATATACAGTTATCCTGTGTTTTAAAGTTAATATTCAAAATCAACAATACAATTAGGGGCGAAGCCAGGATATTCGATTGGGGGGGTGGGGGGGGGGGGGGCAAATTGTCGATATACTTGCAAGTTATTTATTATTTAAAAACTAGTTAAACTATGAAAATTTGAATCATTGACTTATAGTAATTTTTGTTACAATTATGCACTCTTTAAATATATATTAATAAGAGGGGGGGGGGGGGGGGAAACCAAAATTACAAAGGATCACATTTTCGACAAGAGGGGCCGGGCCTCCGCCGGGCCCGGTGTGACTTCGCCCATGAATACAATAACCCATATATTAAATTACATTCCATGATATTTCAAAAAAAAAAAAAATTACATTCCATGTGCTAGAATCATAAATCATAAATATTCTCACAGAATATTTTCCATATATTGTAATTATTTGGTGTATATATTCATATCTTAGGAAATCATGTTAGAAATATATTGTAAATATTTAGTTTCCTAAACACCATAGTTTACTCTTGTATATATATTATTATCATGATAATGAGAAGGCAACCAATCTTTCTCCCAAATCATTTCTTATCATTTCTTATATGGTATCAGTTGCTTAGGTTGCTTTCCTTGGCATTTTCTCTCTTTTCTTACCTTTTTCCCTTCCCTTTTCTCATGGCTTCCCCCACAAAAATTCATCCCGCAACTTTGGTTTCCAACATTAAGACTTGTGTCCCTATTCCCCTTGAAGAAGATGGCTCTAATTTTCATACTTGGGTTACTCTCTTTCAACTTCATTGTGAAACTCATCTTGTTGACTCTCATCTTGCTCCCACCGAATCATCGGATTCTAAGGATCCCGAATGGAAACGTCTTGATAATCTTGTTCGTACATGGCTTTATGGCACTATTAGTCCATCTCTCCTAAGAACTATTGTCCGTCCAAAAGATAGTGCTTATGATGCTTGGTCTCGCATTGAAAATTATTTTCAAAATAATAAGACTTCTCGTTCTCTTCGCCTTGAATCTCAATTCAATTCGACTTCTCTTGATAATTTTCCGGATGTGAAAGCTTATTGCAATGCTCTTGAGGACCTCGCTACTTCTCTTACCAATCTTGGCACTCCCATTTCCGATAATCGTTTGGCTCTACAAGTCTTACAAGGATTAAATTCCGACTACAAAACTTTCCGTTCATTGGTACAACACATGTCTCCCGTTCCTTCCTTTGGTGATCTCCGTTCTATGCTTGAGTTAGAAGAACACTCACATACCAAAGACAAACCTTCTCCCGATTCGGCTCTTGTTACTCATTCACGGTCTCATCGTTCGGATTTTTCAGAAAATTCGGAGCCCCGACATTCTCCTAATTTTCGTGAGGGTCCCCGACCACCTCGTCATGGTGGCCGGAACCACCGTGGATCGTTTTCTGGCCAGCAGCACCACCGGCCTAATTTTCGGCCTCATTATCATTCTGGGCCGAGAGCTTCATCTCCCAGACAGCCCAATTACTCTACTGGGCCAGCAGCTTCCTCCACTCATCATTGTTCATGTTGTTCCAAGCAATGGGCCAAACCACCTTGTCCTCATCCATCTCAGAATTGGGCCTCTCAGCATCAGCCCAGCAGAAATCCTTCCAAGGGTATTCTTGGGCCATCTCCTTCTCATGGTTTATGTGTGGATTCTTCACCAAGTTACTCTCCCACCGACATTGATCAAGCATTGCATACTCTTTCTTTATCTTCTCCGGATGAGGAGTATTATATGGACACCGGGGCCACTTCTCATATGACACACTCCAAAGGTACTCTCTTGAATTACTTTCCTTTAAAGTCATCTAATTCTAATTCTATTATTGTTGGTAATGGTGCTATGCTTCCCGTTCACGGTCATGGTCATGTATCTATACCCTCCCCATCCCAACCTTTATTTTTAAAACATGTTCTTCATTCCCCTTCGCTAATTAAAAATCTTATTTCCGTTCGTAAATTTACTCGAGATAATAATGTTTCCATTGAGTTTGATCCTTTCGGTTTTTCTGTGAAGGACTTGGGCACAAAGAACATAATCATGCGGTCTAATAGCACTGGCGACCTCTATCCTTTCCACTTGACACATGGAGCTACCTCGTCTTCTTCCTATGCTTTTTCCGCCTTATCATCTAGCACATGGCATTCTCGTTTGGGTCATCCGGGAAACACTATATTAGATTTTTTGTCTACTTCTAAGCTTATTGAATGTAATAAAACTCCCTCTTTTTTTTGTCAATCGTGTCCTCTAGGCAAACATGTTAGTCTCCCCTTTTCTAATTCTACATCGATATGTACTAAACCTTTTGAAATAATACATAGTGATATATGGACTTCTCCTGTTTCAAGCCCATCCGGGTACAAATATTATGTGTTCTTTCTTGATCATTTCACTAATTATTTGTGGACATTTCCTTTATTTCGCAAATCTCAAGTATATGATATATTTGTTAATTTCCATTCTTATGTTCGCACGCAATTTGAGCTAAATATAAAATCTTTCCAATGCGATCACGGGGGTGAATTTGACAATAACAATTTTCACCAATTTTGTGCGAATCGGGGTATTATTCTTCGTTTTTCATGTCCACAAACATCCTCTCAAAATGGAAAGTCCGAAAGAAAAATTCGCTCCATCAATAATATTATTCGGACTTTATTATGTCATGCTTCTCTTCCTTCTAATCTTTGGCCTCACGCCTTAAATACCGCTACATATCTTCTCAATATTCTTCCTTCCAAATTACTTGGTCATCTCACTCCCACTCATCTTCTTTATCATAAATCTCCCACTTATTCACATCTTCGGGTTTTTGGGTGCTTATGTTTTCCTCTTATTTCTTCCACCAAAATTCACAAACTTCAACCCCGCTCCTCTCCATGTGTTTTCTTGGGATATCCGTCATCACATCGAGGTTATAAGTGCTATGACATCGCATCGAGTAAAATTATTATTTCCCGTCATGTCCTTTTTAATGAGTCCATTTTTCCGTTTAGTACCCACCACAAAACCACTCCTCACGAGTATCAATTTTTGGACTCTCATTTATCTCCATCTCATGTTCAGCATTTATTCCCCCCCCCTGGCCCAGCGTCTGAGCCCAATCCCAATACCCCAAACCAGCCGCCCCCTTCTCCTCTTCTCCTTGGGCCTGGCCCAACTTTACCTAATACTATCCCCACTTCCCCATCTCCCATCAGAAACATTTCCAATGATGGGTCAGCTTCTGCCCCAGCAGCCCAGCCGTGTCCTGCCCCTTCCCTTGAGGTTCCTCACACCTCTACTGGGCCTGCCTCACGCAGCCCAGTCACTCTCCCATCCACATCCACTTCTCCTACCCACATTTCTACACCTCCTCCACCTAGAATTATTACCCGAAGTCAACATGGCATATTCAAACCGAATCCCAAATATACATCCCATGCTCTTTCCGTCTCTTTTTCTCCTATTCCCAAAAATCCCATAGATGCTCTCCGTGACCCGAATTGGAAGCAAGCCATGCAAGAGGAATTTGATGCTTTAATTGAAAATAATACTTGGGAACTAGTACCTCGCCCGTCTGATGCTAATGTTATTCGTTCTTTGTGGATTTTTCGCTTGAAAACTAAGTCGGATGGGTCTTTTGAGCGCTATAAGGCGCGACTTGTTGGTGATGGTAAGACTCAGCGTGAAGGCATTGATTGTGATGAAACGTTTAGTCCGGTTGTCAAACCTACTACTATTCGTATTGTTTTGAGTATTGCTGTTTCCAGGTCTTGGTCCATTCATCAGTTAGATGTTAAAAATGCTTTTCTTCATGGTAATTTGAATGAGACTGTTTATATGCATCAGCCCATGGGCTTTCGTGATCCTCGGTATCCTGACCATGTTTGTCTTCTTCGCAAGTCGTTATATGGCTTGAAGCAAGCTCCTAGGGCTTGGTATCAACGTTTTGCTGATTTTGTTACATCCATTGGTTTTCGCAATAGCATATCTGATCAGTCATTGTTTATTTATTGTCATGGGTCCGAGATTGCTTATCTTCTTTTGTATGTTGATGATATTATTCTTACTGCTTCTTCTGATCGTCTCCGACGGTCTATTATGGCAAAGTTGAGTTCTGAATTTGCCATGAAGGACTTAGGTCCTCTGAGTTATTTCTTGGGCATTGCTGTCACTCGTACTTCTACAGGTTTATTTCTTTCTCAACAAAAGTATGCTACTGAGATTCTTGAGAAAGCAGGCATGTCTCAATGCAATTCCGTCTCTACTCCGGTTTCCACTACTAGTAAACTCCGTGCTGATGCTGGCTCCCCTTGTTCTGATCCCACTCAGTATCGTAGTTTGGCCGGTGCTTTGCAGTATCTCACCTTCACTCGGCCTGATATTTCTTATGCCGTTCAGCAGATATGTCTTTTTATGCATGATCCTCGGGTCGATCATATGGCTGCTCTTCATCGCATTCTTCGTTACATCAAGGGTACTCTTTCGCATGGTTTACAATTATATAAATCCTCTATATCTTCGCTTTTGTCTTATACTGATGCTGATTGGGGCGGTTGTCCGGATACTCGCCGCTCTACTTCTGGTTATTGTGTTTTCTTGGGTGATAATCTTGTCTCTTGGTCTGCTAAGCGCCAACCCACTGTTTCTAAATCTAGTGCCGAAGCCGAATATCGTGGTGTTGCTAATGTGGTTTCTGAAACATGCTGGATTCGTAATTTACTTCTTGAGCTTCGATGTGCTATTACTACTGCTACTCTTGTTTATTGTGATAATGTTAGTGCTGTTTATTTATCGGGTAACCCAGTTCATCATCAGCGCACTAAACATATTGAGATGGATATTCATTTTGTTCGTGAGCAAGTTAAACGGGGTGATATTCGTGTTCTTCATGTTCCCTCCCGTTTTCAGATAGCTGATATTTTTACCAAAGGTCTTCCGCAAATTCTTTTTGATGATTTTCGATCCAGTCTCAGCGTTCGTCAACCTCCCGATTCGACTGCGGGGGTGTGCTAGAATCATAAATATTCTCACAGAATATTTTCCATATATTGTAATTATTTGGTGTATATATTCATATCTTAGGAAATCATGTTAGAAATATATTGTAAATATTTAGTTTCCTAAACACCATAGTTTACTCTTGTATATATATTATTATCATGATAATGAGAAGGCAACCAATCTTTCTCCCAAATCATTTCTTATCATTTCTTATACCATGAACAATAAGATCAACTGATCAAAGTTACACATCAGTTGCTTTTGCTAATTAATTTTGATCTCATAATTCAACAAATTTTCGCGCTAATCTAATCATGTTGTTGCTACTAGTTGTTGTTGCTTGATGCATCTCAAGACCCTTTATTTGTTGGGTTTTTTCGGTCCCTTTTTATGGAGAAACTCATTTTATGTGGAGCACAAATGTCCTCTTATTAAACGCATGTGGGGTCATAATTTTTAGCTTCCTTGAAAAGCTAATATACACATTTCGTCCTCTTTCATAAGATAAATCATCTTTTCTTTAAAGGTGAGAAAAGTGAGAGAAACACAAAAAGATTAGAGCGGGAAGCAGCCACCCGTATAACACTTGCACAGTCCCACGAAAAAACCATTTTACGGAGTGTCAGCCGTTGGATTGTTCTATAATTTTAGCAGCCTGTTGGGGACACATAGGCTTCATTTTAAATGGTTGGATCGTCGTTTTTAGCTTTGGTTTGTCGGTTACGGTCTCTGGACAGAAGCTATAGTTTGAATGACATCTTTTTGTTTCTCAATTGTTTTTTTTTTTTTTTTTTTTTTTTTTTTGGCAAAGTAAGTATTATAAAATGCCAGAGAAAAAGATAGCCGAAGCTTACAAAGGTCCAAGAGACTGAGAAGGCTAACCAACCTTAACTTCTGAGGGACAAGCCCCTCGTCATTAGCTAGGCCGGGAAAGGCAACTCCAAAAAGAGATCGTATCTCCTACACTACACAGTGATGATTTATCATACTGAGGAGTTACAAAGACTACTCCAAAACATACTACACCTATGCAAAAAATAGATTTATACATTCAGTGTTCTAAATACTTGTACAATCCAGGGGCAGCAGCAGGACCATACACTTCAGTCAAAGTTCGATCCATACAAAGTAGCAGACAAAAGTATTCACGTTCCTTAGCAAGGACCAAATTCCAGAAGCAGGACCAAAACAGCATCAGGCTCCAGCTAGCATTAAGCAGTAGCAGCAAATCCGGGTTTGGAAGCAAGCATCCAGACCGCACCAATGACCAGCAGCAACAATTCATAGCTAGAGGATAACCCACCATGGAACAAAGCAATCAACTCCATAGGCATGACATCCCAGCAGCAATGAATTCATACCAAAACAGGCTCAGTATCTAGTTACACAATACCAAACTTCACAAACAAAACAGACCAAACTTAGGCTTTATCTAGTTACACAATACCATACTTCACAAACTTAGGCTTTAGTGCAGCAACTCATTATGAGATATGAGAACAGAAGCTTCACCATCAACAGCTAGCCATTCCCAAACAACCAGCTCTATATTGAGCAATTACATTGAACCAAAAATGCAGCATTCAACTGAGATAGTCAGAAGAATCAGAGTACATTACTCAAGGACACTTTGGACATGGCCTCCTTTGATCCTCCATTGAGGTAGCAGAGAAGTAAGGAACGGAGTGGTTAGCGAGTAAGTATGGGCTAGTCTATGGGAGGGGGGAGCCATCATCCATTGGATCCCTCTCTCAATACAACCTCACCTAAACCAAACCCATCATCGTCACACAAACCAGCGCATCAACTGTACTCTCGCAAGCCAGGGAGAAGAGGAGGAGGCTTATCACAGGGTCAATTCCCAGAGTAGTAGCAATCAGAAATAGAAGCCCCGAAACACAAGTGGTTTCAAGAGGCTCCTCAACCACATCCTGAAGTCCCCAGAGAGTTAAATAGAAGGAATAACACACTATCTGATATCCTCAAAGACAAAATCGCTAACGCGATTCAAAATATTTTCAAAACCCAAATTTAGGACTTTGAATTGACCTTAGAGTCGAACAACTAGGGTTTCTTCGCAAGCAACATAAACCAGAGAAGTTGAATTCTCCATGAGAATGGCAGCAAGCCCGGAATGAGAATTTGAAATAAGGGATCTTCGCAAGCCCAAATCAAACAACTCAAACCCAGATAAACTACCTTCAGCATAAACTTTAAACCCTAATTCAATTAGGGTTTACAACAATAAATACTCGATATCTCCAATTAGGAATTGGGAGAATCGACTCTCAAAAACATGGATTAATCTCAGATAGAACTGAGATCTCCACAGAATACGAAGTTTCAGGGTTTGTCGACAGTTTTTGGGGCTCAACAAACGGCAATTTAAGGGGTTTTAAACACCCATCTATGAGGCAAAACACTCAATTAAGGAGTTCGGAGAGAAAACAAAAGTTAGCAAGCCTGCTCATCGCCTTTCTCGGAGGACGACCTCTCCTCCTGCCTGCCATGGCGGAGCAACGGGAGTTGCTCGGCAGAGAGGAAGGTTTAGAGTGAGAAAGAAGAGAGAGAGCTTGTTTCTTCTTAGGTAGTTTAAGGACTCTTTGGAGAACTATGAATTGGGTTTGTGTAACCTCCTTTTCATCATAATAAGAGAATATGGGCAGACTCTTAAAGTTTTGTGGTTTTTACGCGTTACACCGAAGAGGTTTTCCACGTAAAAATCTTGTGACTACAAGAAAAAAGCTTTTGGGCGACAAAAGAATTTGTTGCACAAAATTATTTTTTTGTTGCCCAAAGTATTGTGCAACAAAAAATTATTCGTTGTGAAGTCGTTGCACAAAATTATGGGCAACGAGTTGTGAATTATTTGTCGCTCAAAACCGTTACTTTTGAGCAACAACTAAAGAGTATCTTGAGCAGCAAATTTTATTGTTGCCTATTGAAACGATGTAGAGCAACAAATTTGTTGTTGTCTAAGGTAATTACCAAGGACAACAAACTTGAGCGTTGCTCATTAAAAAAAAGCATTTATTGACTACACTTAGGACTTAGGAGAAATCTATTTAAATTAAGGTGTTACCAATAACAACATCCTCAGCGTCAAGGTCGGCTATTAGGGTGAGCACCATGAGCTCCCGCTAAGGGCCCCGATTATGAAGGGCCTAATATTTTTGCTATATGATTAAAATTAAAATGAGGACTTTTGTGTATTGTGTAGCAAAATTAAATGGATAGGGAGAGTATTAAAATTTAATGTATTCGCATTCAATCTATTTTTAAAAGATAATTATATAAATTGGCTAATAAATTTGTATTAATCAGCTTGTATCAAATGATTAGGATATACTACTATAAATTATTCTAGGTGAGCAATATAATTAATCTCTCTTGATAATTTTTAATTTACTACTTTTATTATTAGTTCAATTAAGATAAGTAGTGTTTAAAGTTTAAACTTAAAAGGAATGGCTATTTAATTTGAATTTATGATTAATAGTTGTTGGTTCCATGAAATTATAAAATTTAGCAATGTTTTAATATTTTGTTAAAAAATAATTGTACTAATTAAAGTATTGCTAAATAAATTTACAATTACCAAAATGTAATAGAACGTAAGTTTAGATTTTAGGAGTCCATAATTTATATTTGCTCAGGGCCTTTAAAATGTCGGAGACAGCCCTGCTCAGCGTTATCTTTCCTCCATTCTTAATCTTCTTATTAATCACATATAAATAAGAATATGGACTACACAACTACTCACATTTACAATTAAAAATGTTAATTTTATTAAATGTATTTTACCAACAAGATATTTAACAAATAAAAAACGCATCAAAAATTTAAGTCACTCAAAGTGATTTTTTCTTTACTTTAAAGAGTTAAAATTTTGTTCGCTTAATTATTATTCCCTCCATCATCCATTAAGTACAAAATTTTGAAGTACCAAAAGTTTTTTTTTTTGTGTAATCTTATATACTCCCTCCGATTCACTTTGTGTTGTCCCATTTCCTTATGTGGCAAATTCATATCAATTGTCCCATTTCCTTTTTTGTCTATCTTTTTTACTTAAATACCCTCACTTTTCCAATTTCCAATACCTCACTACCACCTTTACAATTAATTTAATCAAATTAAAACCCCACTTTTTCAATTCCCAATACCCAACCACCACAATTACAATTAATTTAAATCAATTAAAATACCCCACCATTCTACTCTTAAAAACCGTGTCCAACCAAATGGGACAACACAAGTGAATTGGAGGGAGTAGTATATATATATATATAGATATATATATATATATATATAGAATATATATATTATATATATATATATATATATATATATATATCTATATATATATATATATATATATATATATATATATATATATATTATATATATATATATATATATATATATATATATATATATATATATATATATATATATATATATATATATATATATATATATATATATATATATATATATATATATATATATATATATATATATATATATATATATATATATATATATATCATAGGGAGTATATTATTTTGGAATCTCTTTATGTTATGTACACATTAGTCATCAAAAAAAATATATTTTTTATCTTATTTAATAGACTACTCTTATCATTATAATAAAAGTAGAGTGATTGAAATTGGTAGAAATGTATTAAATTAATACTCCCTACAATTCTATTTAGATGTCCCATTTGCTCGGGTACAGTTATTAAGAGTGGTGTGTGGGGATGGGCACGGGTCTTGAACCCTAAGGCCCGACCCGACCCTAATTTTAAGGGTCTGGGTCCACCTTTTTTTGGACCCTACGGATCCGAGTCGAATCTGTGTCCATGACCTTAGGGTCCGGGCCTGGGGTCCGGGTCTTCACATTCGAGACCCAGATTATACATCTTTTCTTAAAAAAATTATATATTAGGTATTATGTGTATTAATTGCTTGATTTGAAATTTTGTTATATTTTTTAACATTACATTATTTTGAACTTTATCGGTTCATATAATTTAATATTTGGCCGTTGTATACATACTTTAAAAATTATAGACTTGATAAATATTTCATTATAAGAACTTGAATGTTGAAAAACTTCACATTTTCGCTCAATTAATATAAAGTATATATTAAAAGATTCTCGTTAGTAAAAAATGTTTAATTTTATGCAAATGGTCGAAAATTGCACTTCATAATATACTTTTTAAAAAACTTTAGGAATAAAAAATAAAATTGTGTTGGACCCAGATCTAGGCCCTTGACCCGCCAGACCCTACGGATCCGGATCTTATAAGACCTTTTCCCTTAATATAGTTTTATTAAAGAATATTTCTCATTTTAGGTTAGTTGAAAAAATAATACCCCCAATACTGTCCACGTAGGACAGTGAGAGAAATTTTTTATTTCTTTTTTTTTAACAAAACCGCTACTTCATAAAGCGGTCAATTATGAAAATTCTAACAAACCGTTACTTCATAAAGCGTTTTTCTTTTTCATAGGATTAAAAAAAAAATTAAACATGATAAACCGCTACATCAAGTAGCGGTTATATATAGACTCATTTAGCTGCTTCTTTAACCTATCCCTCTTTCCTCCCTCACTCTGCTGTAATTGCATTCTAAAAAAACGTTTTTTCTCCTCCCAATCTCTCCTTATTCATCACAACATTACTCACTCTACTAAATTAATCAGCAACGTTTCAACTGTCTCTTTGTTTACTTGAAGTTCATGCTCATCATCAATCAAAGTATTAATCTAACCCTAATTTTTTCAAATTTGCAAATTGATCTTTTTGTTCATGATTGTTCTTATTTTATCTTATAATAGTTTGGTTGTTTCGTTATATTATCTTAATTTCTGTATTAAGTGTGCAATTTATACAATTTAGTTAAATTATATGATTTGTTTTGTATGAATATCAAGTGTTTGGTGAAATGCTTCAATGAAAATTTCACCAATTGTTCGGATTACATTAATATCTTTAGTATATGGTCATGATATTATTATTACATTATATGTTTCTGATTGAATTTGTTTATATAAACTCATTTGCAGATTGTGTTTGCAAATTACCAAGACCGAGCTGTGCGCTTTATGGAGCTCCCTGGTGAAAATGTTAATAGGTATTTTAATCCTTTTGTAGGCGTGGAGAACCTTGCGAACTTATCCTAGTATTAGTTTGAAGTACTATTTGGAAAGAGCACTAAATCCATCTTTGTGTAGAGCATTTGGTGATTGGGTCCCAAATTTTTGCGTGAAGAGTATTTGATCACATTCTCAGGTGCTTTCAAGGTTTTCAAGCTGGATTTCTTTGTAATTTGTGGCTGGCAGTATTCTTTTTGGCTTTGAAACAGAAGAGGCATTTGCTTAGCCTTTACTAGGTTTTTTTTTTGTTTTGCATGCACTAGGAAACCGCTACCTTAAGTAGTGTTTTAGTTTAGAGAGCAAACCGCTACTTCATGTAGCGGTTTAGTATGAATTTTTTTCAAAAATAATTTGCTGCTGACATGGACGGTATTTAGGGAATTATTTTCCCTTTTGACGCATGGTAGAAAATATTTTCACTCTAAGCATTATTATGGGAAAAGGTTCTATAAGTTGATTGAACAGCTTTCAAACTGTCTTTTTGGATACAAGGAAGAGTGATGGAGTGGAGGAGACAATACAAGCCCTCATCCCTTCTATACCCCAAATTTCTTCAACTCATCTTATGTGAGACTGTCTCACCATAAAACAGGCTCATATAATTAATTTATTTTTTCTAATTGACATTTTAAAATTGTAAATTGTAATTGATCAATTTAATAGACTAAAAGTACATGGGTCAACACAATAGCAAATAGTCTTACCAGAATACCGTCTTATTTAGAATTTGTGTAATTTCTTATTGCTTCATTCTTTTGACGGAGTTGTGTTTAAATCTCATATTGATTTGTGTCTTCATGTGCATCTGGTATAAAACATGTTGCACTTTCTGGGTTATTCCAAACAAGTATATATATCTTGTTGCTTTTTCTAGAGTTGATTTCTGGAAATTATGAGAATCCCTTTACAGTCCGTTTGGTTAGTGGTACTAAATGATAGTAATGAGAATAATTTATAGTGTAAAATTTCATCAAAAGTTCCATAACATTATCATGGTAATGAAAATTTTATCACAAGAAAGTTTATTCTTTTACTAATTTTTATTACCACCTAATACCACCCCTCCCAATGGTAATGTATTGGAATGAAATTTTATAAAGAAAATGAGATCATTATTGAACTTGGACAGCATGTCCATCAAAGTAGCCAAGACATTTTTCAACATTACAATCGTTTATTACCACCTACCATACAGGCCGTTAATGTTACCGCTCTTCTTGGGCATCATTATTTGCATGATGTCAGTACACATGTATTTGGCTCCTCCAAA
>JAAKBH010000173.1:0-147500 GCA_019776075.1 Amaranthus palmeri
AAACAAGGTTTAAGCTACTTTACGCTCGAAAATGCCAAAATTCATTAAAACCGTTAAAAAACGCAACTTGACCCTTAATTTCAAGCATATGACAATTATTTCAAATTCTAACAATTTCAACACATTTATATACAGCAAATAGTGTTGTGTGCCAAGTTTCATGCATAACAAACAAGGTTTAAGCTACTTTACGCTCGAAAAATGCCAAAATTCATTAAAACCGTTAAAAAACTCAACTTGACCCTTAATTTCAAGCATATGACAATTATTTCAAATTCTAACAACTTCAACACCTTTATATACACTAAATAGTGTTGTGTGCCAAGTTCCATGCATAACAAACAAGGTTTAAGCTACTTTACGCTAGAAAATGCCAAAATTCATCAAAACCGTTAAAAAACGCAACTTGACCCTTAATTTCAAGCATATGACAATTATTTCAAATTCTAACAACTTCAACACATTATATACACCAAATAGTGTTGTGTGCCAAGTTTCATGCATAACAAACAAGGTTTAAGCTACTTTACGCTCGAAAACGCCAAAATTCATTAAAACTGTTAAAAAACGCAACTTGACCCTTAATTTCAAGCATATGACAATTATTTCCAATTCTAACAACTTCAACACATTTATATACACCAAATAGTGTTGTGTGCAATGTTTCATGCATAACAAACAAGGTTTAAGCTACTTTACGCTCGAAAATGCCAAAATTCATTCAAAACCGTTAAAAAACGCAACTTGACCCTTAATTTCAAGCATATGACAATTATTTCCAATTCTAACAACTTCAAACACATTTATATACACCAAAGAGTGTTGTGTGCCAAGTTTTATGCATAACAAACAAGGTTTAAGCTACTTTACGCCCGAAAATGCCGAAATTCATTCATCATCGTTAAAAAACGCAACTTGACCCTTAATTTCAAGCATATGACAATTATTTTCAATTCTAACAACTTCAACACATTTATATACACCAAATAGTTTTGTGTGCCAAGTTTCATGCATAACAAACAAGGTTTAAGCTATTTTATGGTCGAATTGTTTTCAATTCTAACTAATTTCAATCATTTGACAAATGTTTTCAATTCTAATTAATTCAAGACAATAATATATACTAAATAGTGTTATATATACCTTTACTGCTCTCCATTTCGGGTTAGTGGCTCTTGTAGCACATCCCATTTCGCGACGCATTTTATTCATAACCCTGAGACACAAGAATAAAGAAATTAATTTAAATTAATTGACAATAATATATATATATATATATATATATATATATATATATATATATATATATATATATATATATATATATATATATATATATATATATATATATATATATATATATATATATATATATATATATATATATATATATATATATATATATATATATATATATATATATATATATATATATATATATATATATATATCTATATATATATATATATATATATATAACACTTAAATGAAATTAATTGACAATTTATAAACTTACGCATTCAACAAAGTTTTAAATTTCATGTTGTCCACGATTTAGTGAGTCGAAAACGTGCACCATATTGGTCATCGGACATATGACCAAAAGCATCCAATGCACACTACAAAAACCACGATTTTAAATCATCAAGATAGAGAATAGGTGAACGTAAGTAAAATCAAAATTTAAGTTCAATTTAATTAAATAATAAAACTAATCACCTTTCATAGTACGGGGCCAGAATGAATGAGTGTTTAGATTCAAATGAATGTTTCAAAGCACGTTCAACGTATGCTTTGATGTCATCTGGATCAGTATCACTCTTTTCACCCCTAATAGACTTAGATTCAAAAAATCCAAATGTTATTGGAGGTTCGAGGCTATTCAACTCCTCGTACATCCCACTAAACTCACGAATAAGAAAATTTTATCAGTCATTCGATTATTAAAACAATTAAACAATAAAACCTAAATTGTAAAATAAGAAGTCACATACATCATGTAGACATGAATAAGGGCGATATTCAACATCTCCCCTCGCAAAAATTGCCCAATGTCACTAGGACCAATAATGACGAAAGCATCTTCGGCAACGTGAAATTGGTCCGTGCTTAGGGGTAGAAGAAGTGGGTCCTCCTCACGCATGCGAGATGCACCCTTGTGCAGCCATAGAAAATCTGAAGAGAGATCTTTAAGCTCCTCATCAGTCAAGATTGGAGTGATTGTCACCGATGATGAGGAACCGATCTCTCTTTTAGAGCCCTTTGAACTCTTTTCCTATTCCATTTTATACAATTAAATTAGTTTAATTACTCACGCAATTAAAATAATAAAAACAAATAAAATAATACTAAAGATATATTACCTTCGCTGTGAGTCGGACCCAAGCATATGGCCATGTGACGAAACTACCTTGGGCGTTCGATAAAGTCTCAAGGTTCCATTCTGGCATTGGAACCGGAAGTGAGAAATCCTCGAACCCCTTTACGATAGTTTCTACCGTCACACTAATGTGGCCACGTGTAACAGGCATTGAATGCACTGTTTGGCCCACTTGGTTTGGCTGCGCCTCACCGAATGCAACCTCAGTTAAGTCTCCACCACGAGCAACGCCTAACTAAGGCAACAAAAGAGAGCAAGGAGTCGCCTCCTAAAAATGTTTTCGTTTAGTATAATTAACATCATGATAAATTATCAAAACACGTTGAAATTTAAATAAATACGCGCTTGTATATTTAAAAATTAAATGTACCTTTAACACTGGCTCAGGTGTTGTTTCCGAAACCTGAGTAACGGAGTTCATGGTCTCCGGCGTGGGAATGTGGGGCTCGGGTGTGCTACGGGTAATGGGCTGGTGTGCTACGGGGGTAACGGGCTCGGGCGATGGCTCCACCAAAGCCTTAGGATCCCCATGTTGACTTTGTTGGTCCTCGGCAATCAAATTGGCCAAGTTATCATGGGTAGCTCCTAACTTCTGCAATAGCGATGCCATCTTGTCGAAAACGTCCTTAGTCACTTTTGCGGTGACTTTGGCTGTGATTTTTCCTCGATTCGTTTCTCTACTTCCTCAAGCGATGGCATCGTTCTGGATCGAGGAATAGCGAACTCTTTGCCGAATGCTTTCTTGACGTCCACGCGAACGCCTCCTTTGCCGACTACCCGCCCTTGATGGTCTTTCCCTAAGACCATATGCAATGCATCAACATTGCCTTTTGGGGTGAACTCCCCCGTAGCCTCTTTTTCCTTCCAGTCCATCTGTTCAAATAAAAACGATCAATTAGTTTAAACACATAACAAATCAAGAATATACTTAAATGATATGAAAACTCACCACAACATCTGTAATCTTCTTCGTTCCCGGATCAGGAATGGTAAATTTACCACTTTCATCTAGAGCATGAATGTAACAGGCTCAAATATCTTAAACTTAATCTTTCGGTAAATTATTCCGAAATTTCCATTCAAATTTCTAATCCTTTAAATATCCATTTCAAACCATCTTTAATTCCTAAACCTTTTTTATGATTTTGTAAATTCTTTTGAATATTAAACTTTAAAAATATTATTTTGTTTAAAATCTTTTTATAAGCACTAAAATATTATTTTATTATTTTATAGTATGAAAGTAAAATTTTATTATAATAATTACAGTTTTGTAAAACGTTACGTTTTAACTTTCTTCTTTAAACTAACATTACGACTTATTATTTGTAATCTTATAACTTTGGTTTAATTAATTTATACCTAAAAGGAGTTATATTTTTATTATTAACTTTAAGTATAGTTTTAATCAAAATTTTCAAAGTAAACTATCATATTTTCATGATCAAACTTACCCATTATTCTAAAATATATACACTTGGATAAACTAGAACAAAAAAATATGATGAACCAAAAATTATTTCTATCAAACATATGATTTTTATCACTTACACAAGCTATCACCATTTTCTTATACAAGTTAACTTTCTCCTACACTCCAACTCTTACAAATCAACTTACACACTCTATATCTCTTACACAAGTTAGTCTTTTTCCATACTCATACTCTTATTCATACAATCTAAGAACTACAAAGTTGACCACACCCATTATAAATACCTCCCTTATCCATGAGATCACTTGCACCCCTTCATCAAATCTTTCTACCATTCTTTCTTATACCTTCACTTCATTAACATCTTACTACATTAATACTTTTATTATTAGTTGAAAGAATTCAAGAAAATGGAGCTTAGAATACTCTTTATTTAGCTTAAATCATCATCATTTTGGAGTATTATCGGGTTATTAATTTGGGTACATAATGTATCATTATTTTTGAAGTTGGGATTTATTTCTTTTGGGAGCTTAGAAGATCATCATTAATTTGGAAGCTTAGATTAATTATCTTTGGAGCATAATTATTTATCTTGAAGGGTCTTATATCTTATTATTTTCCTAATTAGTACTTAGTACTTAGTACTAATCCTTGGTGTTAGTATGGTATAACTTCTTATCCTACTCTTTATTTAAAATTTTACATTATATTTACTTTATAATAGACAAAGTATGACATATGATGAGTATGTTTAAGTGAAAAGTTAGCCTAATGAATTTATGATCAAGATTATATTAAGTATGTGTATGATAAAAATATATTTAGTATGTTAATAATCTTTAAACAATTTTAGGAAGTTGGGTGCAACAATATTTTCTAATGATATTAAGTATGATTCATGTTATAAACTAGTGCTAGTATGTTTATGAGTTATGTGTTACATTAGAATTGTTATTATATTTAAGGATTTTTATGTTAGAACTTTATTGATATGTTTATGTTAGCCTTCAAATTAGTTTACAAGGTAGTAAGTTATTTTATGAACTTATTTTTTTATTAAGTATGATTATATTAAGAATATTGTTATTATAGTTTATTTTTTTTTTGATTTAAGTTTATCTTTAAAGTTATAGTAAATTTTAAATTATTAACTAGTAAAGTGTTTGCTTGAATGATTGAAATTTTATTATAAAAGTATGCTTTGTAAGTTTGTAACTAGTTTGTACAAAATATTTCTTTAGTTGACGGTTTGAATAAAATTTATGTAAAAAGATGTAAAAAGTGTTTTTAATGAACTTGCCTTTTTAAATTATGTGTGAAATTTGATTTTATGGAAAATATTAAAGATAAAAGTTTTGTTTGATTTATAACAAGAAATATTGATTTTTGTGAAAATATAAGTTTTTACTTGTTTTATAACTAGAAGTATTGATTTTGGTGAACTTATAAAGTATTACTTGTTTTATATTACTTTTTGTAACTAGAAATATTAATTTTTGTAAATTATAAGTTTTAATTGTTTTTTTTATTTAGATTATTAACTTTGTGAACTTAATAACTTTCACTTGTTTTTCTAAACTTGAAATATTGATTTTTGGAGAACTTGTTAAATTTTGGAAACTTATCAAAAGGATGCAATTTTAACTTGAATTATAGTTAGCATATTGAATTTTGTGAAGAGAATAAAGTTTTACTTGTTTTAAAGTTAGAAATTTAGATTTTGGGAACTTGTTTTAAGAAAAATATTTTTTTTTATAGCTACATGTGGAAAATACTAATTTGGAAACTATTAATAGAATATTAAGCTAATTATTAGAGTGAATTTAGTGAGCTATTATAATAAAGTTAAATATAAATTTAATGTGTAAAAATTTAGTAATGAACATAAAAGTGATTAAGAGTTATGATTAAGAATTATATTAAATGAATGAAGTTACCAACTAGGTTGGTCAAAGTCAATTAATTTCAAAGTTAACTTGTAGTAATAAAAATATGATGTACTTGTGTGTGCGAATAAGTATTGATTGAATGACCCTGATAGTAAGGTAATGTCGAACCATGGACCGACATGTAAAATCCCGGCGTCCGTGTTGGCCGGCACGTAAAATGCGGTGTAAGACAGGGGGTTCGCTACCTATCCTGTGGAGCTCGAGCATAAACATTGTATTGGAGGAGTGACGACTCCCACCACAGTTAGGGTTTAGGGCTACGGTCCTCACCTAACCAGACCCTTACATATATCAGGTGTCATATTGTTGTGTTTGTTGATTAGTGATGAACTTGATTAGTGGTTATCCTATGAATCATGGTACGGTTATGAGTATTAACCAAATGAACTTACTTGAGTGTTAAGATTACCAAATTGTATAAATGGCAGTAACGTACTTCTGTCAGGATTGAGAATGGTATCTTAATGACTAAAAAAGTATGGAACAGTAAAAGAATATAATAAAAGTATACAATGATGTCAATTAATTTGAAATTCATACTTAAATTATTATTTTGTAAATGTAGTGTATAATTTTCGTATTTTGAGTTGGATAGGATGTTATGCTCGGCTTTACCGCTGACCGATTCAATCGGCTGTCATCCGTATCATGGATGGCAGCATTTTGCAGGATTTAGTTTCAGGTTCCGATCCAGGCCGCATCAATAATTATTTATCGAGAACTTAGCTACTTTTTGTGTCTTTATTTATGACTTGATGTTGATGTACTTTTATTTTTTTAAAAATTTTTTGCAAACGATGTTTCTTATCGGATGTAATATTTTACTTCATTTTAAATAGTTTTAATTTTTATGTTTAAAGTTTTTAACAGTTCAACATTTTAAGACTTCCGCAATATTTTTTTGTATAAACATTATTATTAATATTAATTATGTATCGAGATTGACGCATCTGTTACAATGAAGCCCGCAATACCAATCTAGCACCCGATCTCCAGTAGGAGTACTCACGGATGGGGTAGTCGTAGATGAGCTCGCGGCTGAACTCTGTTTGGGGTACAATCCCGCATCCACCCACTCTTTACGGGCCTCATCATAAGTTCTTAAGCCCATGTGATCGTAAAACTTCCTTTTCTTTGCCGACTCGGAAGCTTTACCACGTTTTTCCTAATTAATCAACATAATAAGTCAAATGTCATATAATATTAGTTTAATAATTAAATCAAAAGAAGTAAATAAAAATGAAAAGCTATAATACTTACAACTTCATTAAGAGTTGTTTTTCTAGCAACAAATGCCTCCCACTCATTTTTAGATATGTGTGGCCATATCTCATATACGGCATTTTGGAGGGAGCTTGTTCTCCATCTTTAATTCCCATTTTGACCTTCTTGGTCAAACGGTGACGCTTCTTGGTAATCCAACCACCTACGAGCTTTGCCTTGAAGTCTCTTAATCTTTCAGCAACAGCTGAAAGAAAAATACTCTTCTTTTCTTCGTCATGCTCGATGTGGAAAAGATTCTACAAAAGGAAAATATAATTAATAATTAATGTCAATTCAATTAATTTTAAAATGAAAGTAAATTAATAAAAGACTAAATATGCTTATTACCATCGTATCATCCCGAAATGACTTCTTCAAGCGCTCTGGAACCTCGTGCCAGGCGTGTAATATGGAAATCTTCCGAACACATAAACCCACTTGTTTTACATATTCCTTACGCCACTTTCCACACGGTTGACCCAGCGCATTGTATTCGAGGTACATAGGCTCTTTGACTTTGAGGTTTTTCGTAGGACCTCGCCCTTTTCGTTTCTTTGAAATTGTCGCTGTTTTAGTAGAAGCGGTCTCATCAATAGGAGCAGAATGAGCGAATTGCTTGTGTCTAACAAGAGGGTCGTCATCCTCAATGGCATCATCATCATCAATTTTGTCCTTTTCCTTCGTCGGATCATAGTCCTTATCCGACTCACTATGTACATCGTCATCCACAGTCTCAATCTCGGGTACAATGTCGTCTCTTAAAAGATGCATTGTAGATCAATTAACTGAAAGAGTAGAAAATAGAATTACATTAGAAAGTGACAAAAATCGTTAAAAAAAACCGTTAAAAAAAGCAACTTGACCCTTAATTTCAAGCATATGACAATTATTTTCAATTCTAACAACTTCAACACATTTATGAACACCAAATAGTATTGTGTGCCAAGTTTCAAGCACAAGAAACGAGGTTTAAGCTACTTTACGCTCGAAAATGCCAAAATTCATTAAAACCGTTAAAAAACGCAACTTGACCCTTAATTTTCAGCATATGACAATTATTTCCAATTCTAACAACTTCAACACATTTATATACACCAAATAGTGTTGTGTGCCAAGTTTTATGCATAACAAACAAGGTTTAAGCTACTTTACGCTAGAAAATGCCAAAATGCATTAAAACCGTTAAAAAACGCAACTTGACCCTTAATTTCAAGCATATGACAAATATTTCCAATTCTAATAACTTCAACACATTTATAAACCAAATAGTGTTGTGTGCCAAGTTTCATGCATAATAAACAAGGTTTAAGCTACTTTACGCTCGAAAATGCCAAAATTCATTCAAAACCGTTAAAAAACGCAACTTGACCCTTAATTTCAAGCATATGACAATTATTTCCAATTCTAACAACTTCAACACATTTATATACACCAAATAGTGTTGTGTGCCAAGTTTCATGCATAACAAATGAGGTTTAAGCTACTTTACGCTAGAAAAAGCCAAAATTCATTAAAACCGTTAAAAAACGCAACTTGACTCTTAATTTCAAACATATGACAATTATTTTCAATTCTAACAACTTCAACACATTTATATACACCAAATAGTGTTGTGTGCCAAGTTTCATGCATAATAAACAAGGTTTAAGCTACTTTACGCTCGAAAATGCCAAAATTCATTCAAAACCGTTAAAAAACGCAACTTGACCCTTAATTTCAAGCATATGACAATTATTTCCAATTCTAACAACTTCAACACATTTATATATACTAAATAGTGTTGTGTGCCAAGTTTCATGCATAACAAACAAGGTTTAAGCTACTTTACGCTAGAAAATGCCAAAATTCATTAAAACCGTTAAAAAACGCAACTTGACCCTTAATTTCAAGCATATGACAATATTTCAAATTCTAACAACTTCAACACATTTATATACATCAAATAGTGTTGTGTGCCAAGTTTCATGCATAACAAACAAGGTTTAAGCTACTTTACGCTCGAAAATGCCAAAATTCATTCAAAACTTTTAAAAAAAGCAACTTGACCCTTAATTTCAAGCATCTGACAATTATTTCCAATTTTAACAACTTCAACACATTTATATACACTAAATAGTGTTGTATGTCAAGTTTCATGCATAACAAACAAGGTTTAAGCTACTTTACGCTCGAAAATGCCAAAATTCATTCAAAACCGTTAAAAAACGCAACTTCACCCTTAATTTCAAGCATATGACAATTATTTCCAATTCTAACAACTTCAACACATTTATATACACCAAATAGTGTTGTGTGCCAAGTTTCATGCATAACAAACAAGGTTTAAGCTACTTTACGCTCGAAAATGCCAAAATTCATTAAAACCGTTAAAAAACGCAACTTGACCTTTAATTTCAAGCATATGACAATTATTTCCAATTCTACCAACTTCAACACATTTATATACATCAAATAGTGTTGTGTGCCAAGTTTCATGCATAACAAACAAGGTTTATGCTACTTTACGTTCGAAAATGCAAAAAATTCATTCAAAACCCGTTAAAAAAAGCAACTTGACCCTTAATTTCAAGCATATGACAATTATTTCCAATTTTAACAACTTCAACACATTTATCTACACCAAATAGTGTTGTGTGCGAAGTTTCATGCATAACAAACAAGGTTTAAGCTACTTTACGCTCGAAAATGCCAAAATTCATTCAAAACCGTTAAAAAACGCAACTTGACCCTTAATTTCAAGCATATGACAATTATTTCCAATTCTAACAACTTCAACACATTTATATACACCAAATAGTGTTGTGTGCCAAGTTTCATGCATAACAAACAAGGTTTAAGCTACTTTACGCTCGAAAATGCCAAAATTCATTCAAAACCGTTAAAAAACGCAACTTGACCCTTAATTTCAAGCATATGACAATTATTTCCAATTCTATCAACTTCAACACATTTATATACACTAAATAGTGTTGTGCGCCAAGTTTCATGCATAACAAACAAGGTTTAAGCTACTTTACGCTAGAAAATGCCAAAATTCATTAAAACCGTTAAAAAACGCAACTTGACCCTTAATTTCAAGCATATGACAATTATTTCAAATTCTAACAAATTCAACACATTTATATACACCAAATAGTGTTGTGTGCGAAGTTTCATGCATAAAAAACAAGGTTTAACGTACTTTACGCTCGAAAATGCCAAAATTCATTCAAAACCGTTAAAAAACGCAACTTGACCCTTAATTTCAAGCATATGACAATTATTTCCAATTCTAACAACTTCAACACATTTATATACACCAAATAGTGTTGTGTTCCAAGTTTCATGCATAACAAACAAGGTTTAAGCTACTTTACGCTCGAAAATGCCAAAATTCATTCAAAACCGTTAAAAAACGCAACTTGACCCTTAATTTCAAGCATATGACAATTATTTCCAATTCTAACAACTTCAACACATTTATATACACTAAATAGTGTTGTGTGCCAAGTTTCATGCATAACAAACAAGGTTTAAGCTACTTTACGCTCGAAAATGCCAAAATTCGATGAAAAACCGTTAAAAAACGCAAATTGACCCTTAATTTCAAGCATATGACAATTATTATCAATTATAAAAACTTCAACACATTTATATACACCAAAGAGTGTTGTGTGCCAAGTTTCATGCATAACAAACAAGGTTTAAGCTACTTTACGCCCGAAAATGCCAAAATTCATTCAAAACCGTTAAAAAACTCAACTTGACCCTTAATTTCAAGCATATGACAATTATTTCCAATTCTAACAACTTCAACACATTTATATACACCAAATAGTGTTGTGTGCCAAGTTTCATGCATAACAAACAAGGTTTAAGCTACTTTACGATCGAAAATGCCAATATTCATTAAAACCGTTAAAAAACGCAACTTGACCCTTAATTTCAAGCATATGACAATTATTTCCAATTCTAACAACTTCAACACATTTATATACACCAAATAGTGTTGTGTGCCAAGTTTCATGCATAACAAACAAGGTTTAAGCTACTTTACGCTCGAAAATGCCAAAATTCATTCAAAACCGTTAAAAAACGCAACTTGACCCTTAATTTCAAGCATATGACAATTATTTCCAATTCTAACAACTTGAACACATTTATATACACCAAATAGTGTTGTGTGCCAAGTTTCATGCATAACAAACAAGGTTTAAGCTACTTTACGCTCGAAAATGCCAAAATTCATTCAAAACCGTTAAAAAACGCAACTTGACCCTTAATTTCAAGCATATGACAATTATTACCAATTATAAAAACTTCAACACATTTATATACACCAAAGAGTGTTGTGTGCCAAGTTTCATGCATAACAAACAAGGTTTAAGCTACTTTACGCCCGAAAATGCCAAAATTCATTCAAAACCGTTAAAAAACGCAACTTGACCCTTAATTTCAAGCATATGACAATTATTTCCAATTCTAACAACTTCAACACATTTATATACACCAAATAGTGTTGTGTGCCAAGTTTCATGCATAACAAACAAGGTTTAAGCTACTTTACAATCGAAAATGCCAAAATTCATTAAAACCGTTAAAAAACGCAACTTGACCCTTAATTTCAAGCATATGACAATTATTTCCAATTCTAACAACTTCAACACATTTATATACACCAAATAGTGTTGTGTGCCAAGTTTCATGCATAACAAACAAGGTTTAAGCTACTTTACGCTCGAAAATGCCAAAATTCATTCAAAATCGTTAAAAAACGCAACTTGACCCTTAATTTCAAGCATATGACAATTATTTCCAATTCTAACAACTTCAACACATTTATATACACCAAATAGTGTTGTGTGCCAAGTTTCATGCATTTAACAAGGTTTAAGCTACTTTACGCTCGAAAATGCCAAAATTCATTCAAAACCGTTAAAAAACGCAACTTGACCCTTAATTTCAAGCATATGACAATTATTTCCAATTCTAACAACTTTAACACATTTTTATACACCAAATAGTGTTGTGTGCCAAGTTTCATGCATAACATACAAGGTTTAAGCTACTTTACGCTCGAAAATGCCAAAATTAATAACCTTAAATAATTCATACCTTGTGAATCACTTAATTCAAATGTATTCCTTCCGTGTGATCTACACGCATATAACCAACATCTTCATCATCTTCATTCACCGATTTTGGATTGATAAAGGGCGGGGAGTCTTCAAAAGCATTATATTCTTCCTCATCCTCAACATCACCTATACCAAGGATACTTCTTTTTCCCGGTATAACAATAGACCATTGTTTATTATAAGGGTCTTCAATGTAAAATACTTGGTTGGCTTGTGTTTCTAGTATGAATGGCTCCTCACCATCACGCAAGCGATCCAAGTCTACAAGAGTGAATCCATAAGGGTCGTCATTTTTAACGCATCGTCGATTATTATCCACCCACTTGCATTTGAAAAGACCCATAGTGAAAGTACAATAGTCAAGCTCCCATATTTCATGTACCCGCACATAGTATACCGATTTAGCATCAACCGGCGATTGATCCTTGGCACTCGCATAAAATGTAGATGACGACAAAATAAAAACCCCACTATTCTGCAGATACGATGACTTCTTATCTTGACTCTCAGTCCAAAATGTAAACCCATTGACATCGTAACCCTCATATTTGTTGACATCATCACGAGGACCAAAAGCTAACCACTTAACAGTTTCAGATACACCCTTTAGTTCTTCACATATTACTCGATTATGAAACCAATCAAAAAACGTCTTGTTATGCAACTGCACCAATGCCCTATCACCTCTAGACGGATATTTTGCGCGCAATATATCAAAATGCTCATTCAAAAAAGGATGAACTTCTGAAATATGATGCAACACATACAGGTGTGCTTGTAACAGACTATCCCGAGAAGGTGTGATTGTTTTAGATCCAATTGTTCCTTTTCCCTCAAGTCTTCCTTCATGTCGAGAGGTGGGTAGTCCAATAGGCTTTGCCATAGCCATATACTCGTCTATAAAATTACCAATCTCATCGCTTACATTGCCTTGAATCATACTCCCCTCTGGTTGTGCTGGATTCCTCACTTTGTTTTGTAACACACCCATGTGTCTCTCAAAAGGATAGCACCACCTTAGAAAAACTGGACCTAAAAGCTTGATTTCACGAACAAGATGAACAATAAGATGAACCATTATGTCAAAGAAAGAAGGTGGAAAATACATCTCAAACTTGCATAAAGTTACAATCACGTCGAGTTGAAGAGCATCAAGTTTAAAGGGATCAAGAACTTTACTACAAATAGTGTTGAAGAACGAACATAGCTCGGTAATAGCATATCTCACATGTTTTGGCAATATTCCACGTAGTGCGATCGGTAAGAACACTTGCATCATTACATGGCAATCGTGAGATTTCATGCTTCCCAACTTCAATTCACCATTAAGGGTCACAAATCTCTTCATGTTAGATGAGTACCCAGAGGGAACCTTAATGCCATACAAAGACTTACAAAAGGCCCGCTTCTCTACTTTGGACAATGTGTAGCAAGCTGGAGGCAGATAAACTTTTTCACTACTCATCTTCTTCTTACCGACCTTTCCCTTGCTACTACCACCAACTTCATCAGTTCTTTCTCTTTTCTTACTCCCCTTAACCTGTGCCCACAACTCCGAACGAATACCCTTACATTCAAAGTAATCTCGCACGGCCTTATTATCCTTTGTCTTACCCGGAATGTTCATGAGAGTCCCGAGTATGGCATCGCATACATTTTTCTCTATATGCATAACGTCAAGACAATGCCTAACTTGTAGATCTCTCCAATATGGAAGCGTCCAAAAGATTGATTCTTTTTTCCACAGTCGATCTTTAACCCCTTGCACTTGCCCTGTTTTACCAAATACAGTTTCAACCCCCTTAACTTGTTCGTAAACCTCATAACCGGACAACGGTCGACGAGCTACACGGTCCTCAACCTCCCCGTTGAACATCTTCTTCTTCTTACGGTATTGGTGATCTCGTGGGAGGAACTTTCGATGATTCATGAATACATGTTTGCACTTAGGAATCCACGTGGATTCCATGTCATCGATACATATTGGGCACGCTTTCTTCCCTTTGTTCTTATACCCTGATAAGTTTCCATAAGCCGGAAAATCGTTAACGGTGCATAAAAGCATTGCACGCAAGGTGAACTCCTCATTAGCATATGCATCAAACACGGAAACTCCTTTATCCCACATCTTTCTCAAATCCTCAACAAGAGGTGCAAGATATACATCTATGTCGTTACCAGGTTGCTTAGGACCCGAGATAAGAAGCGAAAGCATAATGTACTTACGCTTCATACACAACCAAGGTGGCAAATTATAAATCACTAAAAGTACCGGCCAAGTACTATGTTGAGAACTAAGATTGCCAAATGGGTTGATTCCATCCGTGCACAGTCCGAGCCTTAAATTACGAACTTCATCCCCAAAAGTCTTGTGCAACCTATCAATACTCTTCCACTCCGGAGAATCGGATGGATTTGTGAGCAAGTGATCTTTCTTCATCCCCAAAAGTCTTGTGCAACCTATCAATACTCTTCCTAACTCATCCTCGACTCCCTCCATCATCTCATCAACACGATCCACATCCTCGTCGACATTCTCTTCATCAACACGATCCTCAGTGACATCGGCCACATTATTGACATCCTCAACAACACTCTTTTCCTTGTAAACTCCCTCCTCACCATGCCAAACCCAAACATGATATTGAGACCTAAACCCACGTCGAAGTATGTGCTCCCTAAGGATATAAACACTATCTACCTTTGATACATTGCCACAATTGACACATGGGCAATAAAAACCAACTCCCCCCGTCCTAATTTGATGTTCAACCGCAACACTACAAAATTCTAATACGCCATCAATAAATTCCGACGATTCAATGCTTCCATACATCCAAGAACGATCTTTTGTCATCCTAAGTGTGATTATTTAATTCAAAACAAAATTAATACACGTATATACTTATTTATACCAAACATATTCAACCTTAAAAATGTTATACATATTTATACCAAACATATTCAACCCTTAAATTGTATACTTATTTATACCAAATATACTAATTTTATATATGCATATATTGTGTTCTAAAATAAAATCACTTATAATGATTAATATTGTACAACTTCATACTTTATAATTCATATTATAATTTTATACAACCAAACATGTATGTACAACATTCATAAAATAAGTTATGAAAAATTTAAAACTTATTAAAAACCACAACTACATACATACACATTCATAATTAAAATGAAATAATTACCTAAATATATATAACAACACATACATACACATTCATAAATTATGACAAATTTATCAATAATCCAAAACCCTAATTAAACCTAATTTAAAACTTAAAAACCCCTACTACAACCAAATTTATCAATAATCAACATCAACAAACTCATTCATATAACCATAAACAACCCTAATGAAACCTAATTTACATACTATAAATGGTTTAGTATGGCACATGGAGAATGTGTATTGATAGTAGGAGTGTGAACAATATAACCATTAAGTATAGGTTTCCCATTCCTAGGATTGATGAGATTTTAGATGAACTCACAAGTTCTAAATGGTTTAGTAAAATTGACTTGAGAAGTGGATATCACCATATTAGGATGAAGGAAGGTGATGAATGGAAAACAGCATTCAAGACTAAGTATGGGCTATATGAATGGCTTGTGATGCCATTTGGCCTAACAGGAGCACCTAGTACTTTCATGAGGTTGATGAATGAAGTGTTGAGACCCTTCTTAGGCAAATTCATAGTAGTTTACCTTGATGACATCCTGATTTACAGCAAAGAGCTTGAGGAGCACCTAGATCACCTAAGACAGTTGTTTGAAGTGTTGAGGAAACGGAAACTATATGGTAAGTTGGAGAAGTGTAGTTTCTTAATGCATGAGTTAAGCTTTTTGGGGTATAGAGTAGGAGAGGAGGGAGTGAAGGTAGACCCAACCAAGGTGGAGGATAGAATTAGGACCTTTATGACTTTACTGATTGACTCTAAGTGTTATTTTCAGTTTTAGGCATTGTATGACTTTACTGATTGACTCTAAGTGTTATTTTGAAATGATCATTGCATACTTAGTGTTTTCATCCTGATTTTGAGTATTCTTTTCAGTCCATCTAATACATTCTGTATCACTTTTGTTCATAAGTCACTTGTGTGCACTATACATCCTATTCTTGAAAGTTGATTTCTGTGTGCATCTGTTCTTGATTTTCTTGACATCTTTGTTGTGTTTAACATCTTTTACTGTGACACCATGGATGGGGAGGATAAAATTAGGACCTTGGAAACAGCTATGGAGAGGATCTTGCAAAGACTAGACCATATTGACCTAAACCAATAAACATGGATCAATGATCAAAGAACAATGAATGATGAACAATGAACAAGGATCAATGATCAAAGAACAATAATCGATGAACAAGGAACAATGAACGATTAACAATGAACAAGGATCAATGATCAATGAAAATTGAACGATGAACGATGAATAATGAATGATGACCAATGAACAAGGAACAATGATCAAAGAACAATGAACAATGATCCATTATCAATGAACAATGAACAATTAACAAGGATTGATGAACGATGCACAATGAATGATTAGCAAAGAACAAGGATTAACTGTCAATGAACAATGAAGGATGAACTCTTAAGAAGCATCAATAATAAATGAACAATGAATGATGACCAATGAACTAGGATCAATGAACAAAGACCTATGAACGATTAACATTGAAAAAGGATCAATTATCAACCAACAATGAACGATGAACGATGAACAATGAATGATGAACAATGAACAATGATAAATGATCAATGATCAATGAACGATGAACGATGAACGATGAACAATGAATGATAAAAAATGAGGAAGGATTAATGTGATCAAATAACGATTAACGATGAACAATGTGCAAGGATCAATAATCAAAGAACAATGAACAATGAATAATGAACAAGGATCAATGATCAAAGAACAATGAACGATGAACAACAAATGATGACCAATGTATAAGGGTCAATAATCAAAGAACAATAACCAATAAACACTGAACAATGAAATATGAACAATGAACAAGCATCAACGATGAATGAACGATGAACGATGAAAGATGAACAATGAATCATGACCAATGAACAACAATGATCAAAGAACAATGAACAATAAACAATGAACAAGGATCCATTATCAATTATCAATGAATGATGAACAATGATTAATGTTCAATGAACAATGAACAATGCACAATGAACGATTAGCAATTAAGAAGGATCAATTGTCAATGAACAATGAACGATGAACTCTTAAGAAGCATCAAAAATCAATGAACAATGAAAGATGAAGAATGAACGATGAACAATGAACTAGGATCAATGATCAAAGAACTATGAACGATGAACATTGAACAAGGATCAATTATCAATGAACAATGAACGATTGACGATGAGCATTGAATGATGACCAATGAACAAGAATTAATGATCAACGAACAATGAACGATGAACCATGAACAGTGATCAATGATCAATGAAGAATGAACGATGAACAATGAACAAAGATAAATGATTAATGGTCAAGGAACAATGAATGATGAACGATGAACTATGAATAAGCATCAATGATCAATGTAACTGAACCAAGTAGCCTTGATAACCAACTTGGTTCAAGGCTTGGTTCAGGTAGCAGCCAACCATTAGCCAACTCAGAGGCATAGAACAGATCCTGCCTGTTGAACAGCAGACCTTGTTGGGTCTTTATGAAGCAGAAATGGGCTTACTCAGTGGCTCCAAGGGCAGCAATGACATCTCTATACATGGACCCTTCCATCAAGGTCCTAAGACTCTCCTTACCATCATAAGGGAGCCCCCAGATAAGCAGCCAAAGGTCACCTGGTCACCAGGGAGCCTGACAGAAGAATAATAGTTTCTGCCCAACATAGTTGATGACAAGCCTACCTAGTGCAAGCCTCCTAGCCCTGATCAAGACACATCAAGAGGAACTGAAGAGATATTTGGAATCTTCACACTTCCAGCTTTCTAAAGAGCCCAAGAAGTCCATCATCCAAGCCTTGGAAGACCTTCAAGCAAGGAAGCCAAGGTCCAGAGGTCATAAGTTAAATCACATAGTGTCTTGTAGCCTGTGTTTATGTTTTTAGGCTTGCACACCTTTGTAACGTGCTACTTACCGTTAGATTTAGTGCCTATGTAGCCTTAGTTTCAAGATTAGTGTTATTTTCCTCCTGGCCTATAAATAAAGGAGTGGATCATTGTAAAACTCAGATTTGATATTCATTTTATTCAATATACTTACAAGTTAAGTTTTTCTTTCAAACTTGTTTGGTTTGTTTGAAGAGTGTTAGTCACACACTCACCATCTTGGGTTGTTAGTCACACAACCTCAAGATCATACTGCACCCTTCAGTGTAGTCATCCCTTGAAGGCTCCTAAACCATAGTCAATAGTTTGGGAAATCAGTTGTGTACACAGGCCATAAGTAAACCAAGAAAGTGATTCTTGTTTCTATTTAGGCTTGGTTTGAGTCCTGTTCTTGGTGCATAACAAAAGAGGCTCATCAACATCTGGAAAAGGCAAATTAAGGAGTGCTAAAACCCCCTTAATTTGTTGCAACTTGGTATCAGAGCTCTGTTCGAAGAAGGGTAGAAGAGGAGTTCAGAGGAAGTCATTCAAGAACCAACACATTTGAAGGAATTCTGATTGCTCACTACAGTTGATTGCATTTGGTGAGATTTTTCTAATATGTGTTTGATTACCTTCATATTAATCTTGGTTTGAATCTTTCTTGCCTAATAAGTTGTTACATCTAAGTTAAAAACTAATCAAAAACAAGAAGGATCAGATTTCAGAAAACAAAAATTCAGTTTGGATTTCTTGTTCTTAATTCTATATTGGATTGTGATTTCTTGTTGTCATTTGAGTTTGGTTAAAAGAAAACAATATTGTCACAGTAAATCATTGGGCCAACACTATAGCTTGTGATAATTGGTTTCTTACTTGCATAATACAAGATTGGATTGTGTTCTTGATTTTCCTTGTGTGCTTGTATATGTTGTTCTGTGTTCTTTTGCCTTACCTTAAGATGGACACTAGATTGGAAAATGTGGAAGAGTCCTTGAGGTTGATCACACGTGCACTAGCCACTGCTGGTCTTCTTGACCTGGATAGGCCCCAACAACCCCCACAGACTAATCATCAACCAAGAAACTTAGAAGACAGAACCATTAGAATAGATCTTGATGAGTTTGATGGATTGTCCCAAGACCCTGAAGTATACCTGGAGTGGGAAGCAAGTCTTAATAGATATTTTGAGTTCAAGGACACCCCACCTGAGAGGCAATACCAGCTAGCCAAGATTAAATTGACTAAATTGGAAGCCATTTGGTTAGAAGGCCTACTGAAACAAAGGAGAAGGGAAGATAAGAGGAGGATAAATACCTGGGAAAAACTTAAGAAACATTTGAGGAAGAAGTATGTCCCTACTAACTATAGACAATAGCTTTATCTTTTGTGGAACAACATGACCCAAGGAAGTAAAACAGTGGTTGAATATGTCCAAGAGTGGGAGAGACTTTCTTTGCTTTGTGAGATTCAAGAGACCGAAGATATGAGAATAGCCAAGTTTCTAAGAGGGTTAAGGGAGGACCTAGCTGAGAAACTAATAGGCACCAAGAACTTATCCTTCACAGAGCTATGTAACTTAGCCATAAGCCATGAAAGATTTGCTAACAATAGGAAGGCTCCTCAGTCAACACCGAATTATACTAGAAACTACAAGGCACCACCCTTGAGAACACCAAGTAGAACCATTCCCACACCTAGAAGAGAAGAGCCTGATGTTAGAGGTAAAAGTAAGCCTAAGGAGTGATGCAATATGACTCCTGAATTGGGATCTTGATATTGCAAAGAAGGTATCCTATGGTTAGGCTTGTTTCCTTGGTCACCCAATAACCCTCTCTAACCAGAAATAGGGCCACAACTAGTAAGACCCTTGAATGAAAAGACTCTAACACTGGTTGCACAGGGCTGTTTGGATTTAGGATAACTTGGCTGTGGATCTGGTTTGTGACTCACTCTAGCCTGTTTCTGAATCTTGATGGTGTAGAGATGAAGGTCAATTCCTTTAGGCCGGTCTGGAATCCTTATCTAGGCCACAATCTCAAGGACAAGGTGGCTTGACAGAGAAACTGAATCAAGAACTCGATTCTTGATTTTCAGAGAAACTTATCTAGGCCACAATCCCAAAATCCCTAACGCAAGGACACAAACAAGGTTTCCTTCCCTTGTTATGTGCCAATTCCAACAATCAAGGTCTATTCCACAGCCCCTTGATTCTTGAAACTCAGATGAAGTTGCACACACAACATCAACTATGAAAATAGAAATCAAATTCTGAAATACCTCTTGGTGTTTATTTTGTAAAATCAATGTAATATGTGTTTTACAAGGGAGAGCTTTCCTTTATATAGGCTTCTAAACATAATGAGCAGTGAGATTCTTTATTTCTCACGTGCCTAACACATGGGCTTGGTAATACATCCAAGCTAACCTAGCAAATTACAAATTGTTCTAAGTACTTTGATTATGAGAGAAACTGTCTGACAGGCCTCCTTTGCTGGCTGTTCTAGGGCACCTCCATCATGATTAGTAAAGTCCTGGGCCCTTGGCTTTTATGTCCATGTACCAAGATACCAGAACTACCCTTGCTGGACCCTACTTGTTCCAGGTCAGCTCCTGGTGTCCTGCTCAAGGTCAGCTGGTTGACAGGTGCCTGATTTGTCCTGTCTCCTGTGGCAGCATAGTCTCTTGGGGCTTTTTCTTGCTGATTTGGATTCTTCTGCTTCTTCCTTTGATTTGTACAGTTACTAGACTCTTTTCTTAGTCTGTCCATGCCCTTCAATCCTTCTCCCATGCACCCATTAGGATTTTGTGCAGAGGTCTTCCCTAAATTTTCTGTCTGTTTTGGAGGAAATGCCCCTTTTGATCTTCTGTTAGCTTGGGGTCCCTTTTCAGAGTTTGAGTCATTTGGGCATGATCTTGGACTTATATTCAAGTCTTGGAAGATCTTAGCTGGTGTCCCACCTCCTTTATTTGGTCTAAGTGTAGCTGCCAAGGTAAGATCATCCTGAAAGTTGGCTTTTGTTTTTTAGTCTTGATTAGTGCTGTGTTCTGTGTTTGAAGCATGTTCACTTGCTTCAACCCCTCCTTCCTGGGGGAGAATTGTCCTCAATTCTGCAGCTGACTTGTAGAGGGTGAGATCTCCAATGTTGAAGGTGGAGGAGATGTTGTATTCCTTAGGAAGATCAATTTTGAAGGCATTGTTGCCATATTGTTGCAGCACTGTAAATGGCCCTATGGCTTTAGGCATCAATTTATTTTTCCTCAAGTGAGGAAATCTCTCTTTTCTGAGGTGAATCCACACAAGATCTCCTTCCTTGATTATATGTGTGCTCCTCAGGTGTTGATCAGCTCTCAACTTGTACTTCCTATTTGCTTCCACAATGTTTGAATGCACTTGTTGATGTATTAGCTCCATTTCCTGAACTTTTGTCCTTGCCTCAGGATGTGAGCTGTCAATGTCATAAAAATCAATCAGAGATATAGGAGTCAATGGCTTTTTCCCATACACACACTCAAAAGGGGTATGTTTCGTGGATTGATTTGGGCTACTGTTGTATGCAAACTCAGCATGACATAACTTGAGGTCCCATTCCCTAATATTCTCTTTAACTAATGGTCTCAGTAATGTGCCTAAGGTCCTGTTAGTGACCTCAGTTTGCCCATCTATCTGTGGATGATAGGCAGTACTGAAGAGGAGCTTAGTGTTAAGTAACTTCCACAAAGATTTCCAGAAATGGCTCATGAATTTACTATCTCTATCAGAGACTATAGATTTGGGAATGTCATGTAGTCTTACTATCTCAGCAAAGTATAAAGTTGATATATGTTGTGCATCATCTGTTTTAGTGCATGCTATGAAATGTGACATCTTGGAAAACCTATCCACTACAACCATGATGGCATCTTTGCCTCTCTTAGTCCTAGGTAAGGCCACCATGAAATCCATGCTCAAGTGTTCCCAAGGCTTAAAGGCTACTGGTAAAGGCAAGTACTCTCCTTTATGAAATGTTACTTTGGCCTTAAGGCAAGTTTCACATTTCAGGATTTTTTTACCCACTGTTCCCAACATCTTGGGCCAGTAGAAATGTTTTGCCAACATATCTAGGGTCTTCTATATGCCAAAGTGTCCTACTAAGCTACCTTCATGCACTTCCCTTGCTAGGAGGTTCCTAAGGAGCAGTTTTGGGGATATACAGCTTGTTCCCTTTGAATAAGAAACCCTGTTGGAGGTTGAATAGGCCTTGGGGTTGGTTCTGGCAAGCTTCATACTGTTCTGAAAAGTCAGGGCAGTCCTTATAGTGATCCTTAATAATCTCAAAACCCAAAATTTTGGCAGTCACAACACTGAGTAAATTGTACTTCCTGCTAACAGCATCAGCTATGACATTAGTTTTCCCTACCTTGTACTTAGCCTCAAAATCAAAAGTCTGTAGGAACTCCACCCATCTAGCATGTTTCCCATTGAGTTTGTGCTGGCTATTGATGTGCTTTAGGGACTCATGTTCTGTGTGGAACACAAAGGGCTTAATTCTCAAATAATGGGACCAGTGTTCAAGGGCTCTAATTATAGCATAGAACTCTTTATCATATGTTGAGTAGTTAAGTCTACTATTATTGATCTTTTCACTAAAGAAGGCTACTGGCCTTCCTTCCTGGATTAGCACTGCTCCAATACGTACCCCACATGCATCACACTCAACTTCAAATGGTTTTGTGAAGTCAGGTAGCTTAAGTATAGGGGCTTTGCACATCATGTCCTTAAGGGTTTCAAAAGCTCTTTGTGCAGCTATAGTCCATTCAAACCTACCTTTTTTTATGCACTCTGTGACAGTTGCCAGAACAGAACTGAAGTCCTTAATAAACCTCCTATAGAATGATGCTAAGCCATGGAAGGATCTGGCTTGGGTCAGTGTAGTAGGTGTAGGCCATTCTTGTATAGCTCTCACTTTGTCAGGATCTACTTTTACTCCCTCTTTGCCCACAATATATCCTAGGAACTTTACCTCTGGCAGAAGGAACTCACACTTCTTTAATTTCCCATACAACTTCTGCTTCCTCAATACCTCAAAAAGTTGTTTTAGGTGATCCAGGTGTTCACTCAAGTCCCTACTATATATTAAAATGTCATCAAGATATACTACTATGAATTTCCCTAAAAAAGGCCTTAAGACCTCATTCATCAGCCTCATGAAGGTACTAGGGGCTCCAGTCAAACCAAAGGGCATCACAAGCCATTCATACAGCCTAAACTTGGTCTTGAATGTATTTTTCCATTCATCCCCCTCCTTCATTCTTATTTGATGATATCCACTTCTCAAAATCAACTCTGCTAAACCACTGTGATCCTGCTAGCTCATCAAGGAGATCATCTATGCTAGGTATAGGGAATCTGTACTTCATAGTGATATTATTCGCACTCCTACTGTCTATGCACATTCTCCATGTGCCATCCTTCTTTGGCACAAGCAGTGTGGGCACAGCACATGGGCTCATACTCTCCCTCACATAGCCCCTCTGTATAAGTTCATCAACCTGCCTCTGAAGTTCTTTAGTTTCAAAGGGGTTTGTCCTATATGCAGGTCTATTAGGCAGGCTAGCACCTGGTATTAGATCTATCTGATGCTCAATACCTCTAATGGGAGGTAAACTTGGGGGTAAGTCCTCTGGGAAAACATCAGCATACTGTTCCATTATTGGTTTCAATTCCACTGGTATAGTTGAAGGCTGACTAACCTCCTTGGTGAACAGAACATATATTTCTCCTGTCTCTCTTAACTCTTTCAGACATTGCTTCCTAGTTATTAGGTGCACTGGTTGTTTAATGTCCTTAGGGGGTATGGCTTTACTAGGGGGCAGTGGTATCAACTCTTTCCTTTTGCCCTCATGGTATATGTATTGGTGTATCCATCACGCATTGTCCTTCTGTCATACTGCCATGGCCTGCCCAGCAACAAGTGGCAAGCATTCATAACTAGAACATCACATAGAACCTGGTCAGTATAGGTTCCTAAGGTTAGGGTCACCAGACATTGCTTGTTCACCTTTCCACTAGCCTTGTCATCTAGCCATTTCATTTGATAGGGGTGAGCATGGGGTTGAGTCTTAAGGTTCAGTTGATCAACAAGGCTTTGACTCACACAGTTTGACTCACTCCCTCCATCAATGATTTAGTCACAAATTTTCCCTTGTACCTTGCACTTTGTTTGAAAAATATTCTCTCTTTGATCAGATTTTCTTTCCTTTTGGGTGGTGTGAAAACTCCTTCTAAAGATTAAACTAAGGTGCTCCTCTTCTGGGGTAATCTGTTCTAAGTCCTCTTCCTCAGGCTCACTTTCTCCTTCCTCAAATGGTTGTAAAGTACCATCCTCACCTACTTAGTAGGTACCATCAGGGTCTTGTTGTGTGGTGGAGGGCCACACCTCTTCCTCCTTACCATTTTTCAAAACTAAGATCACTTTTGTCCTAGGGTCCTGCCTTATCTCAGTCCATTCCTTCATGGTGAAGGCTCTAGCATTAGGACAGTTGGTTTTGTAATGACCCCTACCATTACACTTGAAACATACTATATCTTTAAGGTCCTTGGTGGGTGTATTAGCCTTAGGGTCAGGATCCTTTGGAGTGGGGTTAGTAGTCCTTCTAGGGTTCATTAAGGGGTTAGTAGTCTTAGGGTTGTAGGGCCTGTTACTCCTGTTGTAAGTGGGATTGGATAGGGCTTTGTTCCTATTAATATTCCTTTCAATCTCTATGGCCCTATTACCTGCTGAGTGTATGGTGAGGTCAAGGGTGAGGGTGAGTTTCCTCCTAATGTCTTCCCTAAGTCCAGCAATGAACTTTCCTACAATCATTTCCTCAGTCACATCTACATCACAAAGAATAGTCAATCTTTCCCACTCCTGAATGTATTCCTGTACTTTCTTGGTCCCTTGAGTAAGGGTGCTCAATTGAACACACAGTTGTTGCCTATATGTGGGAGGTACATACTTCCTCCTCAAGTGTTTCTTGAGTTTAACCCAGGTATCTACCCTATGTGTTCCTTCCCTTACCCTTTGTCTTTGCAACCCTTCTAGCCATGTAGAAGCTATCGTGGTCATCTTGACATTAGCTATTTTGTACTGCCTGTCAGGTGGGGTCTCCTGAAACTCAAAGTACTGTTCCATTCTCCCTTTCCATTCTAGGTAGGTTTCAGGGTCATGTGATAATCCATCAAAATCAGGGATGTCAATCCTTAAGGTCTTATCATCCTGATTTCTTTGGTTTGGTGGGGGTCTAGGAGGTTGGTTGTTATATCCTAGGCCTAAGTTGTCTAGGTTTTGCATAAGCCTGTGGACTGTCTCCTCTAAAGCTCCAAATCTTTCCCCTAAATCTTCCATAGTGAGTGCAAATTACTTTATCCTCAAAACAAACAGATATGAACACACAAACAAGTCAAGATTTCAAGAAACACAAGTTATTAATGATGAACAAGTTTCTGTGGAATCTGTGTGTGTGGTGGATTATTGCAAATGAATTGAAGATTTGTAACAAGTAATGAAATATAAAATTTTAAGAAAGTAAACTCCGTGTTAATGAATAGCCAAGTGTTGATTCTCTCAGACTTCTTCAAATGCTGATGGCTGCAATTCTTGGGATACAGGACAATTTGCAGCCCTGAAGAATTGTGCCTGAGTGGTCCTTGCCCTCTTCGAAACTGAAGCTCTGAAACCAATTTGATGCAATATGACTCCTGAATTGGGATCTTGATATTGCAAGAAGATGTCCTGTGGTTAGGCTTGTTTCCTTGGTCACCCAATAACCCTCTCTGACCAGAAATAGGGCCACAACTAGTCAGACCCTTGACTAAAAAGACAAGAACACTAGTTGCACAGGGCTGTTTGGATTTAGGATAACTTGGCTGTGGATCTGGTTTGTGACTCACTCTAGCCTATTTCTGAATCTTGATGGTGTAGAGATGAAGGTCAATTCCTTTAGGCTGGTCTGGAATCCTTGTCTAGGCCACAATCTCAAGGACAAGGTGGCTTGACAGAGAAACTGAATCAAGAACTCAGTTCTTGATTTTCAAGTGATAGTGTAGGCTTGGTAATTCTGGTTCCTGCTCCCAAAATCCCTAACCCAAGGACACAAACAAGGTTTCCTCCCCTTGTTATGTGCCAATTCCCACAATCAAGGTATGTTCCACAGCCCCTTGATTCTTGAAACTCAGATGAAGTTGCACACACAACTTCAACTAAGAAAACAGAATCAAATTCTGAAATACCTCTTGGTGTTTATTTTGTAAAATCAATGTAATGTGTCTTTTACAAGGGAGAGCCCTCCTTTATATAGGCTTCTAAACATAATGAGTAGTGAGATTCTTTATTTCTCACGTGCCTAACACATGGGCTTGCTAATACATCCAAGCTAACCTAGCAAATTACAAATTATTCTAAGTACTTTGATTATGAGAGAAACTGTCTGACAGGCCTCCTTTGCTGGCTGTTCTAGGGCACCTCCATCATGATTAGTAAAGTCCTGGGCCCTTGGCTTTTACGTCCATGTACCAAGATACCAGAACTACCCTTGCTGGACCCTACTTGTTCCAGGTCAGCTCCTGGTGTCCTGCTCAAGGTCAGCTGGTTGACAGGTGCCTGATTTGTCCTGTCTCCTGTGGCAGCATAGTCTCTTGGGGCTTTTTCTTGCTGATTTGGATTCTTCTGCTTCTTCCTTTGGTTTGTACAGTTACTAGACTCTTTTCTTAGTCTGTCCATGCCCTTCAATCCTTCTCCCATGCACCCATTAGGATTTTGTGCAGAGGTCTTCCCTAAATTTTCTGTCTGTTTTGGAGGAAATGCCCCTTTTGATCTTCTGTTAGCTTGGGGTCCCTTTTTCAGAGTTTGAGTCATTTGGGCATGATCTTGGACTTGTATTCAAGTCTTGGAAGATCTTAGCTGGTGTCCCACCTCCTTTCTCTTGTCTTAGTGTAGCTGCCAAGGTAAGATCATCCTAAAAGTTGGCTTCTGTTTTTGAGTCTTGATCAACGTTGTGTTCTGTGTCTAAAGCATGTTCACTTGCTTCAAGGAGGGTGAGGCTTTGAAAGACATAGTGTGCTTTAAGTGCCATGGTAGAGGACATTATAAAAGCTCCTGTCCTAATGCAAGAGCTTTCACTGCAAAAGAATGGAGAGCCATAAAAAGTGACCACAGCACTAGAGCCATGCTTGTAGCTCAGAATGATAGGGAATTAGAAACCTGGCCCAATGTGGAAGAAGGAGAACCAGAGGGTAGTTATAGAGTTACAGATTCAGGAAGATTACAGAGGTATGAGGAAAGTGAGGAGGAGATGAAGTCTGAGGAAGAAAGGGAAAGGGTATTACTTGAGGATGAGCACTACAACCTAGTAGTTAGAAGGAACTTTCACTCCACTACCCATACTAAGTGTTCTGACCAGAGGGAAAATATTTTTCAAACTAGGTGTAGAGTCAAGGATAGAACATGCACTTTGATCATTGATGGAGGAAGTGAGTCTAACTGTGTTAGTCTAGGGATTGTGGATGAGCTTAAGCTAAAGACAAGAACACACCCCCATCCTTACAAACTTAAATGGCTTGATGACAAGGCTAGTGGATCTGTTAGTAAGTAATGTTTAGTGAGATTTGTCATAGGATCATATAGGGATAAGGTTATGTGTGATGTCCTAGACATGAGTGCATGCCACCTACTCCTTGGTAGGCCTTGGCAATATGATAGGAAGACTACACATGATGGGTTTACCAACACCTAAACTGTGAGGCATGAGGGAAAATTAAAGGATCTTGTTCCCTTACCTGGCACAAGATCATACCTCCACCTAGCAGTTCACCTTCACACCATGAAACATCCCAGCCTTAGAACTTGCAACTTATGAGTAGGAAGAATTGTGAGAGGGAGATTAAGAATCATGAGGAAATCTATTTGTTGTTTACTAAGGAAGTGGACCTACCCCCAGAAATACCTAAGGAGGTCAAGCCTTTACTGATTGAGTATGCTGATGTGTTTCCAAATGATCTCCCACCTGGTTTGCCCCTATTAGGGGAATAGAGCATCAAATAGACTTAATCCCCGGAGCAGCCTTACCAAAAAGACCAGCCTATAGAGCTAACCCTGTGGAAACCAAAGAATTACAGAGGCAAATAGAGGAGTTAATGCAGAGAGGCTATGTTAGGGAGAGTCTTAGCCCATGTGCTGTTCCCACCATTTTAGTCCCTAAAAAGGATGGCACATGGAGGATGTGTGTTGACAGTAGAAGTGTCAATAACATCACAGTGAAGTATAGGTTCCCAATACCAAGAATAGATGACATGTTTGATGAATTATCAGGTGCACAATGGTTTAGCAAGGTTGATATAAGAAGTGGTTACCATCAGATCAGGATGAAAGAAGCAGATGAGTGGAAAACAGCTTTCAAAACAAAGTATGGCCTTTATGAGTAGATGGTAATGCCATTTGGGCTAACAGGATCCCCTAGCACCTTTATGAGATTGATGAATGAGGTCCTTAGATCATTTCTTGGAAGGTTTTGTGTAGTGTACTTTGATGATATTCTGATTTATAGCAAACAACTTGAGGAACACCTAGACCATTTGAGGCGGTTATTTGATGTGCTAAGGAAGCAAAGACTCTATGGAAAACATGAAAACTGTAGCTTTTTGATGAAGGAAGTCTTCTTCTTAGGCTTCATTATTAGTAGGGAAGGTATTAAGGTTGATCCAGCAAAGGTAGACGCAATTAAGACCTGGCCTACACCTGCTACCATCACACACATTAGAGCTTTCCAAGGCCTAGCATCCTTTTATAGGAGATTCATACATAATTTTAGCACCATCATGGCACCAATTACAGAATGCACAAAGAAAGGCACTTTCCAATGGACTGAAGAAGCACAAAAGGCCTTTGAACAATTCAAACAACTCATGTGTAGAACCCCTGTGCTCAGACTTCCTGACTTTACAAAGCCTTTTAAGGTAGAATGTGATGCTAGTGGTTTAGGCATTGGGGCTGTTTTACTCCAAGAAGGCAGGCATGTAGCTTATTTTAGTGAAAAACTAACCAAAGGGAGACTAAACTACTCCACCTATGATAAAGAATTCTATGCTATGGTAAGGGCTTTGGAACATTAGGCACATTACCTTAAGGTGCAACCATTCATACTTTACACAGACCATGAGTCCCTTAAAAACATTCATGGCCAACACAAGTTGAACCCTAGACATGCAAGATGGGTTGAGTTCTTGCAAACTTTTGATTTTTCAACAAAGTACAAGTCAGGAAAGACTAATGTGGTGGCTGATGCTCTTAGTAGAAAGCATGGTCTGTTAGGGAGGTCCATGAAGGCAACATAGGGGGGCATTTTGACATTCAAAAGACCTTGGATATGCTTGGTCAACATTTCTATTGGCCAAAGATGCTTGGCACTGTTGGCAAGTACATCCTTAGGTGTGAGGCTTGCATAAAAGCCAAGATTACCTTTCACAAGGGAAAGTATATGCCCTTACCTGTTGCTACTAAACCTTGGGAGCATCTTAGTATGGATTTCATTATGGCCTTACCTAGAACTCAAAGGGGAAGGATTCCATAATGGTTGTAGTTGATAGGTTTTCAAAAATGACACATTTTATTGCATGTAACAAAGTGGATGATGCTCAAAACATAGCTAGGTTATACTTTGCAGAGATTGTACGATTGCATGGGGTACCTAAGACTATTGTGTCTGATAGGGATAGCAAGTTTCTTAGTTGCTTTTGTAAAACCCTATGGAGACTGCTTGGCACAAAGCTTTTGTTTAGTACTGCACCGTATTTGGAGTCAAGGATTCTCCTAACACAGTGATGAATCAAGTCCAAGAATTCTTGATGCAATCTAAGACGCTTCTTGATTCACAAAGGATGAAACACACATAAAATCTGAAAATTCAGATTTAATGTTTGTTGTTTGTTGATAGTATTGAGTTTCTTGCAATGGCTTCACTCACCCTCACAATCAACTCACCCAAGGCAAGACTAGGTTCACTCCCTAATCAAACAATGGGGTGGTCTTGCTTCACTCACAAAACCAAGAATGTTTCACTCACATTCTAAGAAAAGGAAATTAATCCAAAGTGTATTTTCGAATTCAAAACTTGTCTTTATTACATGCTAATGAGCCCTTTATATAGAATCTCATATCTAGGATGACAACTACATGGATTTAATAACCCTTACATCATTAAGAGACACGTGCCAAGTCATGTGCCATTTAATTAAGACAAAATAGAACAAAAATCAAGCAAAATTGCTGTCAGACTTTTTGTGCGACCAGGTGAACTTGTGCATATTCTCTAGCTGCCTTCCCATGCTTAAAAATGGATTCCCAATAGCTTGATGGAAAGATCCTAGTGCCAAGATTCCATTTCTACCCTTGGTGTCCCCAAATATGCTCAGGTGTGCTTTGGGTGATGTCTACAAGATCGGCTGGTCACCATATTTGAGATGTTGCTCTTTCTCCTGGTTTTGAGCTCATTTTTATCAAGATTGACTTCTTTGGTTTGTTTTGTTGTCTTTGATTGACACCCCCACATTTGTATTAGGCTTGCATCATGTCAAACATGGTGCAAACTCCCCTTCTTCGAAAAGAATTGTCCTCAATTCTTTATTTCCCATGTATGTTTGCTAAGGTCTGATGCTGCTCAAATTCCCCTATTTTTGCTGCTGCAATGTATACCATTTTTGTTCCGCTTTGCTGTAGTGAGTTGCAACTTTGGTGTGTATTCTTGCTCAACGTATTTATTTGTTGCACTGTATATCAGAACCATTGTTGTTCTGTTTGTAATAAGTGGTTGCTCATTTGAATATAGTTGTTTTCCCAACCCAACGATCTGCTGCTACTGTGCACACAATAGCTTGCTGCTCATACTTGTTGATCTGTTCAGTTGCACACTGGTTTGCAGACTTTGCACCCTTTTAAAACACATCAAGGTTGCTGTTTCAATTAGAGGCTGGACTGATCTTTTGATTTCAGCCTTCCCACTACTCAACGCTGATAGTCTGATTCTCACACATGGCACTTGCTGATCTCCAATTTTGCACAGAATGGTGTTTTGTTGTGCAACACGTGTTGTTGTTAACCTTGCTGTACTTGCACACAATATGCTCTCAACCTGCACACTTGCTATAATGCACACCAGACACAGCACAATAAAGTGTCTCTACTGTCCAGAACCCCAAACTACACGTACTTTCCCTATTCTGCTCGTCAACGCTGCACTGATCTGATTTCACGTGCTGCTAATCTCAAATGCTACTGCTATACTGTACACAAGTACCTTTTTTTATCAAATGAAATGCTGATTTTTCCTATTTGCGTGCATTTAACCAATTGTTGCCATGGACATTATGTGCACGATTTCTGATTTTTTTAGCACATGCTGCTGATTATTGCTTTGGCACCAAAACTCAAATGTTGATGCACTACACAGATCACGAACCCCATAACCTTTTTTATACATTCTGCTCTTCTGTACTGCTGAGTATATCAAGTACTTGCATAGCGTTCAAACCCCTTGCTGCTACTGAATTTGTTTGAAAGGAGCCAAATATCCACTTGCTGCTACTGAATTTGCATGTTAATCACGCACCTCTACTGATTTTTGATGAACAGCTGCTGTACACTTAGATTTGATGTTGATGTTGCTCATATACTGATCTTCATACTTTGTAGCTCAAGATCTTCTCGTTGCTGAATGCTCAATTCAAAGGAAAGTTGTTGTTCTGCACACCAAGTTGTTGCTGCTGGGTTTGCTTTTGAGAGCTGTTGGCTTAATGCTAAATAAAGGAAACCTATTTGCACACATGCTACACACAGCACCTGCACATGCTCTACTCGCTGTAATTTGGATACATCTATTGAGCTCAATCTTCCCCTACAGTACAGAACTGCACATTCTGATTTTTAAAACAACCAAAGGATGCACACACTGATTTTTTTTGGAGTTGCACACGCTGATTTGCTCCACTTATCTACACTGCTGTGTATACACAGCACAGAGGCTGCTGTACTAATCTGAATCTGCACACAAAATGCTGCTGCACTGATCTGCTTGTACAAATGCACATACTGTTCTGTTTGCTGATGGATATGAAAACAACACGAACTTCACAAGCCACCTACTGATCTTGCTTCTCCTCACATGCTGCTACATTGCACACCATGACGTGCTGCATATACTTCTTTATGTTCATAAATTGCATCACAATCCTTCACTAACCATGGTCCTGACCAGAACATTTGTTGTCAAGCAAGGAGCTACTGATTTGCTGTTGGTTTTCATTTGATTTGGGGTACTGTTGTTGCTATGCACACAGCCTTTGCACATTCATAAACCTACTGATTTATTAAATGTGTACTGCCAGACTAAAATCACGAACCACAACTGCACACTTACTGTGTTTGTACACAGTCTGCAGCTTTGAATGTTGATTTGCTGCACTCCACTGTACTGCACTACTACTGATTTGTTGATGTGATGTGCACACTGCTGTACCACATCAGTGCTGCACCAAATCAGAAACCCCACTAGCAACCCAACATCATCCCACCTTTATATGGTAGCCCACCATGTTTCACAATTATACTACTATGTTTTTGATTTAATTTAGAACCCATGCTTCCCAACATACTCGAGCATGTAAGGAGGAAGGCCCTTACTTGCATGATTATCCATACCCATATGTTAAACAAACTAATCAAGTTGATTAGTTTGCTTGTGGTTCCCCCACTCCAAGTCACTTGCATTTTTCCTTTCTTAGCAAAAACTCTACCCCGCATCTTGGTAGGATTGAATTCAACAAACCCACTCACATGAACATACTCCAATGTAGGTGATTTTTTAAGCACAAAATTCACCTTGTCCAACCCATGCTCACTAGCTTGCTCAATTTGTAAAATAACCGCCACTCTTGGATGAGAATCAACTACTTCTATGTATTCTTTTGTAGAACCAACATCCGCCATGTGTGTTGTCTCAACAACCTTTTCAAGACTCTCAACATTCTCTACACAAGGTGTTTTAACCACCTTTTCAAGATCATCAATCATCTCATCACAAATTGCATCCTCAACTACATCATCATGTGATTCTTGAATTTCAGAAATATTCTCACCATTTGTCTCCACAATTCCCTTGAGGCTAGCAACATTTTCTTTTGATGGTTCTTGTATGACATCAAGAGAAAGATTCAACGGTGTGTTTTTTACTTGTGCCACAACAGTTCTTGCCTTATTCTGAAATTCCACTTTCTTTTCAAGAAAAATGCTCTTCCTCAATTGTCTTTGTTGGCTCTGTATTTCTTTTAAGCGTTCATTACACCTTTTGATTGGAAGCCAATCATCCAAATCAAATGCACAAGGCCTTAATAACCTTTTGAGTTTTGCTTCCTCATTCTCCAATTTTTTTAGTTGTTCTTTTGCCAAGCCAAAAACTAGGTTCTCTATGTTAAACACAAGTTTCTCAATTCTTTCATCTATGCTCATGTGTATGTTGGATGCCTCCATCTCTATGAATCAATAAGGGTGAAAAAAGAAAAAAAAGAAAAGAAAAGAAAAGAAAAGAAAATTTGTGTAATACAAAAATAATCCAAAAATCAGAAACTTATCACAATGATTTCAGATTCTGTGTGTCCCCTTTTTGCTATTGTTAACCCAACCAAACAACCTCCACTATCGGTGAAATTTGGTCCCAATAACCTCCAATATGTCTTCATATTTCTCCAATTGAAAAGACTCCAAAATATCATATGGTTTGATCACAATTCATATTTTTCTACACACATGCAATCTGATTTTTTACTATGACCTTTGATCAAAGACACTTGCGTATCTTTTTTTCTACTACTCCAATGATTGCACAATATTTTTCTACACACATGCAATCTGATTTTTTACTATGACCTTTGATCAAAGACACTTGCGTATCTTTTTTTCTACTACTCCAATGATTGCACAAAACGACTCATAGAAAACTAGACTCAAAAATAATCAATGTGAAAAAAAAACGATGATAAAGACTCCAAAATGAGGGATAAAATGAAAAAATTCAGAGGACCAAAAACTGAAGAATTCTGATTTTTCTTACACTTCAATTTTTTGTACTTCCTTGTTCTTCCTTGCGTGTCTTGCCCTCTTCGTGGCTTGCTCTGATACCAATTGCACCGTATTTGGAGTCAAGGATCCTCCTAACAAAGTGATGAATCAAGTCCAAGAATTCTTGATGCAATCTTGGACGCTTCTTGATTCACAAAGGATGAAACACACATAAAATCTGAAAATTCAGATTTAATGTTTGTTGTTGTTGATAGTATTGAGTTTCTTGCAATGGCTTCACTCACCCTCACAATCAACTCACCCAAGGCAAGACTAGGTTCACTCCCTAATCAAACAATGGGGGTCGTCTTGCTTCACTCACTAAACCAAGAATGTTTCACTCACATTCTAAGAAAAGGAAATTAATCCAAAGTGTATTTTCAAATTCTAAACTTGTCTTTATTACATGCTAATGAGCCCTTTATATAGAATCTCATATCTAGGATGACAACTACATGGATTTAATAACCCTTACATCATTAAGAGACACGTGCCAAGTCATGTGCCATTTAATTAAGACAAAATAGAACAAAAATCAAGCAAAATTGCTGTCAAACTTTTTGTGCGACTAGGTGATCTTGTGCCCATTCTCTAGCTGCCTTCCCATGCTTGAAAATGGACTCCCAATAGCTTGATGGAAAGATCCTAGTTCCAAGATTCCATTTCTACCCTTGGTGTCCCCAAATATGCTCAGGTGTGCTTTGCGTTATGTCTACAAGATCGGCTGGTCACCATATTTGAGCTGTTGCTCTTTTTCCTGGTTTTGAGCTCATTTTTATCAAGATTGACTTCTTTGGTTTGTTTGGTTGTCTTTGATTGACACCCCCACATTTGTATTAGGCTTTCATCATGTCAAACATGGTGCAAGTATCTCCCATCATCCACAAACTGATGGCCAAACAGAGGTCACTAACAAGACCTTGGGTTCCATTCTAAGAACCTTAGTGAACAAAAAGCTAAGGGATTGGGATCTCAAGTTATGCCAAGCAGAGTTTGCTTACAATAGAAGTCCTAGCTATAGCACAAAGCATTCTCCTTTTGAATGTGTGTATGGAGAAAATCCACTACTACCTACTACTTTATGTTTGAATTTTCAAGATAATAAGGCTAGCAAAGATGTTGTGGACAAAGCCAAGGAGATGATACAATTGCACAAACTAATACAAGAGAATATAGAGAAAACTAATGCAAAGTACAAATTGAAAGCTGAAATCAACAAAAGCAGACCACAGATTGAGGAAGGAGATATGGGTTGGATCCATCTAAGGAAGGCAAGATTTCCCTAATTAAGGAGCAACAAGTTCATGCCAAGGGCTATGGGTCCCTTCAAAGTCCTACAAAAGATTAGCAACAATGCCTACAAGATTGACCTGCCAGCAGATTTCAGCATTTCCAACACCTTCAACATAGGGGACCTCCAATTATACCATGCCCCTATGGAATTGAGGACAATTCCCTCCAAAGAAGGGGGAGTTGAACTAAGTAGCCTTGATAACCAACTTGGTTCAAGGCCTGGTTCAGGTAGCAGCCAACCAACAGCCAACTCAGAGGCATCAAACACTCAGAGCACAGAACAGACCCTACCTGTTGAACAGCAGACCTTGTTGGGTCTTTATAAAGCAGAAATGGGCTTACTCAGTGGCTCCATGGGCAGCAATGACATCTCTATACATGGACCCTTATATCAAGGTCCTAAGACTCTCCTTACCATCATAAGGGAGCCCCCAGATAAGCAGCCAAAAGTCACCTGGTCACCAGGGAGCCTGACAGAAGAATAATAGTTTCTGCCCAGCATAGTTGATGACCAGCCTACCTAGTGCAAGCCTCCTAGCCCTGATCAAGACACATCAAGAGGGACTGAAGGGATATTTGGAATCTTCACACTTCCAGCTTTCCAAAGAGCCCAAGAAGTCCATCATCCAAGCCTTGGAAGACCTTCAAGCAAGGAAGCCAAGGTCTAGAGGTCATCAGTTAAATCACAGTGTCCTGTAGCCTGTGTTTATGTTTTTAGGCTTGCACACCTTTGTCACGTGCTACTTACCGTTAGATTTAGTTCCTATGTAGCCTTAGTTTCAAGATTAGTGTTATTTTCCTCCTGGCCTATAAATAAAGGAGTGGATCATTGTAAAACTCAGATTTGATATTCATTTTATTCAATATACTTACAAGTTAAGTTTTTCTTTCAAACTTGTTTGGTTTGTTTGAAGAGTGTTAGTCACACACTCACCATCTTGGGTTGTTAGTCACACAACCTCAAGATCATACTGCACCCTTCAGGGTAGTCATCCCTTGAAGGCTCCTAAACCATAGTCAACAGTTTGGGAAATCAGTTTGGTACACAGGCCATCAGAAAACCAAGAAAGTGATTCTTGTTTCTGTTTTGGCTTGGTTTGAGTCATGTTCTTTGTGCATAACAAAAGAGGCTCATCAACATCTAGAAAAGGCAAATTAAGGAGTGCTAAAACCCCCTTAATTTGTTGCAGTAACAATGAACGATGAACAATGGATAAAACCAATGAACATGGAACAATTATCAATGAATAATAAACAATGAATAATGAACAAAGATCAATGATAAAAGAACAATGAACGATGAACAATAAAATATGACCAACGAATAAGGATCAATGATCAAAGAACAATGAATGATGAAAAATGAACAAGGATCAATGATGAACGAACAATGAACGATGAACAATGAACAAGGATCAACAATTAATGAACTATGAGCGATAAACAATGAATGATGACCAATGAACAAAGAACAATGAACAATGAACAATGAACGATGAACAAGGATTAATGATTAATGTTATGAACAATGAACGATGAACAATGAATGATGAAGAATCAACAATGAAAAAGGATCAATGATCAATGAACGATTAACGATGAACAATGAAAGATGAACAATAAGGAAGGATTAATGCGATCATAGAACGATGAACGATGAACAATGAACCTTATCAATTTTCAATGTACAATGAACAAGGCTCAATGATCAAAGAACAATGAATGACGAACAATAAATGATGACCAACGAACATGGATCAATGATCAAAGAACAATGAATGATGAACAATGAACAAGGATCAATGATCAAAGAACAATAATCGATGAACAATGAACAATGAACGATTAACAATGAACAAGGATCAACGATCAATGAAAATTGAACGATGAACGATGAATAATGAATGATGACCAATGAACAAGGAACAATGATCCATTATCAATGAACAATGAACAAATAACAAGGATTGATGATCAATGAACAATGAACGATGCACAATGAATGATTAATAATGAACAAGCATCAATTGTCAACGAACAATGAAAGATGAACTCTTAAGAAGCATCAATTATAAATGAACAATGAATGATGACCAACGAACTAGGATCAATGAACAAAGACCTATGAACGATTAACATTGAAAAAGGATCAATCATCAACTAACAATGAACGATGAACGATGAACAATGAATGATGAACAATGAACAATGATAAATGATCAATGATCAATGAACGATGAACGATGAACAATGAATGATGAAAAATGAGGGAGGATTAATGTGATCAAAGAACGATTAACGATGAACAATGAACAAGGCTCAATAATCAAAAAACAATGAACAATGAATAATGAACAAGGATCAATGATCAAAGAACAATGAACGATGAACAACAAATGATGACCAATGTATAAGGTTTAATGATCAAAGAACAATAACCGATAAACAATGAACAATGAACTATGAACTCAGCATCAACGATGAGCGATAAAAGATGAACAATGAATCATGACCAATGAACAACAATGATCAAAGAAAAATGAACAATAAACAATGAACAAGAATCCATTATCAATTATCAATGAATGATGAACAATGATTAATGTTCAAGGATCAATGAACGATGAACAATGAACAGCGATCAATGATCAATGAAGAATAAACGATGAACAATGAACAAGGATCCATTATCAATTATCAATGAATGATGAACAATGAACGATTAGCAATTAAGAAGGATCAATTTGTCAATGAACAATGAACGATGAACTCTTAAGAAGCATTAATAATCAATGAACAATGAAAGATGAAGAATGAACGATGAACAATGAAATAGGATCAATGATCAAAGAACTATGAACGATGAACATTGAATAAGGATCAATTATCAATGAACAATGAACGATTGACGATGAGCATTGAATGATGAGCAATGAACAAGGATTAATGATCAACGAACAATGAACGATGAACCATGAACATCGATCAATGATCAATGAAGAATGAAAGATGAACAATGAACAAAGATAAATGATCAATGTTCAAGGAACAATAAATGATGAACGATGAACAATGAATAAGCATCAATGATCAATGTTGTGATACCCCAGATTTAGCTTGAAAAGAGATTGATAGACTACTCATATAAAAAGGTGCATCTTCTTTTCTAGGGAGCCCATTTGCTAAAAACTCCACAGTTAAGCGTGCTTGGTGGGGAGCAATCTTAGGATGGGTGACCTCCTGGAAAGTTTTCCGGGTGCGCATGAGTAAGGCCAAAGTGCGCTGGAAAGACTTGTGTTGGTCTGTGGGGCTAGTCTACAGTCTCCATGAGTAGTCACCGGCGGTCCGAGGGGCCGGGGTGTTACAAATGTAACAATGAACGATGAACAATTAATGAAAACCCATGAACAAGGATCAATCATCAATGAATAATAAACAATGAATAATGAACAAAGATCAATGATTAAAGAACAATGAACGATGAACAATAAAATATGGCCAATAAAAAAGGATCAATGATCAAAGAACAATGAATGATGAAAAATGAACAAGGATCAATGATCAACAGACAACGAACGATGAACAATGAACAAGGATCAACGATTAATGAACTATGAACGATAAACAATGAATGATGACCAATGAACAATGAACAATGAACAATGAACGATGAACAAGGATTAATGTGTAATGAACAATGAACGATGAACAAGGATTAATGATTAATGAACAATGAACGATGAACGATGAACAATGAATTATGAATAATCAACAATGAAAAAGGATAAATGATCAATGAACGATGAACGATGATCAATGAATGATGAAAAATGAGGAAGGATTAATGCGATCAAAGAACGATGAACAATGAACAATGAACAAGGATCAATTATCAATGAACAATGAACAAAAATCAATTATTAATGAACAATGAACAAGGCTCAATGATTAAAGAACAATGAACGGTGAACAAATAAATAATGACCAATGAACATGGATCAATGATCATAGAACAATGAATGATGAACAATGAACAAGGATCAATGATCAAAGAACAATAATCTATGAACAATGAACAATGATCGATTAAAAATGAACAAGGATCAACGATTAATGAACATTGAACGATAAACAATGAATGATGAATGATGTCCAATGAACAAGGAACAATGATCAAAGAACAATGAACAATGAACAATGATCCATTATCAATGAACAATGAACAATTAACAAGGATTAATGATCAATGAACAATGAACGATGCACAATGAATGATTAGCAATGCACAAGGATCAATTGTCAATGAACAATGAAGGATGAAGTCTTAAGAAGCATCAATAATAAGTGAATAATGAATCATGACCAATGAACTAGGATAAATGATCAAAGACCTATGAACGATTAACATTGAAAAAGGATCAATTATCAACAAACGATGAACGATGAACGATGAACAATGAATGATGAACAATAAACAATGATCAATGAACAATGAACGTTGAACGATGAACAATGAATGATAAAAAATGAGGAAGGATCAATGATCAAAGAACAATGAACGATGAACAACAAATGATGACCAATGTATAAGGGTAAATGATCAAAGAACTATAACCGATAAACAATGAACAATGAACTATGAACAATGAACAAGCATCAACGATGAATGAACGATGAACGATGAAAGATGAACAATGAATGATGAGCAATGAACAACAATGATCAAAGAATAATGAACAAAGAATAACGAACAAGGATTTATTATCAATTAACAATGAATGATGAAAATGATTAATGTTCAATGAACAATGAACAATGCACAATGAACGATTAGCAATGAAGAAGGATCAATTGTCCATGAACAATAAACGATGAACTCTTAAGAAGCATAAGTAATCAATGAACAATGAAAGATGAAGAATGAACGATGAACAATGAATTAGGATCAATGATCAAAGAACTATGAACAATGAACATTGAACAAGGATCAATTAACAATGAACAATGAACGATTGACGATGAGTATTGATTGATGACCAATGAACCAGGATTAATGATCAACGAACAATGAACGATGAACAATGAACAACAATCAATGATCATAGAAGAATGAAAGAAGAACAATGACAAAGGAACAATGAATGATGAACGATGAACTATGAATAAGCATCAATGATCAATGTAACAATGAACGATGAACAATGGATGAAAAAGAATCAACAAGGATCAATTATCAGTGAATAATAAACAATGAATAATGAACAAAGATCAATGATCAAAGAACAATGAATGATGAAAAATGAACAAGGATTAATGATCAACGAATAGTAATCGATGAACAATGAACGATGAACAATAAACAAGGATCAACGATCAATGAACTATGAACAATAAAAAATGAATGATGACCAATGATCAAAGAACAATGAGCAATGAACAAGTGTAAGACGCTGTCGTACGCGCACAAATTTAGTTTATATTTTACCCTATTACAACTTTCTAAATATAGTAAGTGGTAAGTAGGGGTCGAACCCACAGAGATTGTGATTACTAATTTAAAAGATACTTTTAAAATATTTAGAAAATATGCAAAGTAAAAAGATGGGGGGAAATGAGTTTTGATTACACTACTTAAAACTTAAAAATAAAATAAGCTTCAAAGTAAAATATGTAAATTAAATAAGAGAGTAAATCAAATAGAGAAAGTAGTAGTAACATGTATTTTAGTCATTGGCAAGATTATTTTTAATCATTGATTAATTACAACTTTTATATGAATAGGCGGCTGTAGGATTTATAGTACCCTCGTAAATCCCCTGTCAACCCTTTTATATTAGCTCACTATTTGTACCCAAGATAGTAAAACCCTAGTATTCATTAATCCGGTTTTAATGACTGCTTTAATATTAGGAAGACTTCACCAACAATTAAATTTAATTAAGAAGATACCCTATAACCCAACTAAATTTAATATTATGTAAACTCAAATAATAAAACTAGATGCAGTTATTATTACTAGTTGTTTCTTTAATAAAACTAACTAAACAAAGTTTAATTAATTTTAAAACATTAACTTATACAAGAATAATTAAGTGTACCCAACAAAATCAATCTTATATAAATTTAGAGATTAAAACTAGTTTACATAAATACTCAATAACAAAGTTGTATAAATTAAAGACCCATTTCAAATCTCATAAAAATAATGTGCCAAGACACTAATACATATTACTACAAAATTATTTACTCTAAATTAAACATGATAATGAAGAGAGAATAAGAAAAAATCATTAAGTAGATAATTTTGTAATACAAAAGAAAAGACTAAAATATTTTTCTATCTCTATACTTAGTAGTATATGAGAATATTACATACCCCTTAATGAGAAATAAAACCCTCTATTTATAGATAGATCAAGTAAGAAATAAATCAACTTGATGTTAATGCTAAAGAGATTAGTACAGCAAACCACTTGTACTAGCCCAGCCGCCTCTCCTAACTAGACTATGTCGGTTATGTGATACTTAGGGAAGCTAAATGTACATATTTGTGTCCAGCTGTAACATTTCATTAATGCTGCCGACTTATTTCTGTTTTCACCATTGATACAGCCGCAATTAGCTTTTTCACCAAGCATAAAAGTTGTAGAACTTTTCGAGTAGATGTCAGTAGCCTCACAAAAAGGTCTCATTTGGAGTCCGTATGAGTGAGATATGCCCATTTCAAAACTGACGCGTCAAATACTTCGCGAATAACAATTTTTCTTCGTTCGGCTCCAATTATCTCATTTCGTCCAAATTTATTTTTAATCAAAAATCCTACAAAACATTAATAAAATTATATAAGTGTAGATATTACTTCATAAATTAAATATTCACTAAATATTAAATATTATTTAATAAACGTAATAAAATTATACGTAACGAGGAATAAAAATAATATAACTTTTAGCACTTAACAAATTCCCCCACACTTATTCTTTGATCGTCCTCGATCAAATTAGGTATTGTAATAATATTAACCATTATCGAATTTGCATTTAGCATATGCAACAAGCCATTTAAACCCCTAGGTTACCCCTAGTGGACGAGTTATGATCTCGTGAGGGTTTACAGAAGATATACCCACTAAATCTCAAAATTTTCTTTAAAATATCTTTTTTATAAAAGTATGACTGATTTCAAAAGGATTTTTCTTAATTAGAAAGAAACATAATATCTAGCTATATTACCAAATTCACACATAATCATATATTCCTATTGAAACCCATAAATATTCAACAAACTAATAGAAAATGTTATGCATCTTTAAACTTGAAATATCCGATCTTTTAATTCTTTTCATGATATCACAATTTTCAAACCAAATAATTACATGGTGCTAGAAATCCATTGGTTGATCACTCTTCGATATTAAATAACACCATATTTTCTTTTCGTTTTGAACTTCTCCGTTCATAGTTTATACATTGTCCTTTTTGGACCTACTTATGCCCCTCTTGAGCCATGATCAACCAATAGCATATATTTATGAGATTGATTTTTGACCTATTGGCACAAGGCTTTCCTTGTTTTTCACATCGATTTCTCAAGGTATATTCTTTTTCTTCACTTCATCATTTTTTTTTCATAACATTTTGTTTTTTTTTTCACTTCACTTTTCATCCTCTCATCATCCGAGTATTGGATTATGGTGTTAATCGGAAGAGATCCTTTCAACATAGATATCGTAGTAAACGAGTAAAAACTTCATAGTATGTGTGACACATAAATATTTTTTGTTTATTTTAGAATACAAGTAGCATAACATCAAATATTAGTAAATTGAAACCAAGGAATACTTATAACAAATATGATGTAGGTGAACTAAAATAATATAGAAAGATATAAATATTCTTACAATTAATTTATTTACAAGTTAATAAGTCATACAATAATAATTATTTTTTTATAGGATAATTTTGATTTATATGTATATACCTCCCCCCACACTTAAATCTTACATTATCCTTAATGTAATCCATTTTTTTTAATGTATTTTTTATGAAAAGAAATAAAACTTGAAAGATTAATTTAAACAGACATAATACTGCATATAAAAATAGAAATTAAATACGTTAAAATACTTCCCTTGGGTTGCCTCCCAAGCAGGGCCTTTATTTACTTGTCTATGGCTAGACTTCATAAGCTGGCATCTTTATGTTTTGAACATCAATCCAATGACAATCAAATCCTTCATAAAATAGCTTGAGTCGATGCCCATTTACTTTGAAAATCTTTCCATCATGTAAATCTTTGATTTCTACTGCACCATGATCATAAACATTAGTAACTTCATAAGGTCCCATCCATCTGGACCTTAATTTTCCTGGAAACAATCTTAATCTATATTGGTAAAGTAGAACTTTGTCTCCAACATGGAAATCTTTTTTAACTAACATCTTATCATGATATATTTTAGACTTTTCTTTGTAAATCATTGCATTTTCATAGGCTTCATTTCTTATTTCTTCTAATTCTTGAATCTGTAGTTTCCTATGTATTCCTGCACTAGGTAAGTCTAAATTACACTTCTTAATGGCCCAAAATGCTTTATGTTCTAATTCTACTGGGAGATGAGAAGATTTACCAAAAACTAGTCTATAAGGTGACATACCAATTAGTGTTTTATATGCTGTTCTATAAGCCCATAGTGCATCTCCAAGTCTATAACTCCAATCTTTTCTATTAGGATTCACTACTTTTTCAGGAATATGTTTTATCTCCCTATTAGAAATTTCTGCTTGTCCACTTGTTTGGGGATGGTAGGCTGTTGAAATCCTATGAGTTACATGATATTTCTTAAGCACGGATTCCACTACTTTATTGCAAAAATGGGTTCCTCTATCACTTATAATAGCCTTGGGTACTCCAAATCTATTAAATATTTGGGATCTAATAAACTCAACTACAACTTTAGCATCATCAGTACGAGTAGCTTTTGCTTCTACCCATTTGGAGACATAATCAACAGCTAAAAGAATGTAAAGGTTACCATTAGACTGAGGAAATGGACCCATAAAATCTATACCCCAAACGTCAAATATTTCAACCACTATAATTGAACGTAAGGGCATTTGATCTCTTTTAGATATATTTCCTGTCATTTGACATCTTTCACAAGTTTTCACAAAGAGATGTGCATCTTTATTTAAAGTAGGCCAATAAAATCCACTTTCTAATACTTTATGTGCTGTTCTTTGGCCACTAAAATGTCCACCACATTCTAGTGAATGACAAAAACTCAAAATTGACTTAATTTCATTATCAGGCACACAACGTCTCAATACTTGATCTGAACAGATCTTTAACATGTAAGGCTCATCCCAAATATAAAATTTAGACTCGTGTCTTAATTTATCTTTTTGAGCACGTGATAAATTCTCTGGTAATCTTTTTGCTACAAGATAATTCACAATATCTGCATATCATGGAAGTTTTCCATGCAAAACATATAGGTGCTCATCTGGAAAAACATCACTTAGAGGAGAAGATAGATTATTATCTAGAATCAATCTACTTAAATGATCAGCAACAAAATTTTCCTTTCCAGATTTATCTCTGATTTCTAGATTAAATTCTTGTAATAATAGAACCCACCTAATCAACCTAGGTTTAGATTCTTTCTTTTTGAATAAATGTTTAAGTGTAGCATGATCAGAATAAACTATTACCTTAGTGCCTAAAAGATAAGAACGAAAATTTTCAAGTCCAAATACAATAGAATAAAGTTCTTTTTCAGTTGTTGTATAGTTACATTGTGCATCATCTAAAGTACGAGAAGCATAATAAATCACATGAGAATCCCGTCCTACTTTTTGTCCTAAAACAACTCCTATTGCTTTGTCACTTGCATCACACATTAATTCAAAAGGTAATTCCCAATTAGGAGGTTGTAAAATTGGTGCAGTTACTAACTTTTCTTTTAGACAATCAAAGGCTTCTTTGCACTTATCGTCGAATATAAATGGAACATCTTTACTTAAGAGTCTACATAATGGTTGGGCAATTTTAGAAAAATTCATAATAAATCTTCTGTAATAACCAGCATGTTCTAAAAATGATCTTATATCTTTAACACAAGATGGATAAGGTAAAGATTGTATAACCTCAATTTTTGCTTTATCAACTTCTATTCCTTTAGATGAAACTACATGTCCTAAGACTATACCTTGTTCCACCATAAAGTGACATTTTTCATAATTTAACACAAGATTAGTCTCAATACATCTTTTAAGAACTAAGTCTAAATTTTCTAAACATTGGTCAAATGAATCGCCATAAACTGTAAAATCATCCATAAAAACTTCAATAATATAAGCCACATAGTCAGAAAATATAGACATCATACATCTTTGGAAAGTAGCTGGAGCATTGCATAAACCAAAAGGCATTCGACGATATGCATATGTTCCAAAAGGACATGTAAAAGTAGTTTTTTCTTGGTCTTCAGGAGCAATGGCAATTTGGTTATATCCAGAATACCCATCTAAAAAACAATAATGAGAACGTCCTGCTAAACGCTCTAACATTTGATCAATAAAAGGTAAAGGAAAATGATCTTTTCTAGTTGCTGCATTTAATTTTCTATAATCTATGCAAACTCTCCATCCATTTTGTACTCTAGTTGGAACTAATTCACCTTCTTTATTTTCTACCACAGTTAATCCTGTTTTCTTAGGTACCAAATGTATAGGACTAACCCACTCTGAATCTGAAATAGGGTAAATTACTCCGGCACTAAGAAGTTTAAGAATTTCCTTTTTAACAACTTCCATCATAGGAGGATTTAAACGGCGTTGTGCTTCTCTTGATGGCTTAGCTCCTTCTTCTAAGTTAATTTTATGCATACAAGTAGAAGGGCTAATACCTCTTATATCAGATAATGTCCATCCTATTGCCATTTTATTTTCTTTTAAAACATTAATCAATCTTTCTTCTTGAGACACATTAAGATTATTTGCAATTATAACAGGTAATTTTTCACCTTTCTCCAAATAAAAATATTTAAGATGCTTTGGTAATGGTTTCAGATCTAACTCAGGAGAAATTTCAATAGAAGGTTTAACTTGTTGATTTAATAGTGGATGAGTACTAGAAGTTGAAGTATCTAACCAAGAAAGGTTCTCATGATAATCCTCATCACAAGCAAGACTTATTAAATCAATATCAATTTCTTTTAAACCATAACATAAAGATGCATATAAACCGTCATATAAATCATACTCAATTACATCTTCAATGCATGAATCAATAACATCAATCGTACAAATAAAAGAAATTTCGTTAAATGGGTGTTTCATAGCCTCATAGATATTAAAGAATATTTTATCTCCATCAAACTCCATAGAAAGTGTACCGTTGTGTACATCTATTATGGTTTTAGCAGTTCTCATAAAAGGTCTTCCTAATAATATAGGAGATAAATTAGATGATTGGCTATAATCATCTTCCATTTTAAGTACATAAAAATCTGCTGGAAACACCAAATCTTTAACTTTAACTAACACATCTTCTATTACACCTTCAGGATAAACAATTGACCTATCAGCTAATTGAACTGTAATTCCAGTCGGTTGTAAAGGTCCAAGATCTAAAGAGGTGTATATAGACTTAGGCATGACATTAATTGATGATCCTAAATCTAACATGCATTTATCAATCATAGAATTTCCAATAGTACATGGAATTGCAAAAATTCCAGGATCTTTCTGTTTTGGTGGGAGCTTTCTTTGAATAACAGCAGAAACATTTTCACCACATATAATTCTTTCATTACCTTTTAATTTCCTTTTATTAGTGCATAAGTCTTTTAAAAATTTTGCATATCGAGGTACTTGCTTAATTACATCTAATAAAGGAAGATTAATCTCTACTTAAAAATATTCAATAACTCTTTATCAAGTTCTACCCTTTTATCAACTTTTCTTAATCTTTCAGGAAAAGGGGGTCTAATTTCAGTAGCATCAATAGAAGAATTAGATAAATTTTTAATTCTTTCATTTTCTTTGATTTCAAATTGATTATGTTTAGAATTCCTTATCTCTTTAGAATTATCCAAAGTTGTTAAAATCGTGATTCTACTTAGAATCGTTTGAAGAGGTAGAATCGAATCGGTAGAATCGAATCGTAGAATCATACGATTCTACAAATAAACTTAAAAATAATAAAATATCTAGTTTCTTATCATTATTATCCGATTCAAAAGTTTAAATTTATGAATTAAAGTTTCTATAACTTTATTTTGAAGAATATAACGAAAACTTTTCAATAATTAGTTTAAATCTACATACCGATTAAGAAATTTGTTTTTTAAAAGTTTTCATGATGGAAACTTTGAAATTTATGTGTATATGTGAAAGAGATTAGTAAAATATAACATAAGAAAAATTAAAAATAATTTATACTATATTAGTAGAATCGGAGCGTTAAATCGTAGAATCGTAGAATCGTGTTATGATTCTACCTCTAAAAATTTTATTGCAAATAGAATCGTAAGATTCTACAACTTTAAGATTCTAACTGCGATTCAAATCGCTCGCTTGTTTTTAGATCGTAAAATCGTAGAATCGTATATTAGAATCGCGATTTTAACAACCATGGAATTATCATCCAATTCATTTTCACTCTTTTCATCATCCTTAGTAGTATCCAAATCAATTTTTTTATCCTTATTATTATCGTCAACTACTACTTCCTTTTCAAAATCTAGAAACTTTTTAGTAATATCAGAAAGTTCCTTCCCACTTCTTAAAGTTATGGCACTAACATTTTCTCTAGGGTTTAATGGTTAGGAGGGTAACTTATTACTAAATTGCACTTGTAAATTATTTATATCCTTAGCTAATTGTCCAACTTGATTTTCTAAATTTTGTATACTGGACTTAGTCTCTTTTTGAAAATTTAAAGAACTAGAAGCAAGAGATTTTACCATATCTTCTAAGGTCATACCTTGAGATTGATTTTGTGGAGGCTGTTGTTGATTATAATTTTGACTAAAACTTTGAGGGTTGTTTTGACTAAACGGTTTGACATTTTGGTTCCCCCATCTAAAATTAGGGTGGTCTTTCCATCCTTCATTATATGTGTTTGAATAAGGATTATATTTTCTTTGTGGTTGTCCAGGAAATCCACCAACAGCATTAACATGCTCATCTTCTTTTAATGTTGGACATGCATCAGTCGCATGCCCATAATTTAAACATATACCACAAGATTTTACTTGAGCAGTTAAATTATTTTGAACAAGTTTATCAACTATGTTTGTTAATGCAGATAATTGTTTCTCAATTGAACTAGAATTACTCATATCCACTTTTTTAACATTTTCTTGTCTTGTAAAAAATGATTGAGTATTACCAGCCATATTAGCTATTAAATTTCGTGCTTCTTGAGGGGTTTTATCTACTAGAGCACCACCACTAGCGGCATCTATCATAGCACGTTCATTGGGAATAAGTCCTTCATAAAAATATTGAATTAAAAGTTGTTCAGGAATTTGATGATTAGGACAACTAGCACATAATCTTTTAAAACGTTCCCAATATTCATATAAAGTTTCACTAGAAAATTGACGAATTCCACAAATTTCTTTTCTTATAGAAGCAACTCTAGAAGCTGGAAAATATTTTTCCAAGAATAATGATTGAATATCATTCCAAGTAGTAATAGATCCAGGTGATAAATAATACAACCAATCCTTAGCAGAATCTTGTAAACTAAATGGAAAAGCACATAATTTAATTATATCCTCTTCTATATTTTCAGGTTTCATTGTACTACAAACAACATGAAATTCTTTTATATGACGATGAGGATCTTCACCAGGTAAACCACGAAATACAGGTAATAATTGAATAAATCCTGAGTGTATTTTAAAAGGAGTAGTAATTTCAGGAAACAGAATGCATAACGGTTGATTATCAAAAGTTGGAGCTGCAAGCTCCTTCAAAGATTGATTAGCCATATTAAAATAATTAAGAACAATCTCACCAGATGAAGTAGCTAGGTTGAAAAATTCTTCTAGCGAGAATATGAGTTCCTCATCTTCTGATTCTTCGCCAATCACCTTTCCGTCTCTTAGTTTCATAAACTATACCCTTATGCTTTTTGGAACAATTGATTTGAAAAATATAAAAGAAAATAGTAATAGATAATAAAAATAAATTAAGAAGTAACTTTAATAGTAATTTTGACACAATCCCCGGCAACGGCGCCAAAAATTTGTACGACGCTGTCGTACGCGCACAAATTTAATTTATATTTTACTCTATTACAACTTTCTAAATATAGTCAGTGGTAAGTAAGGGTCGAACCCACAGAGATTGTGATTACTAATTTAAAAGATACTTTTAAAATATTTAGAAAATATGCAAAGTAAAAAGATGGGGGGAAATGAGTTTTGATTACACTACTTAAAACTTAAAAATAAACTAAGCTTCAAAGTAAAATATGTAAATTAAATAAGAGAGTAAATCAAATAGAGAAAGTAGTAGTAACATGTATTTTAGTCATTGGCAAGATTATTTTTAATCATTGATTAATTACAACTTTTATATGAATAGGCGGCTGTAGGATTTATAGTACCCTCGTAAATCCCCTGTCAACCCTTTTATATTAGCTCACTATTTGTACCCAAGATAGTAAAACCCTAGTGTTCATTAATCCGGTTTTAATGAATTGACTGCTTTGATATTTGTAAGATTTCACCAACCATTAAATTTAATTAAGAAGATACCCTATAACCCAACTAAATTTAATATTATGTAAACTCTAATAATAAAACTAGATGCAGTTATTATTACTAGTTGTTTCTTTAATAAAACTAACTAAACAAAGTTTAATTAATTTTAAAACATTAACTTATACAAGAATAATTAAGTGTACCCAACAAAATCAATCTTATATAAATTTAGAGATTAAAACTAGTTTACATAAATACTCAATAACAAAGTTGTATAAATTAAAGACCCATTTCAAATCTCATAAAAATAATGTGCCAAGACATTAATACATATTACTACAAAATTATTTACTCTAAATTAAACATGATAATGAAGAGACACTAGTGGAAAAAAAGCTATTGGCTGCTACTTATTGGCTGCGGTTTTTAGGAACACGCAGCCAATATGAGAAAAAAAAAATGTGATAAAAAAAAAATTTAACAAGGGCTGCGGTTTTATGGTATGTCCGCAGCCCAAAATGAGTTTCTAAAAAAAAAAGGTCATGGGCTGCGGTTATCCTACTTGTCCGCAGCCCAAAATGAGACTCTAATTCCATATGGCCCGTTTCCTTCAAAAAACCCTAAGTCCCTTCAAAAAACCCTAAGTCCAGCCAATACTTAAGTTTCCTTCAAAAAAGCTTCTTCCTCATAAAAACCGGCGGTACTTCTTCATCATAAAAACACTCTAAAATCTTAAAAAACCCTAAAATCTTAAATTCTTAAAAAAAACCCCTAAAATCTTAAAAAAGCAAAAAAAAGCGATTTGTTCAAGAGTTCTTCGAAGATTGATGTTCGTTGCAAAAAAAGAGCCAATACTTCGAAGATTTGTTCAAGAGTTCTTCGAAGATTTGTTCGTGTTTTCAAGATCTTCAACATTTGTTCGTGTTTACAAGATTTGTTCGTGTTTTCAAGATCTTAAAATCTTAATCGAATTTTCGTGTTCTCAGATCTTCATTGTTCATTCTTGGGTTTTAGATCTTCATTGTTCATTCTTGGGTTTTAGATCTTCATTGTTCTCAAAGGTATCTCAGATCTTCATTGTTCATTCTTGGGTTTTAGATCTTCATTGTTCAAGATCTTTATTGTTCATTTCTGGGTTCATTCTTGGGTTTTAGATCTTCATTGTTCAAGATCTTCATTGTTCATTTCTGGGTTTCATTAGAAGTTTCGTTTTGGGCTTCTCAAAACGTTTTATTTCTGGGTTTTAGATCTTCATTTTTGTTTTTTGTAATCTTCATTTTGTTTATGTAATCTTCATTATTCATTTTCGTTTTGGGCTTCGTTTTGTTTATGTAATCTTCATTGTTCAAACTTTTTTTTGCAATTTCTGGGATTGTTTTGTTGTTGTTGAAATTTCTGGGATTGTTTTGTTTTTTTTTTTTTTTTTTGCAATTTCTGGGATTGTTTGTTTATGTAATCTTCGTTTTGTTGTTGCAATTTTCGTTTTGGGCTTCGTTTTGTTTATGTAATCTTCGTTTTGTTATGAAATGAAAAAAAAAATTTTTTTTTTAAAAAATGGTATTAAGGGCTGCGGTTCTAGATATGTCCGCAGCCCTTGAATTTTTTTTGATTTTAAAAGATGATTAAGGGCTGCGGTTGTAATGTCCGCAGCCACTAATAATATCTCATTTGTTGCTACTCCAAGGGCTGCGAGACAAAACCGCAGCCAATACCCTAAAAAAAACCCGCAGCAAATGAATTTTTTTCCACTAGTGAGAGAATAAGAAAAAATCATTAAGTAGATAATTTTGTAATACAAAAGAAAAGACTAAAATATTTTTCTATCTCTATACTTAGTAGTATATGAGAATATTACATACCCCTTAATGAGAAATAAAACCCCCTATTTATAGATAGATCAAGTAAGAAGTAAATCAACTTGATGTTAATGCTAAAGAGATTAGTACAGCAAACCACTTGTACTAGCCCAGCAGCCTCTCCTAACTAGACTATGTCGGTTATGTGATACTTAGGGAAGATAAATGTACATATTTGTGTCCAGCTGTAACATTTCATTAATGCTGCTGACTTATTTCTGTTTTTACCATTGATACAGCCGGAATTAGCTTTTTCACCAAGCATAAAAGTTGTAGAACTTTTCGAGTAGATGTCAGTAGCCTCATAAAAAGGTCTCATTTGGAGTCCGTATGAGTGAGATATGCCCATTTCAAAACTGACGCGTCAAATACTTCGCGAATAACAATTTTTCTTCGTTCAGCTCCAATTATCTCATTTCGTCCAAATTTATTTTTAATCAAAAATCCTACAAAATATTAATAAAATTATATAAGTGTAGATATTACTTCATAAATTAAATATTCACTAAATATTAAATATTATTTAATAAACGTAATAAAATTATACGTAACGAGGAATAAAAATAAGGAAAATTTGCTCAAAATAATCCCAACTATCACCCGTTGGCCAAAAATAATCTCAACTATCAATTATTTTTTAATAATCCCAACTATTTTCATAATTTGTTGAAAACATACCCAACCCCTTGTTACCGGCCAAAACATGTAACTTTTCCACTTTTTTTTCTTTTATTTTTTCACTTAATGTTCAAAATTAACCCTTCCCCTACATCTATTAATCAAAAAAGAAAGAAAAAAGTAGAAAAATTACTTGTTGCATACGGTTATAAAAGTGAGGTTGGTACGTTTTCAACAAATTATAACAATAGTTGGGATTATTAAAACATAATTGATAGTTGGGATTATTTTTGGCCAACGGGTGATAGTTGGGATTATTTTGAGCAAATTTTCCTAAAAAAAATATAACTTTTAGCACTTAACAACAAGGATCCATTATTAATGAACAATGAACGATGAACAAGGATTAATGATTAATGAACAATGAACGATGAACGATGAACCATGAATGATGAACAATCAACAATGAAAAAGGATCAATGATCAATGAACGATGAATGATGAACAATGAGGAAGGATTAATGCGATCAAAGAACGATGAACGATGAACAATGAACAAGGATCAATTATCAATGAACAATGAACAAATATCATTTATCAATGAACAATGAACAAGGCTCAATGATTAAAGAACAATGAACGATGAACAATAAATAATAACCAATGAACATGGATCAATGATCATAGAACAATGAATGATGAACAATGAACAATGATCAATGATCAAAGAAAAATAATCGATGAACAATGAACAATGAACGATTAACAATGAACAAGATCAACGATTAATGAACATTGAACGATGAACGATGAACGATCAATAATGAATGATGACCAATGAACAAGGAACAATGATCAAAGAAGAATGAACAATGAACACTGATCCATTATTGATGTGCTCGATTTAGAGCACATTTATTATCCCACTTTGGTGTCGAGTCTTGTCGTTTTACATTGGTTTTATATAATTTACACTCGATTTTACCTTGTTCTTGTCTCCATGGTGTTCAGAGATTATTTTAGGTGTTTTCGGGAGATTTTGAGGTAATTCGGGTTGAGTTCGAGGCTTAGACATCAAGGTCAAAGCATAACACATATGAAAGCTCGAGGACACATATCGAAGCTAATTACATTTGCTCAAATTGATGGCAACCTTCGCAAGCCGTTTTTCGATAAAAAACATTGAAGTGTAATTCCATGTTAATGACTTCGACGCAAATTTCGAGACATTCAAGGAGGCCTCGCTATATATATATATATATATATATATATATATATATATATATATATATATATATATATATATATATATATATATATATATATATATATATATATATATATATATATATATATATATATATATATATATATATATATATATATATATATATATATATATATATATATATATATATATACATATATATATATATATATACATAGGATTTGGATCGTGTGAAAACCAATTAAAATGGTGAAAACTGAAAACAGGGGTACATAATAGCTCAAATGGAGTACATATTTGGGTGGCAATTTTGTAAATAATTAGACATTTGTTAAAAAGGGTACATAACTGCTTAAAAGGGATACATATTCTGATGGTATTTTTGTAAATAATATGAACTTTTTTCTTCACAAAAATTATGTACACCCTGTAAGATGATATGTATCTCTTTTGCTTTAATATGTATACCTCTGTCTGGTTTTCAGTTTTCACCACTTTAAGTGTTTTCACTTGATCCTACCCCTATATACATATATATATATATATATATATATATATATATATATATATATATATATATATATATATATATATATATATATATATATATATATATATATATATATATATATATATATATATATATATATATATATATATATATATATATATATATATATATATATATATAGGGGTAGGATCAAGTGAAAACACTTAAAGTGGTGAAAACTGAAAACCAAACAGAGGTATACATATTGAAGCAAAAGAGATACATATCATCTTATAGGGTGTACATATTTTTTGTGAAGAAAAAAATTCATATTATTTACAAAAATGCCATCTGAATATGTACCCCTTTTAAGCTGTTATGTACCCTTTTTAACAAATGTCTAATTATTTACGAAACTGCCACCCAAATATGTACTCCATTTGAGCTATTATGTACCCCTGTTTTCAGTTTTCACTATTTTAATTGGTTTTCACACGATCCAAATCCTATATATATATATATATATATATATATATATATATATATATATATATATATATATATATATATATATATATATATATATATATATATATATATATATATATATATATATATATATATATATATATATATATATATATATATATATATATATATATATATATATATATATATACAAAATAACTAAAATAAAGTTGTTATCCATGCTTTTTATGAAGCTTAAGAAAGTTGGGCAAAAAGTTAGGCGTGGGATATTTATTCCTAGTATAAGTTAGGCAAATATCAGAAACAAAGCTAAGTGTAGTCGGTCAGCAGAATGCAAGCGAACCAAACAACCAGCTGCGCTGTACAAACATTCTGTTTTGGCCGAATTAACCAAATTCGGTCGCATGCTGAAATTACCCGCGTACGTCAGAATTTTTATAAGCCCAATTTCGTGGGTCATTGTGGGTCTTTTTATCCAGGTTTTGTTTAGCTCTTTAAATACCCTAATTTAGATTGTAAAGGGCATGACTCTCTTCTAGAGTTCATCTTAGGTTTACTCTTCGTTGTAAATTTCTTTCAAATCCTAGAATAGTTTAATGCTTTCATTTATGCTTTCTTCTCCATTCAAGGCTCTCCGTTTATGTAAGTTTACATTTCTTTATTGCTTTAATGTCATTTATTGCTTTCTTTATGCTTTCATTTATTACTTTTCTAGTGTAGACTTTATTGCTTCTTGTTCTTCATTCCATTAAATGTTTTCATGTCTTTTCTTTCTTTAATGCTTTCTTGATTTGCTTTTTATCTTCTTGCATTTGCTTTTAATATGCTAGAGTAGTTTTTTAGGGTTTTGGGATAGAGAAATCTTAGGATTTTGGTCTTGTGTTTAATGTTTAGGAAGATGGTTGAGATTGATGTTGGTTTGTTGATTGATATTCGAGTCGAATCTTGTCCTGCCACTCCTTAGCGAGACATAGGGCGATTATGGGTCGTTCGCATGACTATAGGTCTTCAACTTCCCCTCGATGTCTAGAGTGTCTCGATTGACCTTCGTTCGATCTTCCTCGACCTAGCCTATCTCTATTTCCAATAGACCCACCTAGGGTGGACCTAGCCTAAGCCCGCTTTCTTTCATTGTTTATTCTTGTCATTAAATTAGTTCACACATCCTTCTACCTACCAACCATCAATCTTTCCCACACAAAACCTTTCGTCTAACATCCCTTGTCTCTGTGGTTCGACCCCCGACTTGCCGCTACACTCGTTGTAGTATTAGAAAGGGTGATTATAAATGTGTTTGCATAGCCTAGGTTTTTAGCGTATAACGACGTGGTAGAAATCCGCTATCAAAATGGCGCCGTTGCCAGGGAACAAGGCGCTTGTTTAAATTTTAGTTTTGGTGTGGTTTGTGAATAGTTTTTGTTTTTGTTATTTTTGTTTCTCTTCATGGCTTGCTATGTGTATCAATTTGAGCATGAGTCTTTTTGGAGCTTCTTTGTTAGATATGGGGATTCTCTCTCTTATGGGCATAATCTTGAAAAATGGCAAATTTGACTTAATCTTTATAAGGGATTGAATAGTGAGACAAGTGAGTATATAGAGGGTTTTTACGAATTCTCTCTCTTATGGGCATAATCTTGAAAAATGGCAAATTTGACTTAATCTTTATTAGGGATTGAATAGTGAGACTAGTGAGTATATAGAGGGTTTTTTTGATTATGTGTTCCTTGACCAATCCCCTTTGCTTTGTTTGCATTTCTTTAAATGGGTGGCCAAAACCGGGTTTTCAAAGGAATATCCTACACTCCTTCCCCTAGAGGTTCCACATGCGTATCCCTTGAGCACCGATTACGACGGTATTCCCGAAGGCACTGAGTTGGAGAAAACGTGGAGCGTTAATCAATTCGAAAGGGCCTTTGAGGAAGGACTAGAGACCCATGACCTAGACTACCCTCACCTTATTGTATACTCCCCTCCCTCTCTTGATGATCAACCTTTGTGTGAGTCTTATGATGATGTGGACAATTTGGAGGAGTTTATGCTCCCAGCATTCTTGCATCATCACTCCCCCATCCCTTGTGTAGATGCACCACCAACCCGTGAGGTTTGTGATGAGGTTCCTTGTGCACCTCACCATGATGAGCCCCTCACACATGTGCATGATCATCCGGGTAGGGAACCCTATGACCTAGAGGTAGACTTGCTCGTTATTGAGGAGTCTCAAGTGCATGCCTTTAGTGTGCCTTCTGTTGAGTCTCACCCTACACCTCCTTGTCATCATTAGAGGCTCCCGATCGTTCTTTCTCATGCTCATCTTGATGCTTGTGTTGCTATGCCTCTTGCTTCCCTCCCCCCTTCCTCTGTTCGTTCTCCTCCCGGCTTTTCATCATGTTATGAAAAGTCGGTTTTTGTTGTGTTTCTTCTTTCCCCTTTCTTCTCTTGCTCTTTCACTCCCCAACCTCTTCTGTTGTGGGAAGTGAATATGATAAACTCCTTCGGAGTTTGACTCGCTACCCCGTAGTGAGTCGGGTCTAGCTAAAGACCTAAAAGAAGCGCTTGTTGGGAGGCAACCAAACTGTAGATATTGTTTTTGTTTCATTTTTGTTTTTCATTAATATCATTGCATTTTTTGCTAGTCATTGCTCACGTTTGGTTTGTAGTGTTGTTTGTTAGTATTTGCAGACCCAAACGGCTTTTAGAATTGACCCTCCACAAGTTTTTCTTGTGTTTTATTTGATGATTTTGAGAGGGTCAATGCTAACGGTCCCGCGAGGGTGAGAAAGAGAAAGAAGGCTCAAATGAGCATATGAGCCAAACATGAAGACTATAGCTTCACCCTAGCATGGGGGAGGCGATTGCTCAAGCTTTGTGCTTCACGCCTCCATTTCTCTCAAGGAGCGGAGAGTTATTAGACCACTTCATGGTGGTAATGGTAATGCTAGGAGTGAAAGCCCTCCTAGCCTAGGTATGACCTTTTTCCCTCTCTATTTTTGTCTAGCTTGTATTTGTGTTGGGTGTTTCGACAATCTTGTTGACCATGGCTTTTAATATTTCATCTTTCTCCTCTCCTTCTTTGCTAGAGGCTAGCAAAGCTTTAGCTTGGGGGTAGGATGGTCAACTCCATTGTCGCTCCACCCATTTGTTTGTGCATTTTGTTTCATATAGCTATAGTTTAGTTCATAGCATGCATCATTTTGTATATCTTTTTGCATATTCATCTTGCATTCATACATAGTGTATGTATTCCATATTCATGTTTAGTTTTCAATAAGATGGTTGAGTTGTGAAACTGGCATGCTTGCTTCTGGTGTATACTTCTGTGGTCTTACCTTATGCAAACTCATATTTCCTTAGCCCTATGCATGTTTTGGGACCTAGAGTTTGACCTATTTTCCACATAGCTTGGGGGAATTGGGGTTTCCTTGGTTGGTGGCTTGGATCACTACCTTTAGAGGCGCATTTCGACTAGCCTGTGAGTATTGAGCCTTCTTGGACTCCTTGCGAGTTCCATTCATTTTTTGTGCTAGTTAGGGGATCTAAGTATTGTGTCGGTTCTTCTCCAGTATAGTCGGCTTTTCTTGAGACCAGGGATGATAACACGTTCGCTAGAATTTAACTACATTGCCAAATAGCCTACCCTGAACGTAATTTGACTTTAGGATAAGCCAAGTTTTTGCCTTTCTCTTTTCTTTTTTAACCGCATTATTTGGCCTCCACATGAGCCAAATTGTTCCCTTTTCTTACCTAGAGGATAGCTTAGTGATGGTGGGGTTTGTTGTGTGTTACAATGATTTGTGGGTTATTGTTGTGTTGTTGGTTGTTGGTTTTCATGACTCCACTCATTTCATTTCCAGCTCATACTACTTCTCTCCTATTTCCTCTAGTGCTTTCATTGTTATTATTCAGACACATTCTATGTTTTGAGGATACCTCTCTCTTGTTTTTCATTGAGTTTTTATACACATACACATTCATGTGAGTGAGAAGGTCGTTATATTATTGGGAGATGAGCTTGGAAACACTTGTGTCTCTGAGATTTTACATGTTTTGATAGTGTTTGATGATGGAGATCATTGTGCTTATATGAGTTTATTGGGTTATTGTTGCTGTTGGATATAGTTTTCATTGGTTTATTATGAGATGTTTGTGGGTGTTTTGTTTAGAGTCACTTGCTATCCTCTACTTAGCTCCACATTCCCAAATGTATCCCACCTTAACACTAAGCCAACGTTACAACCCTTTGTGCTAACTTGTTTGACTTGGTCCGATTAGTTTGTTCTGTGCTGGAGTTAGATATGACAATATCCCTATGATTCTCCCCTATTAGGTGTTTGATTCCCGACTCATCTTTAGTCGGAAGATTTTGAGCGAAACACGAACCAAAAATCAAACACATGAGCGTCATTGCATATTTCTCACATCTTTTGAGAAATTACCCGGGGAGCGTAGACTTGTGACCTATTTAGGTAGTGGGTGGCTTAGCCTGTGTTGTAGCTTCCCCTAGTGATCTCGAGTTTGTGGAATTGGTCCTTCTCTTTGGTATTGTGCTCTTTGAGACCATTGCACTTGCACGCCTATGGCTAGGGAAGAGTTTTGCTTGTACACAGCTCGCGTTGCTTTGATTTCCGCTCACCTTGCATTGCATTATATTAGATTTTGCATTGTAGTTTTTAGTTGAATTTAGCTTTCATCATTGCATTTGCCTTGCATAGGATTTGTGGGTCTCCTTCTGAAAACCCTCACGAGACCTTACTCGTCCTCTTTGGGAGACCTTGAGGTTTAAAGGGCTTGTCGTACGTGCTAAGTGCGATCCTGATTCTCACGACAGTGAGTTTTAGGTTTTATTGCTTTCATAGTTTAGTTTCGTTTTGTTTTCGTAGTTAGTTTTTTTGGGGTGCCCTTTCATGTTATCCTACCCAGTCTCTTTGCTAGGGACTAGCAAAGGTTAAGCTTGGGGGTATTGATGTGCTCGATTTAGAGCACATTTATTACCCCACTTTGGTGTCGAGTCTCGTCGTTTTACATTGGTTTTATATGATTTACACTCGATTTTACTTTGTTCTTGTCTCCATGGTGTTTAGAGATCATTTTAGGTGTTTTCGGGAGATTTCGAGGTAATTCAGGCTGAGTTCTAGGCTTAGACATCAAGGTCGAAGAATGACACACATATGAAAGCTCGAGCACACATATCGAAGCTAATTACATTTGTTCAAATTGATGGCAACCTTTGCAAGCCGTTTTCGATCGAAAACGTTGAAGTGTAATTCCATGTTAATGACTTCGACTCAAATTTCGAGACATTCGAGGAGACCTGATTAATGTTCGAAGCACATTTTGAGAAATTCACGGAGGCCTCGCTTAAGTTCAGAGAGTTTTCGAGGAGACCTGATTAAAGTTCGAAGCACATTTGAGAAATTCACGGAGGCCTCGCTTAAGTTCAGAGAGTTATATATATATGTGTGTGTAATACCCAAGAGAAGGACCAATTCCACAAAGCATATATATATATAAGTTAGGCAAATATCAGAAACAAAGCATAAGTGTAGTCGGTCAGCAGAATGCAAGCGAACCAAACAACATGCTGCGCTGTACAAACATTCTGTTCTTCATTGCATTAAATGTTTTCATGTCTTTTCTTTCTTTAATGCTTTCTTGATTAGATTTATTTCTTTTTATCTTCTTGCTTTTGCTTTTAATATGCTAGAGTAGTCTTTTAAGGTTTTGGGATAGAGAAATTTTAGGGTTTTGGTCTTGTGTTTAATGTTTAGGAAGATGGTTGAGATTGATGTTGGTTTGTTGATTGATATTCGAGTCGAATCTTGTCCTGCCACTCCTTAGCGAGACATAGGGCGATTATGGGTCGTTCGCATGACTATAGGTCATCAACTTCCCCTCGATGTCTAGAGTGTCTCGATTGACATTTGTTCGATCTCCCTCGACCTAGCCAATCTCTATTTCCAATAGACCCACCTAGGGTGGACTTAGCCTAAGCCCGCTTTCTTTCATTGTTTGTTCTTGTCATTAAATTAGTTCACCTATCCTTCTATCTACCAACCATCAACCTTTCCCACACAAAACCTTTCGTCTAACACTGTGGATCAACGATCTCCCTCGACCTAGCCAATCTCTGTGGTTCGACCCCCGACTTGCCGCTACACTCGTTGTAGTATTAGAAAGGGTGATTATAAATGTGTTTGCATAGCCTAGGTTTTTAGTGTATAACGACGTGCTAGAAATCCGCTATCAATTATCAATGAATAATGAACAATTAACAAGGATTAATGATCAATGAACAATGAACGATGCACAATGAATGATTAGCAATGAACAAGGATCAATTGTCAATGAACAATGAAGGATGAACTCTTAAGAAGCATTAATAACAAATGAGCAATGAATGATGACCAATGAACTAGGATCAATGAACAAAGACCTATGAATAATTAACATTGAAAAAGGATCAATTGATAACAAACAATGAACGATGAGCGATGAACAATGAATGATGAACAATGAACAATGATCAATGAATAATGAATGATGAACAATGAATGATGAAAAATGAGGAAGGATCAATGTGATCAAAGAACGATTAACGATGAACAATGAATAAGGCTCAATAATCAATGAACAATGAACAATGAATAATGAAAAAGGATCAATGATCAAAGAACAATGAAAGATGAAGAATGAATGATGAACAATGAACTAATATCAATGATCAAAGAATTATGAACGATGAACATTGAACAAGGATCAATTATCAATGAACAATAAACGATTGACGATGAACAAGGATCACAATCAATGAACATTGAATGATGAACGATCAATAATGAATGATGACCAATGAACAAGGAACAATGACAATGAACAATGATCCATTATCAATGAACAATGAACAATTAACAAGGATTAATGATCAATGAACAATGAACGATGCACAAAGAATGATTAGCAATGAACAATGAAGGATGAACTCTTAAGAAGCATCAATAATAAATGAACAATGAATGATGACCAATGAACTAGGATCAATGAACAAAGACCTATGAATGATTAACATTGAAAAAGGATCAATTGACAACAAACAATGAACGATGAGCGATGAACAATGATCAATGAACAATGAACGATGAACAATGAATGATGAAAAATGAGGAAGGTTCAATGTGATCAAAGAACGATTAACGATGAACAATGAAAAAGGCTCAATAATTAATGAACAATGAACAATGAATAATGAAAAAGGATCAATGATCAAAGAATAATGAAAGATGAAGAATGAATGATGGACAATGAATTAGGATCAATGATCAAAGAATTATGAACGATGAACATTGAACAAAGATCAATTATCAATGTACAATGAACGATTGACGATGAACAAGGATCAACGATCAATGAACATTGAACGATGAACGATGAATAATGAATGATGACCAATGAACAAAGAACAATGATCAAAGAACAATGAACTATGAACAATGATCCATTATAAATGAACAATGAACAATTAACAAGGATTAATGATCAATGAACAATGAACGATGCACAATGAATGATTAGCAATGAACAAGGATCAATTGTCAATGAACAATGAAGGATGAACTCTTAAGAAGCATCAGTAATAAATGAACAATGAATGATGACCAATGAACTAGGATCAATAAACAAAGACCTCTGAACGATTAACATTGAAAAAGGATCAATTATCAACAAAGAATGAACGATGAACGATGAACAATGAATGATGAACAATAAACAATGATCAAAGAACAATGAACGATTAATGATGAAGAATAAATGATGAAAAATGAGGAAGGATCAATGATCAAAGAACAATGAACGATGAACAACAAATGATGAGCAATGTATGAGGGTCAATGATCAAAGAACAATAACCGATAAACAATGAACAACGAACTATGAACAATGAACAAGCATCAACGATGAATGAACGATGAACGATGAAAGATGAACAATTAATGATGAACAATGAACAACAATGATCAAAGAATAAAGAATAATGAACAATGAACAAGGATCCATTATCAATTAACAATGAATGATGAACAATGATTAATGTTCAATGAACAATGAACAATGCACAATGAACGATTAGCAATGAAGAAGGATCAATTGTCAATGAACAATGAATGATGAACTCTTAAGAAGCATCAATAATCAATGAACAATGAAAGGATGAAGAATGAATGATAAACAATGAACTAGGATCAATGATCAAAGAAATATGAACGATGAACATTGAACAAGGATCAATTATCAATGAACAATGAAAGATTGACGATGAGCATTTAATGATGACCAATGAACCAAGATTAATGATCAACGAACAATGAATGATGTACAATGAACAACGATCAATGATCAATGAAGAATGAACGATGAACAATGATCAAGGAACAATGAATGATGAACGATGAACTATGAATAAGCATCAATGATCAATGTAACAATGAACAATGAACAATGGATGAAAAAGAATGAACAAGCATCAATTATCAATGAACAATGAACAATGAATAATGAACAAGGATCAATGATCAAAGAACAATGAACGATAAACAATAAAATATGACTAATGAACAAGGATCAATGATCAAAGAACAATGAATGATGAAAAATGAACAACGATCAATGATCAATGAACAAGGATCAATGATCAACAAATAGTAATCGATGAACAATGAACGATGAACAATGAAAAAGGATCAATGATCAAAGAACTATGACGATAAATAATGAATGATGACCAATGAACAAAGACCTATGAACTATTAACATTGAAAAAGGATCAATTATCAACAAACAATGAACGATGAACGATGAACAATGAATGATGAACAATAAACAATGATCAATGAACAATTAACAATGAATGATGAACGATGAACAATGAATGATGAAAAATGAGGAAAGATCAATGATAAAAGAACAATGAACGATGAACAACAAATGATGACCAATGTATAAGTGTCAATGATCAAAGAACAATAACCTATAAACAATGAACAATGAACTATGAACAATAAAGAAGGATCAATTGTCAATGAAAACTGAACGATGAACTCTTAAGAAGCATCAATAATCAATGAACAATGAAAGATGAAGAATGAATGATGTACAATGAATTAGGATCAATGATCAAAGAACTATTGGAACATGTGAGGGGGTCCCTTAGGAGCCCTCGATGTTGCACACAGAGCCTTTCAAAGAAGGCTGGACTCAAGGTTGTGATGGACTTGAAAAACTCAGAACCAACAAACTGATTCTTTGTTTTCAGGGCCTGACTTGGGTTGTATTAAGGGTTGCTGTGGCCTTTGATTGCAGGCACAAGACTCTCACACTCAGGCTTCACTCACCTGACTATGGAGGTAACCTTTCTTGAGGGTTTCTTCACTCACAAACCACAAGAAGAAGGCAGGGAATGCTTCACTCACACTCTTGATCACTCAAACAAAGTTTGAAAAAATTGAAGAAAACTTGAAATCCGAAAATTACTTGATGAATGAAATACACAAGTGTTTGAGTCTTTATATAGGCTTTGCTAAACATCAAAACAGTTATGAAACTTTCCTAAGCCTTAAGGGCTCTAAAGAACACGTGCCGCACATGTGCATACCTAAAAACAGATATACAAAGGCTAAAATCAGCCTATCAGACAGTGTTCAAAAAACTGTTGAACAGCCACCTTTAATCCAATGCTGGGGGTTCGACCTGGATGATCAGTGATGTTCTGGCCCCTTGGTGGCTTGGTCCATGTACCAAGATTCCAATTCCACCCTTAGCAGTGTCTAGTTTTCTCAGGTCTTCCTTCCACAAGTGCAGCAAGATCAGCTGACAGTCAGTTTGCTGAATTGTTCCGTCTCCAGTGGCAGTGTTGCTTGTTTGGGGTCTAACTTGATTTCTAAAGTGTTCCAGATGCTCTTCTTGGTTTGTAAAGCAAGCTAACCCTTTTCTTGATTCATCCATGTCCTTAGATCTCATGCTTTGGGCCTGATGAAGATTTGATGCAGGTGTTTTGGACAAAAATGCATGCTGTTTGAGTGGATCTTGATTTTCTGATATTTATTGGCCTTGGGCTTCTTGGTCTGTGTTTTCTGTACTTGAACCAGGTGCACATGGTTCAACTCCCCCTTCTTTGGAAAGAATTGACCCCAATTCTTCATGACCTTTATATGGAACTAGATCACCTATATTGAAAGTGTCTGATATTTGGTATTGAGCTGGGAGTGCCACTTTATATACATTTTTGCCTATCTTTTCTGTAATTTGAAAGGGGCCTATGGCTCTAGGCATGAGCTTGTTCTTCCTTAGCTTTGGAAATCTGTCTTTCCTCAAGTATATCCATACATGATCTCTAACTTTCAGTGCTTTCCTGCTCCTGATATGCTTGTTTGCCTTTTGCTGATACCTTTCATTTGTTTTCTGGAGGTTCTCTTGTATTCCTTTGTGTAATTTCATCATATCCTTAGCCTGGTCCTCAGCATCTTTATTGGACCTGTCATGTACATTAGCACAAGTGAGAGATATTGGCAACAATGGGTTAGTACCATATACACACTCAAAGGGAGAATGTTTGGTACTATAGCTAGGTGATCTGTTATAAGCAAACTTAGCTTGGCAGAGTTTTAAGTCCCAATCCCTCAAGTGTTTACTAACTAAGGTTCTAAGTATGGACCCTAAAGTCTTGTTTGTCACCTCTGTTTGCCCATCTGTTTGAGGGTGATGAGCTGTGCTAAACAACAACTTTGTTCCTAACATTCCCCATAGGGTCCTCCAAAAACAACTAAGGAATTTGCTGTCTCTGTCTGACACAATTGACCTTGGTATGCCATGTAATCTAACAATTTCAGAGCAATACAACCTTGCTATATGCTTGGCATCATCTACTTTATTGCAAGCAATAAAATGTGCCATCTTTGAGAACCTGTTAACAACAACCATCACAGAATCTCTTCCTCTTTGTGTCCTTGGCAAGGCTACTACAAAATCCATGCTTAAGTGTTCCTATGGTCTCTCAGCCATAGGTAAAGGGATATTGAAACTCAAGAGTATAAGTCAGAAGATGTTCGGGTATAGAGCTTGCTAGCTAGCTAAGCGAAAGAGAGCACAGCGCAAAGGAAGAATGCGACAGCAAGACGCCCGGAGTGGATTCTAGGCTCGATGAGATGTTAGGTGGGCCTGTTGCGTAGAGAAAGACGAAGAAATCTTCTTTCATATTCACCTTTGTGGAAGGTGATTTTTGCCTTTATGCAGGCTTCACACCTAAGAATATGCTTCCCTACAGTGCCTAACATTTTAGGCTAGAAGAAATGTTGGCTGACCATGTCCAAGGTCTTTTGTATCCCAAAGTAACCCCCTAGACTACCTTCATGGACTTATTTGACAAGTAACATTCTCAAGGGTGTTTTAGGTATACAAAGTCTGTTTCCTTTAAACAAGAAGCCTTCCTGTATATAGAATAAACCTTGAGGTTCCTTTTTGATGTAATTCTTCATGCAAAATGGCTTGGCTGCAAGGCTAAAATGATGTCTCTTCCTTTGTAGAACCCTGGTGATCCTCACACAAGGCACAATGGCACAAACCAAGTCAAGAATCAAATTCTTCGCCTGTTTTGTTAGACACTTTTGATGAATTAGGGGTCTTGCAATGTGTTGTAACAATATGCCTCTTAATCAATTGCAAATCTGATTAAGAGAGGTTCTTTGCAAGTTCAGAGTTGTTCCACAACTCTCAATTCACAAAGTTCAAGAGTGCTCCACACTTCTTGAAGAAGTTCACCAAACTTCAAAAAAGACAGAATTTTTGAAATTCCTCTAAGTATTGAAAAATGAAACTGCAATCTGAGTTTTACAACAAATGAGGCCCTTATATAGGACTCTCAAAATATTCTAACGGTCAAAAGATAGGCCTAATTAATTTTCCCTCTAATTAAAGTCACGTGCTCTGCATGTGATCTTTTAAAATACAAATTGGCTTCAAAACAGCCTATACAGCAGCTAAGTCTAATTCTGTCAATCAGGCCACCTTCAACTGCTTCCTGAGAGTTCCCTGTGTATGATCAAGGTGGTCCTGGGGCCCTGCTGGCTTGGTCCATGTACCAAGATGTCATTTCCAGGCCGAGGGAGTTCTAGTTGACTCAGGCCATTGCTCAAGAGGTGCCACAAGGACTGCTGACAGACAGATTCCTTATTTGTCCTGTCTCTGGCACCTTTCTGGTCAATTGGACCTATGATCTGATTTTCTTGTAATTCTTGGGGTTCTTCTCTATTGGAATAGCAAGATAACCCTTTTTCCCAGTTGTCCATATGCTTAGATTCTTCACCCTTGCTTTCCTCTAATTTTGGTGCAGCCATCTTGCTGAATTTCACTGTCAGTTTTGAAGGATTTGCTCTTTTCTGTTCTTCATGGGCTTGGGCTGTTTCCTCAGCAATTGAACCTTGGTTTTGTGATCTTGTACCTAAAAACCAACTTTTAGAAGCCAAGAGGGTAGCCTTCAGTGTGTCATCTTGGTTTTGTGCAGTGCTTAAGGTCAGACAGTGTCCTGCTCTATTGTTGGACCTGTGTTCTGTGCCTCTTGCTTCCTTTGGGCTTGTAGGGGTTGTAGGCCTTGAAACATTTGTTTCAACTCCTCCCTCTTGGGGAAGAATTGTCCCCAATTCTTTATCTGGCTCATATAGTGTGAGGTCTCCAATGTTGAAGGTGTGGGACACATTATATTCCATAGGCAGTTCAACTTCAAAAGCATTGGTTCCAATTTTCTTTACCACTGGAAAGGGTCCAATGGCCCTAGGCATCAGCTTATTCTTTCTTAAAGCTGGAAATCTTTCTTTCCTCACATGTATCCACACCATATCCCCTTCATTGATCTCAGCTCTGTGTCTAGTGTGCTTATCCCTTTGCTGCTTGTATTTTCTATTAGTTTCCTCTATATTGTCATGTATCTGTTTGTGTAAAGCTTCCATTTCCAGCACCATAGCTCCTGCTTCTCCTTGTTTCCTATTGGCACAAGGAATGTCAATCAGTGATATAGGCAATAAAGGATTAGTACCATAGACACATTCAAATGGTGAGTAGTTTGTAGCTATACTAGGACTTTTATTATATGCAAACTCAGCATGACACAATTTTAAGTCCCAATCCCTAATATGCTTGCCTACTAAAGTCCTTAGGAGGGTTCCCAATGTTCTATTAGTCACTTTTGTTTGTCCATCAGTTTGTGGGTGGTAGGCAGTACTAAAAAGTAATTTAGTGCCAAGAAAGTGCCATAGGGTCTTCCAAAAGTAGCTTAGGAACTTACTATCCCTATCAGACACTATGGTCTTAGGAATACCATGCAATCTAACCACTTCTGAAAAGTACAGTTTGGCTATATTTTGTGCATCATCTACTTTGGTGCAAGCTATGAAGTGTGCCATTTTAGAGAACCTATTAACCACAACCATGATGGAATCCTTCCCCCTTTTATTCCTAGGTAAAGCCATCATAAAATCCATACTTATATGCTCCCAAGGCTTGTGAGCTACTGGTAGAGGCAAATAATCACCCTTATGAAAGGTTACCTTAGCTTTAAGGCATGTTTCACACCTCAAAACATGTTTCCCTACTGTGCCTAACATTTTTGGCCAATAAAAGTGTTGAGCCAACATATCCAAAGTTTTTTGAATGCCAAAGTGTCCAGCTACACTTTCCTCATGAACCTCCTTTACTAAGGTGTTCCTCAAAGGCAATTTTGGGATACATAGCCTATTTCCTTTGAATAAGAATCCCTGTTGCAGGTTAAAAAGTCCTTGTGGACCCTGTTGACAAGCTTTATAAATCTCAGAAAAGTCACAACAGTCCTCATAATGTTACTTTATCATCTCAAAGCCTAAAATTTTAGAACTCAATATACTCAACAGGTTGTGCTTCCTACTTAAAGCATCTGCTATGATGTTAGTCTTACCTGTCTTATATTTGGCTGCAAAATCAAAGGTCTGCAAGAACTCTACCCACCTAGCATGTCTTCCACTAAGCTTGTTCTGGCCACTGATATGCTTTAATGATTCATGATCAGTGTAAAGCACAAAGGGTTGAATCCTAAGGTAGTGGGACCAATGTTCCTATGCTCTCACAATGGCATAGAACTCCTTGTCATAAGTGGAGTAGTTAAGCCTGCTTTGGTTCAATTTCTCCCTAAAGAAGGCTACTGGCCTCCCTTCCTGCACTAGTACAACCCCAATGCCAGTCCCACATGCATCACATTCAACTTCAAATGGCTTAGTGAAGTCAGGCAATTTGAGTACTGGTGCCTTGCACATGTGTTCCTTAATGGTTTCAAAAGCCTTCTGAGCTGCTGGGGTCCATTCAAACTTACCTTTCTTGGTGCATTCTGTGATAGGGGTCATAATGTAACTAAAATTCCTAATGAACCTCCTATAAAAAGAAGTTAGTCCATGAAATGACCTAACCTGTGTCAAGGTGCTAGGTGTAGGCCAGTCTTGTATAGCCTCTACTTTGCTTGGGTCTACCTTTACCCCTGTCCTGCCCACTATGTACCCTAGGAAGCTTACTTCAGGTAGAAGAAAACTACACTTCTCCAGCTTACCATACAACCTTTGTTTCCTCAGGACTTCAAACAGTTATTTCAGGTGGTCTAAGTGCTGGTCAAGTCCTCTACTGTAGATTAGAATGTCATCTAAATAAACAACCACAAATTTTCCTAAGAAGGGTCTTAAAACCTCATTCATCAACCTCATAAAAGTACTTGGTGCTCCTGTCAACCCAAATGGCATGACAAGCCACTCATACAATCCATATTTGGTCTTAAATGCTGTTTTCCACTCATCACCTTCCATCATCCTTATTTGGTGATATCCACTTCTTAGGTCAACCTTGCTAAACCACTGAGCTCCTGCTAATTCATCCAATATGTCATCAATTCTTGGAATGGGGAACCTATACTTAATGGTTATGTTGTTGACACTTCTACTATCTATACACATCCTCCATGTGCCATCTTTCTTAGGCACAAGCAAGGTGGGGACTGCACAAGGACTTAGACTCTCTCTCACATATCCCCTTTGCATTAGTTCTTCCACTTGCCTTTGAAGCTCCTTGGTTTCTATTGGATTGGACCTATATGCTGGTTTGTTAGGAAGGGTAGCTCCTTGCACTAGGTCTATTTGGTGCTCAATTCCTCTAATTGGAGGTAGGCCTGGTGGTAGGTCATCAGGGAAGACATCCTGATATTGTGCAAGTAATGGCTCTAATTCAGGTGGAATAGGTGTAGACTCACTAGTTTCCTTTGTGAACAACACATATACCTCCCCTGCTTCCTTAACTTCCCTAACACACTCCTTCCTGGTTATCAAATGAACTGGTGGCTTACTTAACCTTGGAGGGACAGACTTGTGTGGTGGCAGTGGCACCAACTCCTTCCTTTTCCCCCCATGCTGAAGTGTATAGGTGTTAGTGTATCCATTGTGCCTAGTTCTCCTGTCATATTGCCATGGTCTTCCTAGGAGGATGTGGCAGGCATCCATCTCCAACACATCACATAGAATGCTATCAATGTATGGGCCTAAGGTCAGATTGATCAGGCATTGCTTATCCACAGTGCCACTGGCTTTGTTATCTAGCCACTTCATTTTATATGGGTGAGGGTGTTTCTTGGTGGTTAAACCTAACTCACTTACTAATTTTTGACTCACACAATTAGACTCACTACCCCCATCAATAATCAAATCACACACTTTCCCCTGTACCTTGCACTTAGTTTGAAATATATTCTCCCTTTGGTCTGACTTCTTGTGCCTAGGTGTAGTGTGAAAGGCTCTTCTTACAATGAGTTGGTAGTGTTCTTCTCCCTCAGGCAACACTCTTTCCATGTCCCCTTCCTCTGACTCAGAATCTCCCTCAAATGTTCTCAAGTTCCCATCCTCATCCTCAATGTAAGTCCCATCTGGTTCTTCTCTAGGTGTAGGGGGATACATTTCTTCTTCTTTGCCATTTAGGAAACTAGGATTTTCTTAGGTCTAGTGTCCAGTCTGATCCCCTCCCACTCCCTTAGGGTGAAGGCCCTAGCATTGGGACAGTCCCTTTTGTAGTGTCCTCTACCATTACACTTAAAGCACACTATGTCCTTGGTGGGTGTGTCTGTCCTGGTGGGATTAGGTTTCTGAACAAACCCTATTAGAGTCCTTCCTACCTATAGTAGTTGATCCCTGTGTCTTAGGGGCATAAGTCCTTGGTGTCCTAGTGTAAGTAGTGTTGGCTTGATGTTTCTTCCTAGCCTGACTCTTCTCTATTTCTATGGCTAAATTCCCTGCTGCATGGACTGTGAATTGAGGTGTGAACATCAATTGTCCCTAATATCTTCCTTCAGCCCAGCTATAAACCTACTGACCCTTAAGTCTTCCATCTCATTGATATCACACAACACTGTAAGTTTCTCCCTTTCTTGGAGATATTCTTGCACACTCCTAGTTCCTTAAGTCTTAAATGCTTTTTGAGTTTTTCCCAAGAGTTGATCCTAGGTCTCCCTTCTCTGACCCTTTGTCTTTGTAAGCCCTCTAGCCAAGTGGAGGCTACTTTGATAATTTTTATCTTGGCTAGCTTGTATTGACTTTCTGGTCCTGTCTCCCTAAATTCAAAGTATTGGTTTAACTTATCTTTCCAATCTAGATAAGTTTCTGGATCATGTATATTACCATCAAATTCAGGTATGTCAATCTTAATGTTTCTATCTTCTTGATGTCTCATGTGTTGGTGCTGGGGTGGTCTGTCATTCTGATGGTTGGGACCTATCCCTACAATTTCTAGCCTTTGTATGAGTCTTTCTACAGTGGCTTCTAAAACCCCAAGTCTGTCTTCCCCATCCATGTCTGTAAAGAACACAACACACTTAACAAGATATCCAAAACTGATGCACACAAAACAATCAAGATTCTGTTGTTAATGCACTCAAGTAACTGTGAGTATGAAATTTATACAAGATGTATTAAATGGACTAAAAGAACTGACAAGATTAAGTAGGAATATTGATTATGCAACAACTAAAACTAATTAACACTCAGATTCAAACAACAAGATCCAATGATGCCTAATTCTGAAAATCAATATCCTATATTTTGAAATTTTGCAATTGTCTAACAATGAAATGTAAAAGCAAATGGAAGTAAAAATTTAAAGATGAGTCACTCCCTGTTTTAATAAGGGCAAGATAGTGGTTGCTCCTTTCAAATTCAATCCCTCTTGTTGCCAGATGATGTGAGTGCTTGCAAATACAGGACACTTTGCAGCCTCTAATGTAGGTTGATTGTCTGTGTTCCTTGCCCTCTTCGAAATCCGTGCTCTGATACCAAGTTGATGTAATTCTTTATGCAAAATGGCTTGGCTGCAAGGCTAAGATGATGTCCCTTCCTTTGTAGAACCCTGGTGATCCTCACACAAGGCACAATGGCACAAACCAAGTCAAGAATCAAATTCTTCGCCTGTTTTGTTAGACACTTTTGATGAATTAGGGGTCTTGCAATGTGTTGTAACAATATGCCTCTTAATCAATTGCAAATCTGATTAAGAGAGGTTCTTTGCAAGTTCAAAGTTGTTCCACAACTCTCAATTCACAAAGTTCAAGAGTGCTCCACACTTCTTGAAGAAGTTCACCAAACTTCAAAAAAGACAGAATTTTTGAAATTCCTCTAAGTATTGAAAAATGAAACTGCAATCTGAGTTTTACAACAAATGAGGCCCTTATATAGGACTCTCAAAATATTCTAACGGTCAAAAGATAGGCCTAAGTAATTTTCCCTCTAATTAAAGTCACGTGCTCTGCATGTGATCTTTTAAAATACAATTTGGCTTCAAAACAGCCTATACAGCAGCTAAGTCTAATTTTGTCAATCAGGCCACCTTCAACTGCTTCCTGAGAGTTCCCTGTGTATGATCAAGGTGGTCCTGGGGCCCTGCTGGCTTGGTCCATGTACCAAGATGTCATTTCCAGGCTGAGGGAGTTCTAGTTGACTTAGGCCTTTGCTCAAGAGGTGCCACAAGGACTGCTGACAGACAGATTCCTTATTTGTCCTGTCTCTGGCACCTTTCTGTTCTGTTGGACCTATGATCTGATTTTCTTGTAATTCTTGGGGTTCTTCTCTATTGGAATAGAAAGATAACCCTTTTTCCTAGTTGTCCATATGCATAGATTCTTCACCCTTGCTTTCCTCTAATTTTGGTGCAGCCATCTTGTTGAATTTCACTGTCAGTTTTGATGCATTTGCTCTTTTCTGTTCTTCATGGGCTTGGGCTATTTCCTCAGCAATTGAACCTTGGTTTTGTGATCTTGTACCTAAAAACCAACTTTTAGAAGCCAAGAGGGTAGCCTTCTGTGTGTCATCTTGGTTTTGTGCAGTGCTTAAGGTAAGACAGTGTCCTGCTCTATTGTTGGACCTGTGTTCTGTGCCTCTTGCTTCCTTTGGGCTTGTAGGGGTTGTAGCCCTTGAAACATTTGTTTCACTTTTGACAAGCTGCAAATAGTTCACTGAAATCAGGATCAGTGGCATATTGATCTTTAATAATTTCAAAGCCTAACACTCTTGCTTGAAGGACTGTTAGCAAATTATGCCTTCTACTTAAAGCATCTGCAATAACATTTGTTTTCCCTGTTTTATACTTAGCTGCAAAGTTAAATGTTTGAAGGAACTCCACCCATCTAGCATGCCTAGGGTTGAGTTTCTGTTGGCCATGTATGTTCTTCAAGGATTCATGGTCTGTGTATAATATGAAAGGTTGAACTTTCAAATAATGAGACCAATGTTCTAAAGCCCTTATCATAGCATAAAATTCTTTATCATAAGTGGAATAGTTCAGCCTAATTTTGCTTAGCTTCTCACTGAAATAGGCCACTGGTCTGCCCTCTTGCACTAACACAGCTCCTATACCTGTCCCACATGCATCACACTCTACTTCAAATGGTTTTCAAAAATCAGGGAGTTTGAGTATAGGTGCCTTGCACATGAGGTCTTTGATGGTGTTAAAGGCCTGCTCAGCCTCTAGTGTCCACTTAAAACTACCCTTTTTGGTGCATTCAGTGAGAGGTGCCATAATTGAACTAAAATTTTTCACAAATCTCCTATAAAATGATGCAAGTCCATGGAAAGCTCTTATATGTGTTACTGTGGTTGGTGTAGGCCAAGATTTGATGGCCTCAATCTTGGAGGGGTCTGCCTTAACACCCTCCTTGCCTATAATGAAGCCTAGGAAAGTAATCTCCTGCATTAAGAAGCTATATTTCTCCAACTTCCCATATAACTTATGTTCCCTCAACACTTTAAATAATTCCTCTAAGTGTCTTAAGTTCTCTTCCACATGCCTACTGTATATCAAGATATCATCAAGGTACACCACAACAAATTTACCTAGGAAAGGTCTCAATATCTCATTCATGAGCCTCATGAATGTGCTAGGGGCACCAGTGAGCCCAAATGGCATCACCGGCCACTCATATAGGCCATACTTGGTTTTAAAAGCTGTTTTCCACTCATCCCCTTCGTTCATTCTGATTTGATGGTAACCACTCCTCAAATCCACTTTACTAAACCATTGTGCACCTGCAAGTTCATCAAGCATATCATCTATCCTAGGTATTGGAAACCTATACATGATGGTTATGTTGTTTACAAACCTATGGTCTATACACATCCTCCAGCTCCCATCTTTCTTAGGCACAAGGAGTGTAGGCACAGCACAGGGGCTCAAACTCTCCCTTACATACCCTCTGTGTAGCAAATCCTCAACCTGTCTTTGCAACTCCTTGGTCTCAATAGGGTTAGTCCTATAGGCTGGCTTGTTAGGTAGGGGTGCTCCTGGTATAAGGTGTATTTGATATTCTATACCCCTAATGGGTGGTAAACCCTCTGGTAGGTCCTTAGGGAACACATCTTGCTACAACTCTAGCAATGGTTTAACCTTATCTGGTATGTTGGTTGGGGTACTGACTTCCTTAGTGTAGAAAAGGTAAACTATCTTTCTGTTCTTGATCTCCTTTTGACACACCTTCCTGCTGATCAAATGAACAGGTTCCTTTAATGTTGGGGGAATGGCTCAGTGAGGTGGCAAAGGGACTAACTCTTTGAACTTCCCCTCATGCTTGATAGTGTAAGTGGTTGTGTAGCCATTATGTGTGCTTTTCCTATCAAACTGCCAAGGTCTACCTAGTAATACATGACAAGCATTCATATCTAACACATCACATACAATCTTATCCTCATAACTTCCTATCTTGAACCCCACAAGGCATTGCTTATCTACTGCCCCACTTGCTTTGCTATCCAACCATTTCAACTTATATGGATGAGGGTGTGTTTTGGTCTTCAGTCCCAACTCAGACACTAGACTAGCACTGACACAATTTGACTCACTGCCTCCATCTATGATGAGGTCACACACTTTGTTTTTAATCCTACACTTGGTTTGGAAGATGTTTTCCCTTTGGTTAGGTCCTTTCTGTTCAGGTGCAGCATGGAAACTTCTCCTAACTATCAAATTATAGTGCTCCTCCTCTAGCAGTAACTATTCTCTTCCTTCCTCATCCTCACTATCTTCAAAACTACTCTCATATCTTTCTAGTTGACCTGCCTCATTGACCCTATATGTCCCCTCAGTTCTTCTTCACTTACAGAAGGCCAACTCTCCTGTTCTATCCCATTGATGGACACTAGCATCATTCTAGGTTTGGTATCCCCTCTAATGTCCTTCCACTCTTGGGTGGTGAAAGCTCTTGCATTGGGGCAAGAATCCTTGTAATGGCCATGACCACGGCACTTGAAACACACTATGTAACACCCCGGCCCCTCGGACCGGCGATGTCTACCTCATGGAGACTGTAGACTAGCCCCACAAACCAACACAAGTCTTTTCAGCGCACTTTGGCCTCACTCGTGCGCACCCAGGAAAACTTCCCAGGAGGTCACCCATCCTAAGATTGCTCCCCACCAAGCACGCTTAACTGTGGAGTTCTTAGCAAATGGGCTCCCTAGAAAAGAAGGTGCACCTTGTTGATATGAGTAGTCTATCAATCCCTTTTCAATCTAAATCTGGGGTATCACACTCACCCTCACTTAAGAATACAACGTCCTCGTTGGACCGTTACTTCAGGATCTTTTCCTCCGCTAGGTGCACTGAACACACAATCAGCCACGGTCGCAGGGTTGCTCTGATACCATTTGTAACACCCCGGCCCCTCGGACCGGCGATGTCTACCTCATGGAGACTGTAGACTAGCCCCACAAACCAACACAAGTCTTTTCAGCGCACTTTGGCCTCACTCGTGCGCACCCAGGAAAACTTCCCAGGAGTTCACCCATCCTAAGATTGCTCCCCACCAAGCACGCTTAACTGTGGAGTTCTTAGCAAATGGGCTCCCTAGAAAAGAAGGTGCACCTTGTTGATATGAGTAGTCTATCAATCCCTTTTCAATCTAAATCTGGGGTATCACACACTACATCCTTCAAAGGTATCACTGACTTCCCTTTAACCCCAGATTCTTGGTTCTCCTTCCTAAGGGGTGGTGCTGGACTAGCTGTGGTCTTAGGAGGTGCAGTCCTAGGTGTCCTGTTGTAGCTATTATTGTAGGGTGTCCTCTTCTTTACTAGGTTTTGTTCAATAGTTAGGGCCATATTACATGCAAGGGGCAAAATTAGATTGGGTATGGTGATGAGTTTCCTTCTAATCTCATTTTTAAGACCAGCTATAAACTTGCCTACCCTCACCTCATCTGTTTCTGTTACTTCACACAGAACAGATAATTTCTCCCATTCTTGAATGTATTCAGCTACTCCCCTATTCTTCTTACTCAAAGTGTTCCACTGGACATATAGTTGCTGTTTATAATTGGTTGGCACATATTTCCTTCTCAAATGTTTCTTCAATTTCTCCCAACTATCATTCTTAGGTCTATCCTTCTTCCTCCTTTGTTTTTGTAAACCTTCAAACAAAACTGCTCCTAACTTTGTTAACTTGATCTTGGCTAACTTATATTGTCTCTCAGAAGGGGTATCCTTGTACTCAAAATATCTCTCTAAACTAGCCTCCAATTCCAATTAGACTCCAGGGTCTGTGGTCTGCCCATCAAAATCATGGATTTCAATCCTAATATTCCTATCTTCCTGATTTCTAGGCATAGGATTAGGCTGTAATTGAGGGAGTCTTTCATTGTTCCCTAACCCTGCATTGGCCAAGGTTTGAGCAATAGCTTGCACAGCTAGCTCTATGGCTTCCACTCTGGCATCCATCCTGTGTACAAATCAAGAAAACAAAATACAATGCAAGATACAAAGAACAGAATACAGAATTTCAAAATTTTGACACTGATTGAGGAATCTGCGTCTTAGGTGTCCTTTTAATCAAGAAATATATTGATTAGTCTTAAAAGAAAGAAAGTTTATAAGAAAATTTTGCCAAACCTGTCTCTACTAATTCTAGTACAGAATTTGAAGAGAAAATAGGAAAGAGTATACCAGAGATTAGTTATGATCTTCTTGAATGTTATGTGCCTGGTTTGATCCTCTTTTTGTGTCTCCTTCTGTCCCTATACGCTTGTAGCTCTGATACTAATTTGGAACATGTGAGGGGGTCCCTTAGGAGCCCTCAATGTTGCACACAAAGCCCTTCAAAGAAGGCTGGATTCAAAGCTGTGATGGACTTGAAAAACTCAGAACCAAGAAACTGATTCTTGGTTTTCAGGGCCTAACTCGGGTTGTATTAAGGGTTGCTGTGGCCTTTGATTGTAGGCACAAGACTCTCACACTCAAGCTTTACACACATGACTATGGAGGGAACCTTTCTTGAGGGTTGCTTCACTCACAAACCACAAGAAGAAGGCAGGGAATGCTTCACTTAGACTCCTGATCACTTAAACAAAGTTTGAAAAAATTGAAGAAAACTTGAAATCTGAAAATTACTTGATGAATGAAATACACAAGTGTTTGAGCCTTTATATAGGCTTTGCTAAACATCAAAACAGTTATGAAACTTTCCTAAGCCTTAAGGGCTCTAAAGAACACGTGCCACACATGTGCATACATAAAAACAGAAATACAAAGGCTAAAATCAGCCTATCAGACAGTGTTCAAAAAACTGTTGAACAGGCCACCTTTAATCCAATGCTGGGGGTTCCTCCTGGATGATCAGTGATGTTCTGGCCCCTTGGTGGCTTGGTCCATGTACCAAGATTCCAATTCACCCTCAGCAGTGTCTAGTTTGCTCAGGTCTTCCTTCCACAAGTGCAGCAAGGCCAACTGACAGTCAGTTTGCTGAATTGTTCTGTCTCCAGTGGCAATGTTGCTTGTTTGGGGTCTAACTTGATTTCTAAAGTGTTCCAGATGCTATTCTTGGTTTGTAAAGCAAGCTAACCATTTTCCTGATTCATACATGTCCTTAGATTTCATGCTTTGGGCCTGATGAAGATTTGGTGCAGGTGTTTTGGACAAAAATCCCTGCTGTTTGAGTGGATCTTGATTTTCTAATATTTGTTGGCCTTGGGCTTCTTGGTTTGTGTTTTTTGTACTTGAACCAGGTGCACATGGTTCAACTATGAACGATGAACATTGAACAAGGATCAATTATCAATTAACAATGAACGATTGACGATGAGCATTGAATGATGACCAATGAACCAGGATTAATGATCAAAGAACAATGAATGATGAACAATAAAATATGACCAATGAACAAGGATCAATGATCAAAGAACAATGAATGATGAAAAATGAACAAGGATCAATGATCAACGAACAATAATCGATGAACAATGAACGATGAACAATGAACAAGGATCAACGATCAATGAAATATGAACGATAAACAATGAATGATGACCAATGAACAAAGAACAATGAACAATGAACAAGGATCCATTATTAATGAACAATGAACGATGAACGATGAACAAGGATTAATGATCAATGAACAATGAACGATGAACGATGAACAATGAGGAAGGATTAGCGATCTAAGAACGATAAATGATGAACAATGAACAAGGATCAATTATTAATGAACAATGAACAAAGATCAATTATCAATGAACAATGAACAAGGCTCAATGACTAAAGAACAATGAACGATGAACAATAAATAATGACCTATGAATGATTAATATTAAAAAAGGATCAATTATCAACAAACAATGAACGATGAACGATGAACAATGAATGATGAACAATGATCAATGATCAATGAACAATGAACGATGAACGATGAATAATGAATGATGAAAAATGAGGAAGAATCAATGTGATCAAAGAACGATTAACGATGAACAATGAACAAGGCTCAATAATCAATGAACAATGAACATTGAATAATGAAAAAGGATCAATGTTTAAAGAATAATGAAAGATGATGATTGAATGATGAACAATGAACTAGGATCAATGATCAAAGAATTATGAACGATGAACATTGAACAAGGATCAATTATCAATGAACAATGAATGATGGACGTTAAGCATTGAATGATGACCAATGAACCAGGATTCATGATCAACGAACAATGAACGATGAGCAATGAACAGCGAACAATGATCAATGAAGAATGAACGATGAACAATGAACAAAGATCAATGATCAATGATCAAGGAACAATGAATGATGAACGATGAACTTTGAATAAGCATCAATGATCCATATAACAATGAACGATGAAAAATGGATGAAAAACAATGAACAAGGATCAATTATCAATGAATAATAAACAATGAATAATGAACAAAGATCAATGGTTAAAGAACAATGAACGATGAACAATAAAATATGACCAATGAACAAGGATCAATGATCAAAGAACATTGAATGATGAAAAATGAACAAGGATCAATGATCATCGAACAATAATCGATGAACAATTAAAAAGGATCAACGTTCAATGAACTATGAACGATAAACAAAGAATGATGACCAATGAACAAAGAAGATTTATCAAAGAACAATGAACAATGAATAAGGATCCTGTTGGCCCATTTGGTTTTGATGATAACTTAAACTTTTATAAACAAACATATTATGTTTTGAGATTGTTGTGTTAGGTTATATATCCGTTCTTTAAAAGGTCGTCGATGGAACCTTAAGAAGTTGAAAAGGACATTGCTACTCTGCGTTTCAAGATTAAGTCAAAATCGAAGAATGTTCAATCGGAGACAATGCAGTGATCCCAGATCAACCGGTCAGAGAAGTGGTCAACGAATAATTAAGAAAATATTTTTTTAATTTTCTTTTCATTTTTGTTGTACGGTTGGATAAATCAAGGTAGCACAAGGGAATCAATTAAGGAATTAAGTAACTAACTCCTAAAATAACTACTCCTGAAAAAGCTCCTTAAAATTAGGATCTTGGCTATTTTTAGCCAAATGACAAGGAAAGACTTGGGGTAACTTCCAAGTATTCTTGCGCATGATCCCACGGTAAATGCCCACTAATCCCACATCGTTAGGTCATGGGATTATAGCAAACCCTAATATGGTGAGTATATAAGTGTAGGTTTTCTTTAACCGGCATTTTTAAGGAGATCTTGGAGAGAATTTTGATAAATCCTTCGAGCGCCCACATTATAAATCATGAGATCCAAAATAAAGAAAAGGGAGATATAAAGAGTTCTTAATATGAGAAAAAGTTTTATGTAATAGGGAATTGTAATTACATAAAATTAATAAGAGAAGTTGAAATCCCTAGTGGGTCGTGGCTTTCTTTCTTTTAAGGCCAAGAAAGTTTCCACATTAAATTCTTGTGTTCCTTTTAAGTTTTTTTAATTTGCTTTAAGTATTTTTAGTGTTAGAAATTCCGTTAGAAAATAGGGCAAAAATACTCCTAGGGCAACACAACAATTCACCCCTCCTCTTGTTGAGTTCAATATCTCTAAGTATTTCTACAATTGGTATCAGAGCCCTGTTCCTCATTTGATCAGGAAACCCTGAGAGCCGTATCTTGGTTTATTAGAGATGTTGAAAATGAACGAACGCATGGAAGAAGGTTACTCTACTCAGAGACCACCAATGTTCGATGACAAATTCTACACGTATTGGAAGAATAGGATGGAGATCTTCATCAAAGCCGAGAAATATCAAGTTTGGAGAGTCATCGAAATTGGAGATTTTGAGGTAACAACTACCAACTCCAATAACGAGACTGTTCCCAAATCTATAACAGAATACGATAAAGAAGATTTTCAAAAGATGGGAATGAATGCTCTTGCTATCAAATTACTTCATTGTGGGCTTGGTCCAAACAAACATAATCGCATTATGGGATGCAGAACAGCCAAACAAATTTGGGATCTGCTGGAGGTTACCCACGAAGGAACGAGTGAAGTAAAGCGTTCCAAGATTGACTTGCTCATGTCAAAATACGAAAGATTTGTTATGGAACCTAAAATAAGCATTAAAGAAATGTTTACTAGGTTCACGAACATCACAAATGAGCTTGTCTCCCTTGGAAGGCTAATTCCGTCAGATGAACAAGTACGAAAAATCCTAAGAAGCCTACCTCAAGATGATCGTTGGAGAGTTAAGGTCACATCCATTCAAGAATCTAAAGATTTCACAAAGTTTAATCTGGAAGAGCTGGCTAGTTCCCTTATGACTCATGAATTACATCTGGGAATAGCTGACAGTTCCAGGAATAAAGGTTTGGCTCTGATAGCAAACAATCAAGAAGAATCAGAAACTGATGAGGAAGAGGCAGCTATGTTGGTACGTAAATTCAAGAAGTTCTTCAGGAACAACATGTATAAAAATCAAAGAAACATCAAAGAAAGAGGAACTTCAAATTCCAAAACCTATGAATGCTACAAATGTGGAAGTACCGAGCATTTCATCAAGGAATGCCCTCTATGGAAGAATGAGAAGGGTAAAGGGAAAGCAAGAGAAACAGGAAGACAACCAGCAAAAGGAAACTTCAACAAAGCCGATTTTCGCAAAGCCATGATAGCTGCATGGGGAGAATCCGAAAGCGAGGTCGAAACCGAAGCTCCCGTTGAAGAAGAAGAAGTAGCCAATCTCTGTCTCATGGCAACGCATGATGAGAAGTCCAAAGGAAAAGAGGTATTGTCTTCTAATCCATTTTCTGATTACTTATATAAATTGGATAAACATAAATTGATTAAAATGATTTTAGAATCTCACGAAAATTTAGAAAAAAAAACAGCCATCTATCTCCAGACAGAAAAAGACCTTAAGGCTTGCAAAGACCAAATATCCTACCTTAATTCTTTTAGGTCCGATGTGCAAACTCGATTCTTTGAATTGCTTGATAAGAACGTGATGTTGAAAGAAGCTATAGTTTAGATTAAACAAGAGAACATCATGTTGAATATTGAATTGAATCAACTTAAGTATCTAGTAATGGAATTGAGTTATGAGTCTAATAAGGAAATTAAATGTGTTTTTAATCAAATGAAGTTAGACCTAGAATCCGCCATAAATGAAAATGATCGACTTAGGCTTGAATTAAATTCAAGAGAAAAAGGGAAAATCAAAGAAGTTCCCAAATGGATTCTTGATGCTAAAACCAAAGGAACCGAAGGTTTAGGATACAACAAACATGATAAAAAGAAAAAGGTCTACGTTGATCTCCCAAGTAGAAAGGTCTGTTCCTTTTGTGGCAAGACTGGGCACCTGAAACATCAATGTTTAAAAAGGGAACAGCATAACAAAACGAACCAAATATATGTCGATAGAGTTTGGATTAACGAAATATGATTCTTGTATAATCGACATGGAACCTAAGGATGGCTGGGTTCCACCCTCTAACAACTAAGTTTGTTTTGCAGGTTCTAGTGAGGGGGAACAGCTCATGGTATCTCGACAGTGGCTGTTCCAAGCACATGACAGGCGATAGAACAAAGTTTCTCTCACTAGAAGCCTATGATGGAGGAACTGTGACCTTTGGCGACAACATAAAAGGAGAAATCATTGCAAAAGGAAAAAATAGGAAGGTCAAGTTCCCATGCTATAGATAATATATTTTTGGTCGAGAATTTAAAACACAATCTTTTAAGTATTTCTCAATTTTGCGACAAAGGTAACTCTATAAACTTTACTTCTGAAAAGTGCATCATTTCTAGGAATGACACTAGAGACATCATTTTGGAAGGAATTAGAAAAGGGAACACCTACGTGGTGGACCTGCACACTGTTCCTAAAACCAGTCTAACGTGTCTGAGCGTTATAGAAGATGACCCTCTTCTTCGGCATAAACGATTAGGTCATGCTAGTTTTTCATTGCTTAATACTTTACGAACTAAAGACCTAGTAAGAGGATTACCGTCCCTTAAATTTTAAAAGAATAAAGTATGTGATCCTTGTGCCAAAGGAAAACATGCAAGGTCATCCTTCAAACCTAAAAACGTCGTGACCACCTCAAGACCACTTGAATTAATTTATATGGATCTTTGTGGACCAATGTGAATCCAAAGTCGCAGCGGTAAGCGATATGTTTTTGTTATTGTTGATGATTACAATAGATATACTTGGACTATATTTTTATCTAGCAAAGACGAGACTTTTGATGAATTTGTTGCATTTGCTACTAAAAATTCAGAAATCTAGTAACAATCAACTAGTCCACATAAGATCGGATCATGGAAAAGAATTTGAAAATTCAAGGTTTATGGATTATTGTAATGAGCATGGTTTAAGTCATAATTTTTCCGCACCTAGAACACCACAACAAAATGGTGTGGTTGAACGCAAAAATAGAACCTTAGAGGAAATGGCTAGAACCATATTAATAGCTAGTGGTCTACCTAGAAATTTTTGGGCCGAAGCCGTCAATACTGCATGTTATATATTAAATCGCGTATTAATTAAACCGATCACTTCCAAAACCCCCTACGAATTATTTAAAGGAATTAAACCTAATATTTCATATTTTTGAGTCTTTGGATGTCGATGTTTTGTGCATGTTAATGGAAAATGAAATATAGGTAAATTCGATGAAAGAAGTGATGAAGCAGTATTTCTTGGCTATTCATCTCACAGTAAAACTTATAGAGTTTATAATAAGAAAACTATGTGTGTTGAGGAATCTGTTCACATTATATTTGATGAAACTAACTTTATGACAAGTGAACAAAAAACAGGTGATTTTAAGATAGGTCTTGCTAATTTGGACGATGAAGAAAATATACAAAAGGAGCAAGATCAAGAAGAACAACAACATGTTCAGAATGCTGAACAAAATCAAGAACAAGAACAACAGGCAGAAATGGAACAGCCTGCAGTTCCTAATCCAGATATCCCTAGAGAAGTTTAAGAAGAAAGAATTGATGCTGAGCCAAATCAGAATCAAGTCAGTGAGCCTGCTTCCACATCTGTCTCCACCAGAGACTTTGTTCCAAAGTCGTGGAAACACCATAAATCACATCCACTAGAATTGATCCTAAGAGATACGAACAAAGACATACAAACAAGGTCTCAAATGAGAAACTTTTGTGCACACTTTGCTTTTCTATCAACAATGGAACCCAAGAATCATAAAGAAGCTTTACAAGATTCAGATTTGGTGGTGGCAATACAAGATGAATTGAATGAGTTTGAAAGAAACAAAGTATGGCACTTGGAACCTAAACCCAAGAACAAGAAGATAATTGGGCTTAAATGAGTATTCAAGAACAAGCTGGACGAGCATGGCACAATAGTCAGAAACAAAGCAAGGTTGGTGGTAAAAGGATACAATCAACAGGAAGGTATTGACTATACTGAAACTTTTGCTCCCGTAGCTAGATTAGAAGCTATTAGAACTCTTATTTCTTTTGCTGCTTTCATGAATTTTAAATTATATCAAATCGACGTAAAATGTGCATTCTTAAATGGGTTTCTAGAAGAAGAAGTATTTGTGGAACAGCCACCTGGCTTTGAAAACCCAATTTCTTCGGATCACGTCTACAAGCTTTATAAAGCTCTTTATGGGCTATAACAAGCACCTAGACAATGGTACGAGAGATTATCTAAGTTTTTTTATTGATAACAAGTTCATACGAGGTAAAATTGATAAAACCTTATTCTTTAAGAATAAAGGTTCGAATATTTTAGTTGTTCAAATATATGTTGATGATATTATTTTTGGTGCTACTAATGAATCGTTATGTAAGGAATTTGCTGACCTAATGAGTAATGAATTCGAAATGAGCATGATGGGAGAATTGAATTTCTTCCTTGGTTTGCAAATTAAACAAACTGCTAACGGTATTTTTATCCATCAACAAAAATACATAAAAGAACTTCTAAAGAAATATGGACTAGATAATGCTAAAGACAAAACACACACCCATGGCCACTAACATTAGATTAGACGAAGACTCTAACGGAATTAGTGTTGACCAAACAATGTATAGAGGCATGATAGGATCACTACTATACTTAACTGCTAGTAGACCCGATATAACCTTCAGTGTTGGTTTGTATGCTAGATTTCAATCAAATCCTAAAGAATCACATCATACGGCAGTAAAAAGGATTCTAAGATATTTAAAGGGAACAGATGACTTATCCCTATTTTATCCTAAAAGTGATGTCTATGACTTGAAAGGGTATAGTGATGCAGATTACGCAGGTGATCTTGTGAATAGAAAAAGCACTTCAGGAATGGTACAGTTTCTTGGATCTTGTTTGGTATCATGGAGTTCCAAGAAACAGAACACAGTAGCTTTATCCACTGCAGAATCTCAATATGTAGCAGCAGCAGCCTGCTATTCCCAAATGCCGTGGATTAAACAACAGCTAAGAGATTTTGGTATTAAACTTGAATGTGTTCCATTTATTGTGATAATACTAGTGCCATTTGCATTTCTAAAGATCCAGTGCATCATTCTAGAGTTAAACATATTCATATTAGACATTATTTTTTAAGGATAATGTAGAGCATAAAAATATTATTGTTAAACATGTCAATACTAGTGATCAAGTTGCAGATATCATGACTAAACCGCTTCCAAGGGAACAATTCGAAAAGATGAGGTTGGAGCTAGGTATGATCAAGCTTTATTAAAGTTTAATGCTAGTATTCCTCCTCTAAACAACTTGAAAAATTGGAAGGGTTAGATCAACCACAACAACCAAGATTGATTATTCAATCATTGCGAGATTAAGGTATGCATCTATTTAAGTACGTGTCATAAACTTTATCTTGATTGCTTGCTTTAACTGATTAGACCAAGTAGCATAATTTTATTTTATATTATTATATATTATCCACATATTATAAATCCTTTTTCTAAAAAATCACAAAAATATATTTTTATTTTCCACATATTCCAGCATTTCATTTTATTTTAATTTATTTCGGTGAGCCAACTTAATTTAAGAAATGGAAGACGGATCATCGAGGTGTTTCGGATATCAGTCGTCTAATTCGACATATTCAACGAACTAAGCTTTAAAGAATTGATGACTGATCACTTCATCTCCTAAAACCGTCTAAAAGGAAGTAATACAAACCCTTGATTACACGTCCCTTCACACCTTTATAACCCTTACACTCCATTATCACATCCATCATTCACAACCTACTCTACTAGTACTACTCTTTGCAACCGTCAACTCCATTCAAAGTTTACCTCTTTCTAATCCCTAATTCCTCTCCTCTCCACACCATGAAAACTCCAAAATCCTCTTCATTTAGCAAGAAAATGTCGAAATCTTCACAACCCAAACCGTTACAAATTATCTACCCAGACATACCACCTTCATCATCCCAAGAACCACCAAAAACTAACACCCCAAAAAAGCCAATGCATGCCGGAGTTAAAAGAACTCGTGGTACCCCTAAAAGGTGCATCTTCATTCAAACCACCGAAAAAGATCAAGCGAGTAGATCCCGACAGCGCTGAAGAAGTGGCGAAGGAAATGTCAGTTGGGGTCTAAGATTGTATTTTCGTGTATTACTGAGAAAACCATGTTAAAATTTCTTGGTCAAGAAGATAAAAAGCGATTCAGTCACATGTCATTGTCTCCACTCCACAAATTACTTTACAACATTGCTCGTCGATTCATTTTACCCCGCAATTCCAAGCGGAGTGAAGTCAATCTAAGCGATGCAACCTTAATTTATTGCATGGCCAATCACAGAAAAATCAATTTTCCGTCATTGATGATGTCACATTTGTTTGAGTGTGTTGAGAAGGGTCTTATGGTTGGATACGGAGGTTTGTTAACTTGTATTTTTAGGAAGTTTGGTGTACCGCTGGAGGGTCTTCATTTTCTCATGAGCGCCAATAATCAAATAGGCGCAAAGTGCCTTAAAAATTTACACTTGAATGTGAATGAAAAGGGAATTTGGGAGGACCTCATTGATATTGAGGAAGACGATTCTGATGTAGAGGAGATTGAAAAAGAAAATGAAGAAGAGGAGGAAGAAGGAATGAAGAAGAAAGAAAAAGAAAAGGAGGATCAAGGTGTTGTTCCCTTTGCCAGTACTGAGAAGGCAGAGGTGAATAAGGAACAGGAGGAAGCTTGTTCTGAGGGGGAAGCTTCAAGGGAAGAACTTGAGGAGGTGGACTCCAGTGATAGTTCGAGTGATGAGGAGGTTACTAAACCAGTTAACGAAGGATTCACAAATCACTCCTAGGAAGAGTACGAGGCTTGCTTCTAAGCTCTCGGTTGGTAAGGATGAAGAAACATCTACTTACCCTACCAAACAAACAATCGATGCCCCGTCCTCACCTCAACCAGTGTCACCTATACCATCTCCACCACCATCACCAATAGCAACTACTCCACCACCATTTACATCACCACCATCACCTTTACCCACTGGTTTTGATGATCCTACTACTATCCCTCCTCCTCCTCCTACCCTTGCTCATGTCCTCTCTAAAATCCTTGATATGCAGACTCAATTATGCGCTTTTCAAAGTGAAGTCTGTGTCTCACTTACTACTCTTGCTGAGCAGCTGTCCCAGATGGAGTCCCGTCTTGGTGCAAAGCTCGACACTGTGGAAGTGCAGACGGAGTATGTTGATGAAGAGACTGCTGCCTGATCCTTCCTGCTTCTGTTTACTGTTTTATTAGTGTTTGTTGGCCTCATCATTTGAAGTTGTATTTCTAAACAATTTTTTTTTTGCTTTCTTTTGCTGTACCAGCTGGGGTACAAAAACACTTATTTTATGATTATGCTACTAACCATCCTTTTTAATCCTTAATCTATTATCCTTCATTCTCTATCCCTTATGGTCTATGATGTTTATATGCGTGCATTTCTTGATTTATGTTTGGGCATTTGCTTTCTTAGTTTGCTGCTTACTATCTTAATTTGTCTAATGCTTGCCTTAAAGCTGTGGATTGATATATACCCCTACTTTTTGATTGATGTCAAAAGGGGGAAGAAGGCAACAAACTTTAATTGACTCTTGAGAATGCTTACGCTTTTTACTTAGTCTTCGTTGGTCTCTTTGTTACAAAAATTACATGTTTTATGTTTTTCTTGTTTCATGATCTAATTACTACTTAGTATGCTTATGCTTAAGCTTAGATTAGGATTATGGATTATGCTTTGATTTTGAACTCTACTGTTTGGATCTTACTAATTTAAATGTAGGGTTTTTTATGAAATACAGCCTCAAAGTTTGCTCTTTTTATGAATTACAGCCTCAAAGTTTTTTTTTTATGAATTACAGCCTCGAACTTTTAAAAGTGACCAGTATTACAGCCAAGTTACCGTTGACCACTATTTTAACCTTTGACCTTCCCTTCTTCCCGGTTACTAACCCTCTTCCTCCTTCTTCTTCATCCTCTTCCTCCTTCTTCATCTTCTTCATCCTCCTCATCCCATTTCAAATAAAATTTCTGGGTTTATTTTTAAAATTGACCCAAATCTTTCTCTCTCTTCCTCTTTCCTCTCCATCATTTTCATTTCTCCAATTCTCACTACACCCAAAAACAAAAGAAAAAAAAACAGGAATTCCACCATTGATGACCATTAGAATTACACCAAAGCTTTTTAAAAGATTCAGCAATAGTAGCATTATCCCATCCTTGAAGTAAATTCCCAACTGTTGCAGCAATTGCAACTAATACAGCTCCACTCATTATTATTTACCCTAATCACTTTATCACCTTTTTTTTCTTAAACAAACTGTCAAAAAAACCCAAAATCAAAAAATTAAACTTTAATTAAGATGATTCATCAAGAACAGATCAAAACATCGATACACACACAAACCCAGAAAACTCGAATTAAATTTTTTTTAAAAAAAGGGTAGTAAAAACCCACATGCAAAAACAAATTTAAAACAAAAATAATCAAAACCCAGATGAAAAAAAGAAAAGTTACATGAAATTAATGGAACCCAGCTTCAAGAAAAATCGATGATTTGCAATGAGAAGAAGAGAGTATTTTTTAAAAAATTGTAACCATTACCAATGTGCAATTTGGCCAAAAAAGCTTGGCTAGTAAAAAAAAGGAAAATTTTTAAACCTTAATTTCAAATTCTGTATATCAAAGTTGTTATGGAACAAAAACCCTTAGTCAAAGTTGATGAAATTTGATGAAATTTAAATATCCAGAAAAAGGAATAAAATTTGATGAAATTTGATGAAATTTAAATACCCAGAAATTTGGTTGTTGTAATTGTTTCAATTTGGGTGTTGTAATTGTTTCAATTTGATGAAATTTGATGAAATTTAAATACCCAGAAAGTTCATCCCTTCCAATTTGTTATTCTTTGATTAAGGTTTTGAAAAGGGGAATGAAATCTAGGGTTAAAATTGGTCCTTTGAAAATTAATGGAGGATAAAAAGGATGAAGATGATGGAAAAGAAGGGAGAAGAAGGAGGAAGAAGATGATGGAGAAGAAGGGAGAAGAAGGAGGAAGAAGATGAAGAAGTGGAGGGGATGAAGAATTAAATTAAAAAAAAGAAAAACAAAAAAAACAAAAAGATTTTGGTCAATTTTAAAAATAAACCAAGAAATTTTATTTGAAATGGGATTAAGAGGATGAAGAAGATGAAGAAGATGAAGAAAAAGGAAGAAGAGGATGAAGAAGATGAAGAAGAAGGAGGAAGAGGATGAAGAAGAAGGAGGAAAAGGGTTAGTAACCGGGAAGAAGGCTTGGTCAACGGTTGACAGGGCGGTCAACGGTAACTTGGCCGTAATACTGGTCACTTTTAAAAGTTTGAGGCTGTAATTCATAAAAAAAAAAACTTTGAGGCTGTAATTCATAAAAAGGGTAAACTTTGAGGCTGTTTTTCATAAAAAACCCTTAAATGTATTGGATTAAGTTGTTGTTTATCACTTATGTTTGACTCAGATTCTTACAACGTCATAATATTTTGAAGTACTAAGATTATTGTGTTTCTTAATTTATAATTTTCTTACTTTATAACTTTAGTAATTTATAAGTTTTTTTAATTTATTAATATATTGGTGTTTATGTTTTGTTTTGTTTTAATTTTAAAAACTTAAGTCATGTTTAACCACAAGATTTTCGAAAAAGTTTTTAAATTTTATTTATTAGAGTAATATGATTACTTAAGTGTTTAGTAAATTATTTGTTATCTAATTTACTAGATAACGTTGAACTTGTGTTAATCTCTAGCATGTTCACTTTATTTGTTTTACACTATATTTTAATTAAGTTTGTTTATAAAGTTTGCCATCATCAAAAAGGGGGAATTTGTTGGCCCATTTGGTTTTGATGATAACTTAAACTTTTATAAACAAACATATTATGTTTTGAGATTGTTGTGTTAGGTTATATATCCGGTCTTTAAAAGGTCATGCGAACGACCCATAATCGCCCTATGTCTCACTAAGGAGTGGCAGGACAAGATATGCATCGAATATTAATCAATCAAACCAATATCAATCTCAACCATCTTCCTAAACATTAAACACAAGACCAAAACCCTAAGGTTTCTCTAACCCAAAACCCTAAAATCTACTCTAGCATAATGAAAGCAAAAGCAAGAAGAAAGGGAAGCAATAAATCTATTCAAGAAAGCATTAAAGAAGAGAAAGACATGAAAGCATTAAAGAGAAAGCATTAAAGAATGAAAAGACATGAAAGCAATAAATCTACACTACAAAGCATTAAATGAATGCATAAAGGAAAGCATTAAATGACATAAAAACAATAAATGAAAGTAAACTTACATAAATGAAGAAGAACAAATAAATAAATGAAGAACAATCTAAAGCTAGGGCAAGATTAGGGCCTTTATATAGGATACACAAGGTGGGGGAAATAACCCTAAAAGATCCTACGTGGAAAAGCTTGCGAAAAATAAAACTGCGACAGCGTGCCCATTCGCCCGAATCTTTGCTCATTTTCCCAAATCCATGTCATTCGGGGTTTCCAGAGAGTTCAAACACATTGCTCAAGAAAAATTCAGGCATTCGCCCGAATGTGTAATGCCATTCGCCCGAATGGTCTATATTCGCCCGAATGTGTCTTTGAATTCGTTCGAATGCAGGCTGTTGGTCTTGTTCTTGGGCTGCTCAAGCTCATTCGCCCGAATGAGTGATGGGCTTCGGTCAAATGCAGGCCTTTTGGCCCAATTTGCTTCTTTTCTCTTTCAAACAAGCACCGAACGACTTTTGGACTTTGCGAGGACTTTAGGTATGACTCAAAATGCTCGGAAATGCCTCGAAACGCGTGTCTCATCTTCGATTCAAGTGTCGAAATCTCGTACGCAACGAAAACACCTCAAAATCTCCTGAAAATACCTAAAAACACTAAAAAGCACTTGGAGACCAGATCGAAGTGAAATCATGCGTAAAGTATGCAAAAAGCCAATTTAAAATGCGAGAACCGACACATAAATGGGGAGATAAATGTGCTCGAAATCGAGCACATCAAAGATCCTTATACCAAATCTTAGTGATAGATGAGGTGAAGAAAGTAAAAATATGGACACATTCCAGGAAGGGTTAGCTTGCCTTCCAAACCAAGAAACATGGCTCGAAAGACAGAAAAGCCAGATAAGGACTCAAGAGCCAAGACTACCACTGGAGACAGGACAACAGAGGTATCTGTCAAGCAGCCCACCTTGGGGCACGTGCTGAGCACACACCTGAGTCAACTCAAGGTGGAAATGACATCTTGGTACATGGACCAAGGAGTCAAGGCCCCGTGACCCTCCTCATCATACACCAAAACCTGCAGGGAAGAGCATAAAGGAGGGCTGGCAACCAGTTTTTAACAGCATTTTAGGACTTAGCCAATTTTCCTTATTTTTCAGTTTTGGAATGTGCACATGTTAGGCACATGGTTTCTTTTAGGCCCCAGGAATATTTTGACTGTTGTTTATGTTATTTTAGGCCCATGTTTCCTCATCATACACCAAAACTTTATTATGAAAGCCTGTGCAGTATTGCTATAACTCATGAAAAGTATGCCAAGAAAAGATTAAGCACACCTTTGTTTCCCAAGACAAGTAGACCACCTGCCAATACCTCAGTAGATAATACCAGTGTGCCCAAGTCTATTAACCCTAAGCTTGTATCTAGATATAAAACTAATGCCCCTATGAAGGATGTGATTTGCTTTAACTGCCATGGACATGGTTATTTCAAGGATGAGACTCACACAAGGAGTGGGCCTAGGGCTATGCTAGTCTAGATATATGTTAGGGAGGAAACTGTGTTACCTCCTACACTTGCAGATGAGTTAGAGAGAATATATAGAGTCAATAATTTAAGCACTATGGAAAGGGTTGATATCATGACAGAAGAGGAGAGAGAGGGAGAGGATAATCCAGAGCTGATTTACCCTGAAGGAAAGAAGTACCAATTCTTGTTGAGAAGGAATTTTCATGCTACCCCTAGCACTAAGCATTCCGATCAAAGGAAAAATATTTTTCAAACAAAATGCAGGATTGAGGGGCATCTAAGTGACTTAATTATAAATGGTGGGAGACCATGGCAATATGACAAGGACTCCACACACCACGGGTTTTCTAAAGTGTTGTGTGATGTTTTGAATATGGATGCTTGCCACATCCTTCTTGGGAGACCATGGCAATATGACAAGGACTCCACACACCATGGGTTTTCTAACATATATTAAATCATGCATGAAGGGAAGAGAAAAGACTTGATTCCCCTGCCTCCTCACAGAACTTTACCTCCCCCAAAAACCAAGCCTCCACTCACCCTTATTATGAGCAGGAAGATTTGTGACAAAGAGATTAGGACAGGCAGTAGGGTGCTTATGTTATTTTCAAAGGAAGTGGCCCTAACTTAGCACATAATGACCCTAGGATCACCCACCTTTTAGACCAATATAAGGATGTGTATCCAGAAGACTTACCAAAGGGACTTCCACGTTAGAGAGGATTGGAACATCAGATTGACCTAGTGCTTGGGGCCCCATTACCCAATAAACCTACCTATAGGACTAACCCTACTAACGCAAAGGAGATCGAAAGGCAAGTGGATGAGCTACTTGACAAAGGGTACATTAAAGAAAGCCTTAGTCCATGTGCTGTCCTTACCTTGCTAGTCCCAAACAAAGATGACACTTGGAGAATGTATATTGATATTAGGAGTGTCAAGAACATCACCATGAAGTAGAGATTTCCCATTCCAAGACTAGATAACTTGCTTGATGAACTTGATGGTGCATAATGGTTTAGTAAGATTGATTTGAGAAGTGGCTATCATCAGATTAGGATGAAGTAGGGAGATGAATGGAAGACAGCCTTTAAAACTAAATATGGGCTATATGAGTGGCTGGTAATGCCATTTGGCCTTACAGGAGCCCCAATTACTTTTATGAGACTCATGCATGAGGTTTTAAGGCCTTTCTTGGGTAAATTTGTTGTAGTCTATCTAGATGATATTCTCATCTATAGCCAGGACCTGCATATGCACTTGGAACATTTAGAAAGTCTTTAAGTTATTGAGAACCCAAAGATTGTTTACAAAACTAGAGAAGTGATGTTTTTTACTCCAGGAGATCCGTTTCTTAGGATTCATTATCAGTTCAGAAGGTATCAAGGTTGATCTAGGGAAGGTTGAGGCTATCAAATCTTGGCCAGTTCCTACTAGTATCACCCATGTCATGTCTTTTCATGGGTTAGCCTGCTTTTATAGAAGATTCAGTATAGGTTTTAGCATACTAATGGCTCCGTTCACTGACTGCATCAAGAAAACCACCTTCTCCTGGACACCTGAAGCACAATTAGCTTTTGAAAAGGTAAAAACAACAATGTGCCAAGCACCAGTCCTAAGGTTACCTGATTTCTCTAAGCCCTTTGAAGTAGAATGTGATGTTAATGGTCAAGGCATAGGAGTAGTTCTCCTGCAGGAGGGAGGCCCAATGCTTATTTTAGTGAAAAACTCAACAAGAGTAGGCTGAATTATTCAACGTATGATAAGGAGTTTTATGCAATAGTTAGGGCCCTCACACACTAGTCTCACTATTTGAAGGTCCAGCCTTTTATTCGTCACTCTGACCATGAGTCATTGAGACACATCAATGGCCAAAGCAAACTCAATGCAAGACATGGCAAGTGGGTTGAATTCTTGCAATCCTTTACTTTTTCTTCCAGGTATAAGGCTGGAAAAGCCAATGTAATTGCTGATGCACATAGTAGAAGGCACCATTTGCTAGCTTTATTAGAAACCAAAGTCTTAGGTTTTGAAATGCTCAAGGACCTATGCCCTACTGATCCTGATTTTGAACACATTTATGCAGCCTGTCAACAGCAACCCTAGGGGCAGTTCCACATAGAGGAGGGTTTCCTCTTTAAGGCCAATAGGTTGTGCATCCCAAAAACTTCATTAAGGCTTGCCTTAGTCAAAGAGGTGCATGAGGGAACCTTAGGGGGTCATTTTGGTATTCAAAAGACATTAGATATATTGGCACACCATTTTTACTAGCCTAAAAAGCTTGGGACATTTGGCAAGTACATCCTTAGGTGTGAAGTGTGCCATAAAGCCAAGCCCACATTCCACAGGGGTGAGTATAAACCCTTACCTGTTCTTGACAAACCTTGGGACCATGTAAGCATGGACTTCATTGTAGCTTTATCTAGGACTAGAAGGGGAAGGGATGCAATTATGGTAGTGGTGGAGAGGTTCTCAAAGATGGCTCATTTTATTCCAGGCAGTAAGGTTGATGATGCCAAGCATGTAGCCAAATTATATTTCACTGAAGTTGTCAAACTCCATGGTGTCCCAAAGTCCATTGTGTCTGATAGGGATAGCAGGTTCCTTTGCACATTTTGGGGTAGTCTGTGGAAACTTCTTGGCACCAAATTATTCTTTAGTACCTCTCATCACCCACAAACAGATGGCCAGATAGAGGTGACTAACAAAACATTTGGCAACATTCTAAGAGCTATAGTTAGTAAAAACACTAGGGATTGGGATGATAAATTGTGTCATGCTGAATTTTCCTATAATACTAGAACTAGTGCAGCCACCAAATTCTCTATTTTCCAATGTGTTTATGGTTGCAACCTTACACTACCTGTGTCTTTGGTGCATTTGCTTGTGCAGGACTCTCAGGAGGATGCTCTTCAACATGCTGACACCAATGCAGATTCATGCTCAAGTCAAGAAGAACATCATCAAGGCCAACCAGGCTTACAAAACGAAAGCTAACAAAGGCATTCCTAGGTCTCAAACATTCCAACTTGGAGACATGGTTTGGGTTCACCTGAGGAAGGATAGGTTTCCAAAACTCAGAAGCAACAAGCTCCACCCCAAAGCTGATGGACCATTCAAGATTTCGTACAAAGTAGGGAATAATGCTTACAAAGTGGATCTCATGGACACTTATGGTGTGCATAACACCTTCAATATTGGTGACCTTACACCCTACCATTCCCCATTAGAATTGAGGACAATTCTTTTCCCACTAAGACGGAATGAAGCTAGTACAAGTTCCCTTACACACACTACTCTGGAAGATCAAGATTCACAAGCCCAAGAACAGGAAACAACCTCAAAGGAGCAGGCAACCACAATACAAGGCCTAAGTCAGACTTCAAAAATGACTTCAGAACTGCCTGACCATCAGCTGACCTTGGTTAACATACACAGATCAGCATGGGACAGTAGGCACCCAAGTAATCAGGACAACACAACCTCCTTACATGGCCCTAGCCAGCAGGGACCTAGGATGGTCCTATTCATCCACACAGAGGCAACAAAAGGGGCACCAAGGTCATGAGTTCACCAGATTTAGAAGCAAGCATGTTATGTTTAATTCTGTTTTGTAATTAGAATATAAGGTATGCCGAGGGCACGTGATTTTAAATGAAAGCCTTTCTTGCATGACCGTTATTAGTGTTAAGGCCTATATATAGAAGGCCTCTTGTATTGGATCAATTGAACAATTTCTCTCAATAAACACATTACTTTTAGTGATTATTTTGAAAAGTGACTTTTAAGGGAAATAAGAGAGCCTTCTTTCTAACCTGAGGGTGTGACCTTTGTGAGTGAAGTAAGGTTGCATTCTTGGACATCCCAAGAGCCTGTGGGAGTGAAGCATTAAGGTTGCAAGGGAGAGTATAGCTTGGTGGCAGTGAAGCCAAAAGAGTCATACTCAAGATCAGGCCACTTATCATATCAAAATAAGTCACCAACTTGGGATTGAAGACTGATTTCTATGTCCAAGAAGGTTCTTCCCATCACCAAGATTGGGTTGAGACTCCACTTGGTGCACTTCTAAGACAGTCAATAAGTGATGCGTTCTACTTAATGCAGCTGCCATTAGGCTTTACCTGCTTTGTACTTGACTGAAAAGGTGAAGGAATGAAGAAATTCTACCCATTTTCCATGCCTAGAGTTTAGTTTGCTTTGACTATTAATGTGTTTTAGGGATTCATGGTCTGAGTGTAAGATGAAATGCTAAACTTTAAGATAGTGTGCCCATGTCTCTAGTGCTCTGACTATGGCATAAAACTCCCTATCATAAGTGGAATAATTTAGTCTAATTCCATTCTGTTTCTCACTGAAGTAGGCCACAAGCCTTCCTTCTTGGATTAACACAGCTCCAATTCCTTTTCCACTAGCATCACACTCCACCTCAAATGGTTTTGTGAAGTCTGGGAGTCTAAGGATGGGGGCTTGACACATCATCTTTTTGATCTGTTCAAAGGCTGCCTGTGCTTCAGGGGTCCACTCAAAGGTTCCTTTTTTGGTACACTCTGTCAATGGTGCCATAATGGAACTAAAGTTCTTGATGAACCTCCTATAGAAGGAGGCTAGGCCATGAAAGGACCTAAACTGAGTGACGGAAGTGGGTGTAGGCCATGTGCTGATTGCTTCTATCTTCACAAGGTCTACCTTGACTCCCTCCTTTCCATGACAAACCCTAGGGAATTAACTTCAGCCATCATGAAGGCACATTTTTCCAACTTCCCATAAAGGTGCTGTTTTCTAGAAAGCCTTGGAACCTCAGAAGACCTACACAATGCCCCCAACTAAGATCTGAATGCCAGAAATCACTGTTTGAGCAAACTACCTGCACCAAATGATGCACAGGAGAAACTAGAGAGTGGCATGGGCATGGAGGGCTCACCAAGTGAGTAAGGAACAAGGTCCAAGCAAAGAAACCCCCATAGGAACAACACAAAGCAAGATATAGCCCAAACAGCCACAACCGCCCTGGACCAGCTGACCTGGGAGCCTTCACGGAGAACAACAGAGGACACCCTAGACCTAATCAAGGGTAGAAATGGCATCTCTGCATCATGGGCCTAGCCACCAAGGCCCTAGGACCCTTTTGGTCATATCACATGAGCAGTAGAAGACATCATCAAGGTGGGCCAGTCAGCAGATTTCACCCAGCAGCCTGCCTTGTCTATTTTGGCCTGTTTTAGTTTTTTTAAATGAGCACATGACTTGGCACGTGCATTTCATTGTATGTAAAGGCTCTTAAAGCCGGTGATCTTAACATTCTAGACTCTAGGACTCTATATAAAGGAGTCCCTTGATGTAGAAAACACAGTTTTGATTTTGAAATACAATCTTTGCATTTTCTTTTCTTGAATGTGAGTGAAGCATTCTGGCTTTGTGAGTGAAACAAGACCACCTGCTTTGTTCTGAATAGAGAGTGAACCTATTCTAACCTTGGGAGAGTTTCCTTGTGAGGGTGAGTGAAGCTTGTCTCAAGAACAACTCAACAAATCAGTGCCTACCAATCCTGCCTACCTAACATCACAAGAATGCTATTTTTACATCCTTGAATATCAAGATTTGAAGCCTCATTGGTTTCTTGAGGCTGAGTTTCATCGGGTTCAGACTGAGTGGGTGAAAACCTCCTCCACTTCAGTCCAAATTGGTATCAGAGCCTAGTCCAAGATCAAGGGCTTGGATTGTCTACAACCAAGTCAGAGACAACCAGGAGATAACTTTGCATCAGAAAGCTTTTCTTGGAAAAAATCAACTCAGGGAAGTGTCCTTGCATATTCCTTTGTTTGTTTCTTTTTGGTTGTTTAGTAATATTGACTTTGTGTTATAGTACATCAGTTTACTAAACATCCTTGTGTCTATAACTCACAGGAACAATTCAAGAAAGCTATTCTTGATTGAGTTACCTTTCAAACTGCTAAAAATATGATTGAAATTTGCTTATTGTTATCTGTTTGGCTACTTAACCTTGTCATCATGAATGTAGAAGAGAGAAATGCCCTTGTGGAGGATACAGTGCAAAGGGTGACCCAAGTGTTAGCAGAGGCTGGTCTACTGAGGGCAGGGAGGGGGTATAACAAGGAAGAACCACAGAACTTAAGGCATCAAGAAGATAGATCCCTTAAGGTGGATGTGGGAGAGTTTGATGGGCAATCTTTAAACCCTGAGGACTACTTAGACTGGGAAAAAGGTCTTGAAAGATTCTTTGAGTATAGGGAGACTTCAGAGGCTAGCCAATACAAGATGGCTAAAGTGAAATTGACTAAGTTAGCAACCATTTCGCTTGAAGGCATACAGAGACAAAGGGTGAGGGAGAACAGACCTAGGATAGACTCTAGGGAAAGATTAGAGAAACATCTTAGGAGGAAGTATGTACCCCTAACTACAAACAACAATTGTCTGTTAAATGGAACACCCTAGCACAAGGCAACAAGTTAGTGTCCCAATATATTCAGGAGTGGGAGAAACTAGCAGTGCAATGTGACAACTCAGACTCTGAAGAGATGAGGGTAGGGAAGTTTCTTGTTGGCTTGAGGGAAGACCTAAGAGTCAAGATAGCCTTAGTGCTAAACCTTACTATGGCCTTAGCAGGAAATCATGCCCTCCTGCTAGAACAACACTCTAAAAGAAAATCCACCTACGGCACAGGACATACCTAAACTAGGAATAGCCAGACCTCATCAACCAAACCAAGCAATGCTGCACCCCAACCTAGGAATGCACCCAACACAGAGAAGGGAAAGGGAGTAACACCTAACAGGAATGTGGTGTGCTTCAAGTGTCATGAGACTGGACACTATAAGAATGGCTGCCCAAGCAATAGGGCCTTCACTCTCAAGGAGTGGAATGAAATTAGGGAAAGAGACAGGCCAAGAACCACGCTAGTCACCATAGAAGGGAGAGAGGAGGAGATGGGACCTTTAACCACAGAGGAAGATCCTGATGGGACTTATGTGCAAACTGAGTCAGGGGAGTTGGTGCAATACACCACTGATTCAGAAGAGGAGTTAGGAAATAGGGAGTCACTATACCTTGAGCAAGACACACACCATGGCTTAGTGGTTAGGAGGAGTTTTCATTCCACATTAAGTGAAAAGTAATCTGATCAAAGGGAAAATATCTTCCAAACTAAGTGTAAGGTGAAGGGGAAGGTCTGTGATCTGATCATAGATGGAGGGAGTGAGACTAACTGTGTTAGTCAAGAGCTAGTCAAGGAATTAGGATTAGACACAAAGAGTCACCCTCACCCCTATAAACTCAAGTGGTTTGATTACAAGGCCAGTGGATCAGTTAGCAAGCAAAGCCTTGTCACACTGACTATAGGATCATACCAGGATCATGTTCTTTGTGATGTGTTGGACATGGATGCATGTCACATATTGCTAGGGAGACCCTGGCAATATGATAGAAGGATTATGCACACTGGGTACACAAACATACACTGAAACATGAGGGAAAACTGAAGGATTTAATACCTTTATCCTCATACCAAGCCATTCCACCCCCAAAACATAAGCAACCTATACATCAAATTAGTGGAAAGGGGTACATAGAGGAGATTGAACAGGTAGGGCATGGGGTAATCCTGTTCCTTAAGGAAGTTAGTGAAGGGAAGTTTGAAATACCTAAGTGAGGCCCTTAATCACTGAGTTCAGTGATGTGTTTCCTGATGACCTACCTAAAGGGCTTCCACCTATTAGGGGCATAGAGCACCAAATAGACTTGATCTCAAGTGCACGCCTGCCAAAAAAACCAGCCTATAGGACCAATCCCAAGGAAACCCAAGAGCTGCAAAGGAAAGTACAAGAGCTATTAGACAGGGGCTATGTAAGGGAAAGCATTAGTCCACGTGCTGTGCCCACCCTGTTAGTGCCTAAAAAGGATGGCACTTGGAGGATGTGTGTTGACAGTAGGAGTGTCAACAACATCACCATTAAGTATAGGTTCCCCATTCCAAGGATTGATGAAATAATGGATGAGCTAGCAGGGGCTAGGTGGTTCAGCAAGCTTGACTTAAGGAGTGGGTAGCATCAGATTAGGATGAAGGCTGGAGATTAATGGAAGATTGCTTTCAAGACCAAATATGGTCTGTTTGGGTGGCTAGTGATGCCCTTTGGGCTCACAGGGGCTCCAAGCACATTCATGAGACTAATGAATGAGGTGCTCATTCAGACCCTTCCTAGGTAGGTTTGTTGTAGTGTATTTGGATGACATCCTTGTGTATAGCAAGCAATTGCGGGAGCTTCTAGGCCACCTTAGATAGCTATTAGAAGTGCTTAGGCAACAAAAATTGTATGGTAAGCTGGAAAAATGTAGTTTCCTGATGAGGGAGGTTGGTTTCTTAGGGTTTATCATAGGTCAAGAAGGGATCAAACCAGACCCAGCTAAGGTAGAGGCAATCAGAGACTGGCCAACCCCTAGCACCATCACTCACATTAGGTCATTCCATGGGTTAGCCTCCTTCTATAGAAGGTCCATAAGAAATTTTAGTATCATAATGGCACGTATCACAGAGTGCACCAAGAAAGGAGAGTTCCACTGGACGAAAGAGGCACAACAGGCCTTTGAGCTTGTGAAAGCAGCTATGTGTAGTGCATCGGTGCTTAGACTGCCTAATTTTGACCTACCCTTTGCGGTAGAATGTGATGCTAGTGGAGTAGGAATATGAGTTGTTCTACTGCAAGGGGGGAGACCTATAGCCTATTTTAATGAGAAGCTGAACCAAAGCAGGCTGAACTATTCTACATATGACAAGGAATTCTATGTATTAGTCAGGCCTTAGAGCACTGGTCTCATTACTTGAGAATCCAACGATTAATATTGCACACGGATCATAAATCTTTGAAATACATACATGGACAAAAGAAATTAAACCCTAGGCATGCTAGATGGGTAGAGTACCTTCAAAACTTTGACTTTGTGGCTAAATACAAATCAAGCAAGACCAATGTCATTGCAGATGCTTTGAGCAGAAAACAACACCTATTAGCCCTACTAGAAACAAAAATCTTAGGCTTTGAGATAATGAAGGAGCATTACCCTAATGATGAGGACTTCAAAGAGATTTACACCAAGTGCCTTGAGGGACCAGTAAGGGCATATCACATCAGACAAGGGTTTCTATTCTTTGGAAATAGGTTGTGTGTACCAAAGCTGCCTCTAAGGGTGATACTAGTGAAGGAAGTACATGAGGGATGTTTAGGGTGACACTTTGGTATACAAAAGACCCTTGACATGCTGGCTCAACATTTCTACTGGCCAAAAATGTTGGGAACAGTGGGTAAGTATGTGCTGAAGTGTGAGACTTGCATCAAGGCTAAGCTAGTCTTCCATAGGGGTGAATACAAACCTTTACCTGTGCCTGAGAGACCTTGGGAGCCCCTCAGCATGGACTTTGTCATGGCTTTGCCTAGAACCTTGAGAGGAAAAGACTCCATCATGGTGGTGGTGGATAAGTTCTCAAAGATGGGCCACATCATTGTGTGCACCAAGGTGGAGGATGCCTAAAGCATAGCCAGACTGTTCTTTGCTGAGATTATTAGGCTCCATGGTATACCTAGAAGAATAGTATTTGATAAGGACTCCAAGTTTCTGAGTACTTTCTAGACTACCTTGTGGAAGTTACTAAGAACCAAGCTATGCTTTGGCACTGCCCATCACCCACAAACTGATAGGCAAAAAGAAGTCACAAACAAAACCCTAGGCACCCTTTTAAGGACACTGGTTAGTAAACACCTTAGGGATTTGGATATTAAGTTAAGTCATGCAGAATTTGCATACAATAGGAGCCCTAGGTGTAGCACCAAGCATACTCCCTTTGAGTGTGTGTATGGAACTGATGTGCTCGTTTTAGAGCACATTTATCTCCTCATTATAGTGTCAAATCTCGCGTTTTATATTGGTTTTTACACATCTTACTCATGATTTCACCTCGATCATGTCTCCATGTGCTTTTAAGTGTTTTTAGGTATTTTCGAGGAGTTTTCAAGGTGTTTTCTTTGCGTACTAGAGTTCGACACTTCAATCGAAGATGAGACATGCGTTTTGAGGCATTCTTGAGCATTTCGAAGGAGATATATGCTAGTTTGGCTAGCTTTCGGGCGAATGTGTGCTGCCCAGCATCATGAGCACTATACGCCCAACCATTCGAGCGAAGGAACACACCATTCGGGCGAATCAATGTCATTCAGGCAAATGGCCCGGGAGATTCGAGTGAATGGATTAGAAAATTGCTCATGTGATTCTCAAACTCTCTGGAAACACCAAATGGACCTCATTCGGGCGAATGCCCCCTTGGATTCGGTCGAATGGCCCTTAAAATCAGCGCAGCTCTTTTCTTCGACAAGCATTCCATGTAGGATCTTTTAGGGTTTTTACCCCCATCTTTTGTAGCCTATATAAAGGCAGTTTTCTGAATGTAAACCCTATGACTTGATTGGGAGTAACCCTCCCTCTCTTGTTCATCAACATTAAATGCTTTTCTTCTTCATTTTGCCCTAGATAAGTTTTAAGCTTTCTTTTATGGTTTCTCCTTCATTCTAGCTTCTTCATTTATGTAAGTTCACATTTCCTTTGTTTCTTTAATGTCATTTATTGCTTTCATTTAATTCTTTCTGTTATTGTTTTCTTTATGCTTTCATTTATTGCTTTCTTAGTGTAAGAATTTATTGATTTCATGTCTTTCATTCCTTTAATGCTTTTGATGTGCTCGATTTAGAGCAGATTTATAACCCTACTTTGGTGTCGAGTCTCGTTGTTTTATATTGGTTTTATGCGTTTTACACTCGATTTTACCTTGTTTATGTCTACATGGTGTTTAGATGTCATTTTAAATGTGTTCGAGGCTTAGACATCAACGTCAAAGGAAATGCACGTGTTTCAAGGCACTCACAAGTGTTTCGAGTCATCCCCGAAACTATCGCGAAGATCGGAGAACGTTTTAGAGGTGTTTGAAGCTTCAAAGTGGCTAAGAGGACCACATTCGGTCGAAGCTTGGCTCCATTCGGTCGAATGGACCATGTTGCACTTAAGTTTAATGCTCAAGTCTCTGGATATAGCGAATTAGAGCCCATTCGGCGGAATCTGAGCTATTCGGTCGAAGCTAGGTCAAAGCCAGGTCCAAGCCAGGTCGAAGCTTAGTACTGCAGGCCAATCAGAAGACCATGACTTTTTGGTTCGGGAAAATTCGACCCAGATTCGGTCGAATCTGGTAGCTTTGGGCGAATCTGACCTCAATTCGGGCGAATGCGACAGAAACCTGCGATTTTGCTTTTCCTTTGTAGCTTATTCCACGTGGACTTTTTAGGGGTTTTAGGGCATAACCTTTAGGGGCTATAAAGACCCATTTCTATGGAAGTATACCCTATGCTTTGATAGAGAGAAACCCTCCCTTCTATTAAACATCACTTTAATGCTTTCTTTACATTTCTTTGCCCTAGATTAGAGATTTATTGCTTTCATTTACATTCAAGCATTGTATTTTCAATTCCTTTTCATTCAAACACTTTGGTTTATGTAAGTTTATTTTCCTTTATTCTTTTCTCTCTTAGTTTATCTTTCATTCATGCCATTTAATGTTTTGTTCTTCTTAATTTTCGTTTATTGCTTTAAATCTTGTTCTATTGCTTTCATTTCTTGTTCTTACTTTGGTTATTGCTTTCTAGAATAGTTGATAGTTAGTTTTCTTGCTTTGCCTTTCATTATTGCTAGTTTATTTCTTGCCGTAATGTTTACATACATGCTTTCCTTCTTGTTCTTAATTGTTTTCACCTTCAATATGATAGAGTGATTTCTTAGGGGTTTTGGTTTGGTGAAACCTTAGGTTTGGTGAATGTTGTTCATATGCTATATTAGGGTTGACATTGTTGTGGTTTGTTTGATTGATATTCGATGCATATCTTGTCCTTCCACTCCTTTGTGAGAGATAGGGTGATTATGGGTCGTTCGCAAATACTATAGGTCATTAACTTCCCCATGCCATCTTGAGTGTCTCGATTGAGCCACGCTCGATCTCCCTTGACCTAGCTTTGTATGAGAACATAGTATCGACCTAGGGTGAATCCTCACCAACCCCGTTTGTTTCCTATTGCTTTTATGAATCTTGTTTATCGCTTGTCTTAGTTTAGCTCAAAATAAACATCCTCCTACATACACACACCACTATTCCTCTACACCTAGCACTTAATATTTCTTACCCTTGTTCCTTGTGGTTCGATCCCCAACTTACCTCTATAATAGCTATAGTTTTATTTAGGGTTTTTATAAATGTGTTTGATTAACCAAGGATTCTAGCGTTAAACGACGCGTTAGAAACCCGTTATCAAAACGGTGCCGTTGTCGGGGAGCACGGCGATATAGTTAGATTTTGTGCTTGTGTAGCAAATGGGTGGGGTGACAATGGAGTTGACCATCCCACCGCCAAGCTAAAGCTTTGCTAGCCTCTAGGAAAGAAGGAGAGGAGAAAGATGAAACATTAAAAACCGTGGTCAGCAAGATTGTCGCAACACCCAACACACACAACAAAAGCTAGCCAAAAATAGAGAGGGAAGAAGGTCATACCTAGGCTAGGAGGGCTTTCACTCCTAGCATTACCATTACCACCATGAAGTGGTCTAATAACTCTCCGCTCCTCAAAAGAAGTGGAGGCTTGAAGCGCGAAGCTTGAGCGATCGCCTCCACCAAGCTTGGTTGAAGCTATGGTTTTTATGTTTGGCTCTTAGGCACTTTTGAGCCTTCTTTCTCATACTCACCCTTGCGGGACTGTTAGCATTGACCCTCTCAAAATCGTCGAATAAAACACAAGCAAAACTTGCGGAGGGTCAATTCTAAAAGTCGTTTGGGTTTGTAAATACTAACAAACGACACTACAAACCAAACGTGAGCAATGACTAGCAAAAATGCAATGCAATGAATGAAAAACAAAAAGGAAACAAAAACAATATCTACAGTTGGGTTGCCTCCCAACAAGCGCCTCTTTTAGGTCTTTAGCTAGACTCGACTCACTACGGGGGTAGCGAGTCAAACTCCGGAGGAGTTTATCAAACTCACTCCCTACAACAGCAGAGGTTGGGGAGTGGAAAAGGGAGAGAAGAAAGAAAAGGGGGAGAAACACAACAAAATCCGACTTTCCATGACATGATGAAAAGTTGGGGGAAGGATGAACGGAGGGAGGGGGGAGGGAAGCAAGAGGCATAGCAACACAAGCATCAAAGCAAGCATGAACATGAACAACCGGGAGCTTCTCATGACAAAGAGGCGTAAGGTGAGACTCAACAGAAGGCACAACAAGGGTATGCACTTGAGACTCCTCATCAACGGGCAAGTCTACCTCTACCACTCCCCAACCTCTGCTGTTGTGGGGAGTGAATATGATTAACTCCTACGGAGTTTGACTTGCTACCCCGTAGTGACTCAGGTCTAGCTAAAGACCTAAAAGAAGCGCTTGTTGGGAGGCAACCCAACTGTAGATATTGTTTTTGTTTCATTTTTGTTATTCATTCATTGCATTGCATCTTTGCTAGTCATTGCTCACGTTTGGTTTGTAGTGTTGTTTGTTAGTATTTTGCAGACCCAAACGACTCTTAGAATTGACCCTCCACAAGTTTTGCTTGTGCTTTATTCGACGATTTTGAGAGGGTCAATGCTAATGGTCCTGCAAGGGTGAGTATGAGAAAGAAGACTCAAAAGTGCGTATGAGCCAAACATGAAGACTATAGCTTCACCCTAGCTTGGGGGAGGCGATTGCTCAACCTTTGTGCTTCATGCCTCTACTTCATGGTGGTGATGGTAATGCTAGGAGTGAAAGCCCTCCTAGCCTAGGTATGACCTTCTTCTCTCTTTTTGACTAGCTTGTGTTTGTGTTGGGTGTTTCGACAATCTTGTTGACCATAGTTTTTAATATTTCATTTTCTCTTCTCTCCTTCTTTGCTAGAGGCTAGCAAAGCTTTATCCTGGGGGTGGGATGGTCAACTTCATTGTCGCTCCACCCATTTGTTTGTGCATTTAGTTTCATATAGCTATAGTTTAGTTCATGGCATGCATCATTTTGTATATTTTTTTTCACATATTCATCTTGCATTCATAAATAGTGTATATGTTGCATATTCATGTTTAGTTTTCAATAAGATGTTGAGTTGTGAAACTGGCGTGCTTGCTTCTGGTGTGTACTCCTATGGTCTTACCTTATGCAAACTCATATTTCCTTAACCCTATGCATGTTTTTGGACCTAGAGTTTGACCTATTTTCCACATAGCTTGGGGGAATTGGGGTTTGCTTGGTTGGTGGCTTGGATGATTACCTTTAGAGGCGCATTTCGACTAGCCTGTAAGTATTGAGCCTTCTTGGACTCCTTGCGAGTTCCATCCATTGTGTGTGCTAGTTAGGGGATCTAAGTATTGTGTCGGTTCTTCTCTAGTATAGTCGGCTTTTCTTGAGACCTGGGATGATAACACGTTCGCTAGAATTTAACTACATATCCAAATAGCCTACCTTAAACGCAATTGACTTTAGGTTAAGCCAAGTTTTTGCCTTTTCCTATTTTTTTGTAGCCACGTTGTTTAACCTCCACATGAACCAAATGTTCCCTCTTCTTACCTAAAGGATAGCTTAGTGATGGTGGGGTTTGTTGTGTGTTACAGTGATTTGTGGGTTATTGGTTATGTTGTTGGTTGTTGGTTTTCATGACTCTACTTATTTCTTATCCAGCTCATATTATTTCTCTCCTATTTCCTCCCATGCTCTCATTGTTATTATTCATACATATTCTATGTTTTGAGGAGACCTCTCTCTAGTTTTTCATTGAGTTCTTAAACATTCATATGTTCATGTGAGTGAGAAGATCGTTATATTATTGGGAGATGAGCTTGGAAACACTTGTGTTTATGAGATTTTGCATGTTTTGATAGTGTTTGATGATGGAGATCATTGTGCTTACATGTTATTGGGTTATTTATGGTTGTTGGATTGGTCTTCATTGGTTTGTCATGAGATGTTTGTGGGTTATTTGTTTAGGGTCACTTGCTATCCTCTACTTAGCTCCATATTCCTAAATGTATCCCACCTTAACCCTAAGCCAACGTTACAACCCTTTGTGCTAACTTGTTCGACTTGGTCCGTTTAGTTTGTTCTGTGCTGGAGTAAGATATGACACAATCCCCATGATTCTCCCCTATTAGGTGTTTGATTCCCGACTCATCTTTAGTCGGAAGATTATGAGCGAAACACGAACCATAATCAAACACATGAGCGTCATTGCATATTTCTCACATCTTTTGAGAAATTACACAGGGAGCGTAGACTTGTGACCTCTCTAGGTAGTGGGTGGCATAGCCTGTGATGTAGCTTACCCTAGTGATCTCGAGTTCGTGGAATTGGTCATTCTCTTTGGTATTGCTCTCTTTGAGACCATTGTACTTGCATGCCTGTGGCTAGGGAAGAGTTTTGCTTGTACACAGCTCGCGTTGCTATGATTTGCGCTCACCTTGCATCGCATCATATTAGATTTTGCATTGTAGTTTTAAGTTGCATTTAGCTTTCATCCTTGCATTTGCATTGCATAGGATTTGTGGGTCTCCTTCTGAAAAACCCTCACGAGACCTTACTCTTCCTCTTTGGGAGACCTTGAGGTTTAAAGGGCTTGTCGTACGTGCTAAGTACGACCGTGATTCCTACGACAGTGAGTATTAAATTTTATTGCTTTTGTAGTTTAGTTTCGTTTTGTTTTTGTAGTTAGTTGTTTTGGGGGTGCCCATATGCTTTCATGTCGTTCCTACCTAGTCTCTTTGCTAGTGACTAGCAAAGGTTAAGCTTAGGGGTGTTTTTGGGAGATTTTCAGGTGTTTTCATTGCGTTTTAGAGCACATTTATCTCCCCATTTTAGTGTCGATTCTCGCGTTTTATATTGGCTTTTTGCATACTTTACGCGTGATTTACCTCGATCTTGTCTCCATGGTGCTTTAAGGTGTTTTTAGGTGTTTTCGGGAGATTTTGAGGTGTTTTCGTTGCGTACGAGATTTCAACACTTCAATCGAAGATTTCAACACAAGTGTTTCCAAGCTCATCTCCCAATAATATAACGATCTTCTCACTCACATGAACATATGAATGTTTAAGAACTCAAAGAAAAACAAGAGAAAGGTCTCCTCAAATCATAGAATATGTATGAATAGAACAATGAAAGTACTAGAGGAAATAGGAGAGAAGTAATAAGAGCTTGACATGAAAGGGATAAAGTCATATAAACCAACAACCATAATATCATAACAAAAAACCTACTCATCGATGTAGCACACAACAACTCCACCATCACTTAAGCTATCCTCTAGGTAAGAAGAGAGAATATTTGGCTCATGTGAAGGTTAAATAATGTGGCTACAAAAGAAAAGGAAAAGGCAAAAACTTGGCTCATCCTAAAGTCAATTTCGTTCAAGGTAGGCTATTTGGCTATGTAGCTTAACTCTAGCGAATGTGTTATCATCCCTGGTCTCAAATAAAGCCGACTATACTAGAGAAGAACCGACACAATACTTAGATCCCCTCACTAGCGCTCACAATGAATGGAACTCACAAGGAGTCCAAGAGATACAAAGGATCACTAAACGATCTCCTCCTCCTACTCCATGTCAATCGTCTAGACCCAACCCACCTCCACCAATGGCCGAAAATCAACCACTCTTTGGGAAATTTGGGGCCCCGGGGTCAAGAGAACTCCAAGGGGGCGTGGTGCTTCCGGACCCGCCACCAAACTTCTACATTGAGCCACAATACACTATCATTATCAAGGCTAACTGATGTGAATCTAAGGCAAGATAGATCCTCTATGTTGCATAGAAGGGCATTGGATCAATCATGGGCTTGAAAACGCGGTCATAAACTCGCAATATTGGGCCAAAACAGCCCTATTGATCACAAACAACCCAAGAATCTGATTCTTGGTTGATTGTTGTGGATGGATATGACTAAGGGTCTTGGTTCCTTCTCCCAATCCTCTTAGCCTAAGAACAACCCAAGGTTTCCTCCCCTTGGTTTGTGTGAGATTATAGAGATTAAGGATTGTTCCACAACTCCTTAAACTCTACAATCTTGATGAAGTTTGTACACACAAAACTTCAAAACAAAAGAAAATATTTTCTCAAATATTCCTTGTATTATTTCTTAAAATGTGAATTAGGAACCAAATTTTACAAGGGAGCCTATACCTATATATAGGCTTTATTACACACAACATGGAGGAACCTCATTAAAAGTCACGTGCCTAACATGTGCACGTTTTACATGAGAAAAATCAGAAAAATACACTCTAATATAAAAATCAGCAAATCTGCCAAACAAGCGACTTTCAACTCCATTTCTCGAGCCTTTAAGATGATGGTCTTTGAGCTTCTTTGGTCCTGATAACAAGTTCCAAGTGTGGAGATTCCAAATATACCCTTGGTGTCCCAAAATACGCTCAGGTGTGATCTGTACAACCCCACCAAGGTGCCCTGGTCGTCATATTTGAGCTGCTGCTCTTTTTTTATGTTTTTGAGCATATTTTGACTTCCTTGGCTTGTTTGGTTGTCTCCTTTTGATACAACCACATTTGTATCAATCTCCCCTTCTTGGGAAATGAATTGTCCTCCATTCTTGATGTCCCATGAGTATTATATTGATCTACAAAGCTACTGTTTTTGCACAGAGACGCACATAATGCTGCGGCTGAATTTCTTATTTTGTGCTTCATCTATATATTGATCTGTGCACTGGTGCTTAGGGCTGTTCACAAAAACCCGACCCGCCCGACCCAACCCGATGACCCGTTGACCCGCAACATAAATGGCGGGTCAATTTTTTAAAAAAATTGCAATATGCGGGTCGGGTACCCGACCCTCTTTAACCGGGTCGGGTCATGGGCCGATATTAAATTTTAGCGGGTACCCGGTGACCCGCTTAAATGAGAAAAGATTAGGTTTTAGGGTTTTAAAAGACACATTTTCAGATTTTCTTAAACTGAATTTCAGTTTTACACTCTCCCAAGTCGCCGTTCTCACTTCTTTCATCTTTCAATCTTCATCTTCTTCCAAACTTTGTCCGTTATACTCGATTATAATATAATCTTTTCATCTTCGTCGTTTTAATCGACTTTAATATGTCTTTAATCCTCATCTTCTCGGTATGTAATATAATCACTTAATCTTCACAGTTTGTGGACTGTCATTCATTATACTCACTGTTCCTTTTAATTTTGCTGAATTCGGGACTATTCTTGTCATATTTATCCTTAATTTCACTCGATTTTTTAGTTTTGCTCATAAATATGACTGAGAATAACGAAAGTCATACTTCTTTTGATTTTGCTGGAGAGTTTGTTAACATTTATCCTTTCTTTATTTTGCTGATATTGTTCTTCCTTAATCAAACTTGACATTATGTTTGATTTTTTGCTAAAATAAATTTACATAAATAGGCAAGTATAAAACTTAAAATTTTAGTCAAAATTCTGCCCAAATTTTACTCAAAAGCTTAATAATAAAATCTGCCAAAAATATAAAATAAAAAACGGGTACCCGGTGTCTCGACCCGACTAATGCGGGTACCCGATTTCCGGGTACCCGCATTAATTGGGCCGGGACACGGGCCGTTAAATTAGGTACCCGACTAACCGGGTACCCGGCTTTTCGGGTACCCGAAATGCCGGGTACCCGCTAATGAACACCCCTACTAGTGCTGTTGTATTGATCTGCACATCAAACACTAATATGCTGAACTATCTGTATTGAGCTGTTGATTATTGCTTTGGCACCAAAAATTACTCAAATGTTGCTGCCTGTTCTGATCTCAAATGTTTCAGATGTTTGTGGAGTACACATAAGGAGTCACACCTAGGCTACTATTTCATGCGTTGTACAAGTTGCTGCTGCTTGTTTTGAATGCTGACAGATCGAGTTTTACACACACATTGTTGCTGTATCTGTACAGCTTGATAGTTGCCCAACCAAAATCACGAACTCAACTGCTCATACTGTTCTGAAATAGGCTGCTGCTTGCTGATGGAATGACCTGTGCAACGTTGCTGTTTTGCACACAACCCACCCAGAGATTATGCTGCTTTGCTAATCTAAACACAACATGCACTCTGATCTGAGGTATTGCTTGTTGTTGTGCCATACGTCTGCTGATTTCTCATGCCCATGAAATAGGCTACACCTATTGCTGGTTTTCGACCTGAGGGCTTCTGATTCGATGCTGTACAACTGAACATCAAACGTTGCTGCTGTACTTTGTAATTGATAACTGGTTTTTAACGCGTCGGTATACGCTAAGAACCTAAGCTGTGCAAACACATTTATATAACACCCTAAATACAACTATAGCGAGTATAGAGGTGACTTGGGGATCGAACCACAAGGACAAGGGGTGCTAGACTAAAGAGTTGGTGTGGTGAAAGGTTGGATGGCTGGTAGGTAGGAGGATGGGTGAACTAAACTAATGATGAAAAGAAACAAGGAAAGAAAGTGGGCTTCGGTTAGGTCCACCCTAGGTAGGTCTATTGGAAATAGAGATAGGCTAGGTCGAGGGAGATCGAACGAAGGTCAATCGAGACACTCTAGATAGCATGGGGAAGTTGATGACCTATAGTCAATGCGAACGACCCATAATCGCCCTATGTCTCACTAAGGAGTGGCAGGACAAGATATGCATCGAATATCAATCAATCAAACCAACATCAATCTCAACCATCTTCCTAATTATAAAACACAAGACCAAAATCCTAAGGTTTCTCTAACCCAAAACCCTAAAAGATTACTCTAGCATATTGAAAGTAAAAGCAAGAAGAGAAGAAAGCAATAAACCTATTCTAGAAAGCATTAAAGGAAATAAAGACATGAAAGCATTAAATAGGAAGAAGAACATGGAAACAATAAAGTCTACACTACAAAGCATTAAATGAAAGCAATAAAGAAAGCAATAAGAGAAAGCATGAAATGAAAGCAATAAATGACATTAAAGAAACAAAGGGAATGTAAACTTACATAAAGAAATGACATGAAAGTAAAGGAAAGCAATAAAGAAGAAGATAGAACAAAACTAGGGCAATAACTAAAGAGAAAGCATAAAGAGTGATGAACAAGAGTGGGAGGCTGACTCCCTCTCAAGTCATGCCCTAACAATTCAGGTTAGAGCCCTTATATAGGCTGTACAAAGAGAGGGAATAAAACCCTAAATAATCCTACGTGGAATAAGCTTTCGAAAATAAAACTGCGAAGAAAAATTGCTCCATTCGCCCGAATCTACTCCACCATTCGCCCGAGTGGTGCCCATTCACCTGAATGCATTGCTCGTGAAAAGTTCTCCCATTCGCCCGAATGGGAATGTGCATTCGACCGAATGCTGCTTGGTTCGCTCGAATGGTTTATCAGATTCGCTCGAATTACTGCTGCAGGATGGCTTCTTGAAGTATTGATGCTCATTCGCCCGAATTGGGCTTGCATTCGGTCGAATGCAAGGCTTTTAGCCCATTCCTCTTTTTTTCCAACTTCAAACAAGCCCCAAATGCCTTAAGAGCTTTACGAGGTCTTTTTATATAGCTTGAAAAGCTCGAGAATGCCTCGAAACGCGCGTCTCATCTTCGATTCAAGTGTCAAAATCTCGTACGCAACGAAAACGCCTCAAAATCTCCCGAAAACACCTAAAACACTCTAAAGCACATGGAGACAAGATCGAGGTGAAATCATGCGTAAGATGTGTAAAAACCCAATATAAAACGCGAGAATCCACACATAAATAGGGAGATAAATGTGCTCTAAATCGAGCACATCAGTAATTTTTTCACGACTTCTGGTTGTTGCTCAATTGATAGCTACTGATTTGTACTCAACTAATCCAAGTACCAACGTTAATGATTTGTGTTGCACCTACTGATCTGCACACATACTGATTGGTACATGTACTGCTGTTGCTCAAATGCTACTGCTGCTTTGAAATTTATGATCTGCACAAGTCCCGAACAATCTGCTCTTGAATTCATTAATTAAAAAAAATGCACACTAAGTTGCACGTGTTGAGCCAATCACCTAGGCTGCTGAAAAATCACCCAACTCATTAATAATGCCTTGACTTCCATAGCAATAATATCTGCTGCTATGCCTTTGAATCTACTCATAAATGGGCTGATTTATGTCAAACCCTATGCATGCTAGCAAGCTGCACATAGGCCCCAAAAATATACACCATAATAATAGACACCATACTTTCTACAATAATCAAGCATGTAAGGAGGAATGCCCTCGCTTGCATGATTAACCAAACCAAGGTGTTAAACAAACTAACCAAGTTGATTAGCTTGCTTATGTTGCCACCCCTCCAAACACTTGTTGCACTTTCCCTTTTTTTGTAAAAACTCTACCTCGAATTTTTGTAGGCTTGAATTCCACAAATCTACTTAAATGAATATGCTCCAATGTAGGTGATTTTTCAAGCCCAAAATCCACCTTGACATACTCATGCTTCCTAGTTTGCTCTACAAGTAACCCAACCTCCAATCTTGGATGAGGATCCATTACTTCACAATACTCCATTGTAGAATCAACCTTTTCTATACAAGTTGGCTCAATGACCTCTTCAAGATCTTCAAGAATTTCATCACAAGTTGCTTCAACATCTCCTTTAAGATCCTTGGTCATATCTACCAAAGATGCTTCAACAACCTCTTCAAGATTCCTAACAACCTCTACACAAGGTGTTTCAACCACTTCTTCAAGTGCTTCAATCATCTTATCACAAGGTGCTTCTACAACTACATCATCCTCTGATCCTTGAATTTCACAAGCATTCTCACCATTTGATTCTTGAATATCGACATGAGGAGGAGCCAATGATGTTTGTCCCTCATCATGCTTGGGAATGATCTCCACTTTGATCCTAGGTGGTTTAGCATAAGGCTCATATTCATGAATAATCACGAATGAGTCAATGTGTTTCTTTTCTAATCTTTGCTGAAATCTCTTATTATTTTCATAGAGGAGCACATTGGTTTGGGTTTTAAGTGACTGTATCACAACATGGCCCAACTATTTGGAATAGTGCTTGTACATATCCCAATCATGCCTCTGGATACACGCTAGTTCCAACCACCTAAGGTTTTCCTCCTCATTCTTCAATGATTTGAGATGAGCTTTATTAAGAGCATATATACAACAGTTCATCCATTTTACGCCCAAGTTTGTTAATTCTTTCATCTATGCCCATGGATGACTCTAAATACTAAGACTCAAAAAGGTTAAAAGAAAGAAAAGAAAATAAAATAAAATAAAATTTGTGCACTCAACAAAAATCACAAAAATCAAAAATCCAAATTCACACAATCAAATTCAGAAACTGTGTGCACTCTTTTTGCTTCTGTGAACCCAACCATACTCCATGATGTCTACTAATTTATCCAATTGAAAACACCAAAAAATATCGTGTGGTTTAATCACAATGCACTTTCTTTCACACACATACAATCTGAATTCCTGTCAGTGACCTTTGGTCAAAAACACCTACGCATCTTATTTTCTATAACTCTTTTGATTGCACAAAAGGACTCATACAAAACTAGACTCAAAATGAATAATTTTGAAAAAAATAAACAATGAAAAAGACTCCAAAACGATGTATGAAAAGACAAAATACCGAAGACCAAAATCTGGCAGATTCTGAAAAATTTCTCACTTCAATTTTTGTATTTCTTTCTCTGTGTGTACCTTGCCCTCTTCGTGTGTCGTGCTCTGATACCAATTTGATGCGAATCTAAGGGAAGATAGATCCTCTATGTTGCAAAGATGGGCATTGAATCAATCATGGGCTTGAAAACACGGTGATAAACTCGCAATATTGGAACAAAACAGCCCTATTGATCACAAACAAACCAAGAATCTGATTCTTGGTTGATTGTTGTGGATGGATATGACTAAGGGTCTTGGTTCCTTCTCCCAATCCTCTTAGCCAAAGCACAACCCAAGGTTTCCTCCCCTTGGTTTGTGTGAGATTATAGAGATTAAGGATTGTTCCACAACTCCTTAAACTCCACAATCTTGATGAAGTTTGCACACACAAAACATCAAAACAAATAAAAGAAAATATTTTCTCAAATATTCCTTGTATTATTTCTTAAAATGTGAATTATGAACCATCTTTTACAAGGGAGCCTATGCCTATGTATAGGCTTTATTACACACAACATGGAGGAACCTCATTAAAATTCACGTGCCTAACATGTGCACGTTTTACATGAGAAAAATCAGAAAAATACACTCTAATATAAAAATCAGCAAATCTGCCAAACAAGCGACCTTCAACCCCATTTCTCGAGCCTTTAAGATGATGGTCTTTGAACTTCTTTGGTCCTGATAGCAAGTTCCAAGTGTAGAGATTCCAAATCTACCCTTGGTGTCCCAAAATACGCTCATGTGTGATCTGTACAACCCCACCAAGGTGCCCTGGTCGTCATATTTGAGTTGCTGCTCTTTTATGTTTTTGAGCATATTTTGACTTCCTTAGCTTGTTTGGTTGTCTCCTTTTGATACAACCACATTTGTATCACTAACCCCTTTAGTGGCTTGAGAAACGAATGCCCGCTCCAATTCTTGGAGGCATTCCAAGAGACTTGTCGGTTCATGCCTCAATGCGCCAACAACCCCGATTATGTCAAGATGTGGCTCTTCCTCATCGATTTAGCGGGGGACGCCATGGATTGGTATAAAGGCATAGAGCCCAACTCCATCACCACATGGCCCCAACTCTTCGAAAGGTTCTATCCCACTAACCGCACACAAGATTGGCGCAAAAAGATCGAGTCATTCACACAAGAAGTAGATGACAACCTAAGTGTCGCCTGGACTAGATTCAAGGGTATGCTCCGAGCTTGCCCTCATCATGATTATGGCGCGAATCATGTCAACACCTTCTTCGACGACGGGCTTGATGATTTGACAAAGGCATTTCTAGATTCCGCATGTCGAAGGCAACTCTCAAAAATCCCATGCGACCGTGTGAGAGCCATGATCGAAGAGGTTCCTAAGAATAGCACTTGGGGTGGTGCAAGGGGTAGTAAACAACAAAGGGGCGTGATCGATGGTGCAAATCTTGTTTCAATTGGTGCGAAAATTGAAGCTATCATGGACAAGAAATTGTCCAAGCTTAAGCTAGCCCAAGGAAGCTCTAATGTCTCCACCGCTAATAAGGCCAAACGTTTTTCATGACATATTTGTGGGGGCACTAATCATGACGCATCTTATTGTGGAGGAAGCAATCCGGATCATATGACATCGGTTGATTATGGGTCAAGTGCTTATGAAGGGGCCCAAGCAACAAACTTTGATGGGTATAGGTGCAATCCCTAACATATAGCGGCTATGGGTTATGGGAACCAAGGTCAAGGGCATTCTCAATATAGCTTGCTCAACAATCCGGCCTCCCGACCCCCCTTCAATCCTAACCATGGTCAAGGAAACTTCAACCAAAGCTACAACAACTATGGTTCTTACAAAAACCAAGCCGGTGGTAACTTTCCTAGGCCAAATGGAAATAAGCCTTACCCACAAGTGCCACGACCCAACCCCAACCAATCATACCCAACTACCCAACCACTTCCTAACCCCACTCCCATCCAAGACCTCATTACTACCCAATTGAGCGCCTTAGCCAACCTCAATCAAACCTTGATTTCTCAAATGGCGCAACTTCAAACCCAAGAAAAGCAATTGGAGACCCAACTTGCACAACTACTACAAAAAAACATATGGGTTTTAGACGCTAAGGACGGAGCTTTTAGACGCTTTTTCGCGTCTAAAATAATTTTTTAGACGCTTTTCCAAGCGTCTAAAAATCAAGTGTCACAAAACTCTTAGACCCTTTTGTTAGACGCTTTTTGGTGTCCAAAATTGGTTACTTTTAGACGCTTTTTTCCGTTACAAGAATTTTGGCGCCTTACTTTTTCAAGTTATCAACTCATTTGTGACGGAGAAAAGCGTCTAAAAAGTGGATTTAGACATTTTAGAGCGTCTAAAATAGTTGAATTTTGGACCCTTTAATGCGTCTAAAATATTTTGTGTCTGTTAGACTCTTTAAAGCGTCTAAAATATTTGTGTTTTAGACATATAAAGGGTCAAAAACACTAAAAATCTAATCATAATAATTTAGATTTGTGACATCCACAAGTGTCTAAAAGCCCTTTACCTAGTTGCTTATTAGTGAATTTGCTTGGGTACTTTTCCATTAAAAGGCAATGTACAATTTTTCACATCAAGCTCATGCCTCATGGCATATAATTTTTTACTCATCAACAAATAAATATATACTTAAAATAAAAAGCAACTCACAATAATTAATTTCCATATATATATATATGGTACGGTGCAATTCACCATGGACAATATATATGCTCAAATATCAAAATATCTATATTATCGATACAACAAATCTAAAAGGGTATCCAACATATTTTGTATTGAAGTTTTCTTGACAATTGACAATATAAAAGGCTTAATAGTAATCTAAGAAAATAATCCACGAGTTTGCTTCTTCATTTCAAGCTAAGTCTACTATATGAAAAGTTAAAACCTGCAAAAAAAAAAAAGGTTGATGATTACTTTAGTTATAAAAACAAGAACGACATAAAGAAACAAGTTAATAGTGATGATCATTAGCACACTTAACCCCTTATCATTATTATTTGACTTTTTTTAGAAAAATCGAGAAAATTATGTAGAAATTTCGGCAGAGTTTCATTTGTAAAATAAACATTCCAAAAGTTTCAATATCTCCTGCAAACAATATAATAGCAAATCCATACCCAACCATCAACAAATTCCAACAATCAAAGCATACGACAAATGCATCAAACCTCAAAAGGTGGACACTTTTCCCAATATCAAAAATAAACTATTACAACTTAATTAAATATAAACTAAATAAATCGTTTATCTTCTAAATCCACAATATTATACAAGTATCAACTAAACTAATAAATAAAAATCACATACCAGCATCAACGTAAATACATTGCATTCCATCTTCTATTCTCTTAACCTAAAATAAAATATAAAACACATATTATTACAAATCCATAATATTATACAAGTATAAATTAAATTTCTTCATTCTGCAAAAAAAAAAGGTTGATGATTACTTTAGTTATAAAAACAACAACGACATAAAGAAACAAGTTAATAGTGATCATCACCAACAAACTTAACCCCTTATCATTAAAATTTGACTTTTTTTAGAAAAATCGAGAAAATTCTTTAGAAATTTCGGCAGAGTTTAATTTGTAAAATAAACTGTAATATCCGAGAAATTTAATACTTTAGAATTGAGAAATTTATAATAAATATCTGAACAAGGATTATTTTGGGTCAAATATCAATTGAACTTGAGAAACTAGTATGGGCCTATTGGATACTTTTTTTTTAATTGTAAAAAAATTTATTTCTTCCTTTACTTTCCAACTATTATTTAATTTTCTCCTTAATCCCTAATTTTAATTGAGTATATATTAAAAACTTAAAGAATCAGATATTACCCAAACCAAACTACTATTCATCTTCTCTTTTGCATAATCTGAAATTCAGCAAAAAACAAAGCCATTTCTCTGAATGTTTTCCTTCGAAACTCAACAATGGCGGTTCCTTTTCACAGCTCATCTCCTTCTCCCGCAGATTTTCATATGAATTGGAACTACATAACACCATTTCCTCTAAATCGCTTAAACGTGAAAGAACAATGATTTTTTCCCTTTCTTTGATTTCTTCAAAGGTAATTCAACCTTTTCTTCTTCTTGATCTATTTTCAAATGATTAAAGTTTATTTTCTTCCTCTGAATTCCTTGAGCGAAATTTTAGATTGGTTTTCTACATTTTTGGCTCCTCCTCCTTGGTTTTAATTCTCAAAGAACAAAACCCTTATTCTGCAGTTGGTCTTCGAAAAAAAAAACAAAATCAGTAACTTTCTCTTGAATCTTGTTTGTCAACACAACACACAGAGGTATTATTGTTTCCAATTGCTCATGGGTTGTTGCATCGAAATCGACAACCTTCCTTTGCCTCTGAATGCCGAAAGTGATGGAAACCAAAATCAATTTATGTTGTCTTTGAATTCTGCCGAAAAGGATGAAGCCAAATTCAATTTTTGCTTTTATTTAATTGTGCAACAAAATCCTAATTTGGGTGCCTTTGATTCCTGCCGCCATTGATTGAGGTAGTACATATTTCTTTCTTTTTTTCTTTTTTTTTCTTTCTTTTGTTTTTAGTTGACAAATTCATGATATCTTACTTTTATATATTCTTATTCTTATATTGCAACATTTCTTTTCTTTTCATATGCTATTTTATTAGTTTATTGTTTTCAATAATTATAACTATCATAAGCTTAATTGAATATTTTAAGATAAGGTGGATACTTGTGGATTGTTGGATCGTAGGTCAAGTAATTATCGTCCTTGTGTCAATTAAAAATAATTAGATGAATCTTGAGATGTTTGAATTAGTTTAAGGAAATGTTGAGATTATAGAATTCGGTGAGGAAGACTTGTGAAATTACATATTGGGTTATGTTTGTTGGCTCTTGATGATTAGTAAGTCAATTGTGGAATGTGGATTAATTTGATAGATTTGATAACTAGTATGAAGATTATAAACATTAATAAAGTGGGGAAATTGGTGGAGAAACGTTCAATTTTGGTGAGTATTGTATAATTTGAGGTTCTTGAATAAATTAGTAGAATCTTGTGGAAATCATTAATTGTGGGATTATAATTTTAGTAGAAGATTATTCTAATGACTTAATTGGGATTAGTTTAGTGTTCTTGGATGTTTTCGTAGCCTTGTATGAAAATTGTAGATGGGTTAAAAAGGTTTTTTTTAGTTGTTAAATTGGATGATACTAATGATGAATGGTGGATCGATGATTAGTAGAATAAATTGTGGAATAAGAATCCTTGTTAGACTATAGTTCTAGGAGGAGATGTAATAAGTTATATGTAGTTTAGTAGTATCGAACGCTCGTTAGTGATTACGCTTATTGTCATGCTTCAGGATACGACTACGCGACGAGCCCTTTTAGTCAGCTGCGGTGAGTCGATATTGGCTATCAGAAGCGTCGGAATTGGTGAGTAGTGGCAGTCCCTTAAAGGGCTTGGCCAAGCTACTGTTTTGAAAATGTTTTCATCAAATTGTTTTGAACTGTTTATTATTGATGATGATTTGGATATGATTGATTATGTTGATTATGATATGGTTAATGGATCGAGCTGCGAGCTGGCCATTGACGGAGTTGAGGAACATTGTTCCCTACTCCCTGTTTTTGAGGTGAATTGTCATTGAGATATTGACTAGCCTCACCCGAGAGCGACATAGTCATAGAGCTATGGGGCACCTCTCAAACTAGACTCCCTGTGCGCACATAGATCTAGGAAAAGGATGTTGCTTTTAAACCTATGTTTTGAACTGCTATGTTTTGTGTTTTGGATTGTTACTTCTCATTCAGTTTAATCTGACTCCCTGTTGTTTCCATCTTTTAGTTTGATTACAGGTCGGTACCAGTCGGGAACGATGGGGTAACGGAGGTGATTAGAGTATACCGTGAAGATTCATTAGATTGGAGTTTGTATAGAAGTTGTAGTGTTTGTATTGGGTTTTAGTAATTGTTTAATAGACTTTGTATATTGATTACATTAGACTTATATAGTGACTTTGTATGACTATTTTAGATTTTGGTTTAGCTATTTGGTTTTAAGATTAGCTGTTGTGGTTATGTATTAGACCTCGTGACCCTTTTTACGAGCTATGAATCGAAATTGGAGATCTTTAGGTTAGTAAACCCCGTGACGACCTGTCTTACTCAGTCAACGGTAAGTCGGGTTGTTACATAAACATTCCAAAAATTTCAATATCGCCTACAAACAATAAAATAGCAAATCCAAACCCAACCATCAACAAATTCCAACAATCAAAGCATACGAAAAATGCATCAAACCTCAAAAGGTGGAAACTTTTCCCAATATCAAAAATAAACTATTACAACTAAATTAAATATAAACTAAATAAATCGTTTATCTTCTAAATCCACAATATTATACAACTATCAACTAAACTAAAAAATAAAAACCACATACCAGCATCAACGTAAATACATTGCATTCCATGTTCTATTCTCTTAACCTAAAATAAAATATAAAATACATATTATTACAAATCCATAATATTATACAAGTATAAATTAGATTTCTTCAGTCTGCACAGAAATACTTACCTATCCTTGACTTTTTTCAAGTTTTTCTATAAAAGAAGCCATACGATTTAGTCGAGCAAGAATTTGCTCATTTTTAGCTTTTATTTCTTCATTTTCCTTTGCAACAGCTTCATTTCTTTTTTGAAGTTGTGACAGAACTTCATCATTTTTTCTCTCAGCAGACACTAGGTAAGATTTGATACTCATTACTTCACTCGAAATAACTCCACCATTATCTAACTTGGCCTTCCTAAATATAGCTTCGGGACCAAACACATGGTTTCTAGTAACCCCAACACCATAACCAACTAAACGTTGATTAGGTTTTTCAGCATCATACATCAACTCATTAAAGACTTCTGTCTCAATCACCTCTTGAGTTTGGTCTGAAGTACAAAGACGTTCGTCCTTTATATTTTCAGCAGTTTCCTACAACGTATCACAATTATATATATGTAATTGTACAATTTCATAAAGGTTGAAGATTTTTATAGCAGTTTCCTACAACATAACCTCTATTGTAAGACCTATCACGTTTTGTATTTCTCCTTTAAAAACATAATATAATTCTTAGGCTAGAATGGTGGATGTAGCCCATGATTGGTGAATCCCTTAAAACTTGTCTTGTTTTATTCTTTATTATTGTCATTCATCAGTTTCCTACACTTAGACACATCATAAACACCATACTTAAACTTCATTTTGTGATAATAAATGGCCTCTTTGTGAACTAACCATTTTCGCATATACTGCCAATAGCATCTTGTGTCTCACATCTCCATCATTAATTAGCCCAACACAAATCACAAAATTCCTCAAATTTTGATAGGTGACTCAGACAACAAATTACACAAGAGCACAAGGAATACAAACATTTTCAATAGTTTGGATTTGGAACAATAAACACACTTGCCTCGAGTACGAAATCAAGATTTATATCTGATAGAGTCTGGAAAGCAGCATCAGTCTTTGTCATACCAACCTGCAGACGAAGTACAAACATGTCATGCATACTAAAGATCACAATAGTCATGCTAAGTCATCTATATAAGTACTTAAATTGAACTAAGAATATTGGCATATGAGCCAAAACAATGTATGCTCCATTTAAACTTTTATTCAGATAAAGTGCAGATATAAACTCAACCTGATCTAGACGGAAAAAGAGCCTATTCATATTAGTCAATTCCACTGTGTCATAATCATACAACAAAAGCCTACCTATGCCGCATCTTTTGCGCAGAGGTTTATTGTTCATAAAATCATACTAACATGGCACAAGGGACAAATTCAGATGAGCCAGTACGTATTCTGAGATCCAGACCTAATGATCCTAAGATATTGTGCTTTGACAAAATCTATTGAAATGCCAACCTATTCATGCCTAGGACGTTATCCACAATCAACCTAATCATCCTAAGAGATGATAGGGCAGATTACTCGAGACAAGTAACTTTGCTTCAATTTTTTTAATTTGAAAATTACACGTCAGACCAAGAGCACTCATCTATTCTGATCTTCAACCATAGTTAGTCAGTTTAAGGTCGATTAGAAAGCATTGGAGTTTTCTCTACTCACCAGTAGCCTTAGTAATCGTAATTTGTATTTTCATTTTTGCGCAGGGCCAAAGCCAAATCCGACGCAACCCTCCTAAACGCACTTTACTATCATTGATCAAGGCAGAAGCAGAAGAATCAGCAAGTGAAAAGGTGTAGTACTGGTACTGGTAATTTGTATTTACAACTAGATAGTTCATTGTCCATACCCAAGTAATAGAAGACAAAATAATTGCGGTTTAAGAGCATCTCTCGTACTTTATCATAGACTTAAGCATGTAGAAATCTAATCGATGAAAATTCAAGACTTAAAGTTTATGAGCATATTGGAAGGAAAAAACTAAATCCACTACTTACAGAAAATCAACTAACCTCCGCTGGCTGAAGAAGTTTTGCCAAGCTCTCTGAATTGTCAAGATGACAATTAGGACATATAACACCTCCTTTGCAACTCCTCACTACAAAAACCACATTTCTCATCTAATGCTGAAGTCTGCCTTGATAAATTTTATAAAGAAGCAGGCTACTAAATACCCACAAAGAAGAAGGTTACTAAATACCCACAAAAATACGTGTAAAGAAGCATTCAACTTGATAAAAATAGTGTGTAACACCCCGTGAATTTTTGATTAAATTAATATTCGAAATCAAAATAAAATAATATTAATCCAGTATAAGAATTTGAGTGAGTCAATATGTGACAAACAATTTCGACATTTGTCGCATAACAAGTTATTGTTATTTATCTGATTTAATATTTCTATGAGTATTAAAATTCAAATTAGACAATTAAATTCTATTTAGAGTAATTAATTAATTAATTAAAATAAAATTAAATATGTTAATTGTCCTAAATGGCCGGCCATGGGGGGGAAATTGGAGGGGTTTTTGTAACTCCTCGCTTAATTGGGGTGTTAATGTGCATTAAGATGGGAGTTATGGAAGATAGAAAGTTGCCATTTGCTCTTAAAATGCTAGATTGGAGTGTAAACCTTCATACTTTAACCTTGTTCTTTCATTTGCATTTGCTCACAAATCAAACAAAAAACTTCTCCCTTTTTCTTCCTAGATTTCGGTTACTATTAAAAAAAAAACTTTGTGATCATTCAATCTATTACTCAAGGGTAAGTATAGTTCAATTGTTAAAATTAGATTTTCTCTTTTGAAGAAAATTATATTTTTCTTTCTTTTAAAATATGATGAAATCCTATGACTTTTTAGGAGGATTGAGTATTTTGTGTAATTTTTAAGTATATAATTCTTTAACAAAATTAATTTGTTAAAAGGGTTAATACAAATTGTGTTAAGTTTCTCATTTGATTTATATTTTTTTTTTTAACAAATTAAAGTTTTTGTTATGAGAATAAGAACCTCTTGATATTTAAAAAAAAATTATTATTATTGTTATGGCTAAGATCTCTAGCAAAATTTCAATTTGTTAGGAGATGTTTAGTTGTGTGAATTGAAGGAAATAAACATTCATGTTTTATAATTTTGTGAATAAATTCCTTGACTAAATTTGATTTGTTTAAGGGATTGGATTTATTTATATATGAGACTAGAATCATATCGTTTGGCTTATGATTTCTACAAAGTATATAATAGATCGATTTGTACAACGATCAAGTATTAAATTCTATTATTTAAATTTATTATTTGAGTTTGAATGGTTCATGTTTGATGATGGATGAGTTTACGTGAGAAATAGTATTATTTTTTATGGTTGAAATTGTTAAGAGATTGTGTATTAAGAAATTGAATTTATGTTGTTTTACGATTCGGTTTTCGGTATTCTCTTAGTTATGAATTTATTAAGCGAAATTCGATGTTGTTACATGGCACGAATTTCCGGACAGCCATAGCTGTCCCGGAAGTGACGCCTCACATTCCTATAAGTAGGATATGTTTTTCGTGTTATTTTGATGAATAGGTATATTAAAAAGTTGTTTAAACGCTTAAAATAATTAAAAATAGTAAACGAACTTTAGAAATTCTGAATATTGGTGTCCAAGGTAATTGATGCGTTCCGGACGCAGTGGCGAAATCGGATTTTTCATTTGAATTTTCTAATCTGTCAGAAAAAGCCATTTAAATTTCTGGTTTAAAGTGGAATTTTGATTTATTTGGAATTTGATGAAATCAATTAAAGTTATTAAGTCTTAGTGATATATTAGTAGTATGGAATGAGTTAGAGGTGGAAACACGTTCTAATACGTGTTCGTTTTGTGTGTTTGTTTGTTTAGGACCTCGATTCATAAGAGGGTGAAATTCCTGTTGCGTTTGAATTATCGCTATTTGCTGTTGCTTAAAGGTACACGCTTAGACCATACATTATATGTGGTTGTGCAAGTAGTGTTGTTTCATTCTTGAATATTGCATTGTGATTCACATAAGGATTAGACACCTCAAATAATTTGAAAGAAGTTTAACTTGGATTTCGAGGATGGATGTTTTTGGTTATCTCAAAGGGTTAATAAATTGGAATGGATTATATAGTTTTGTTCCCATGGCAGTTTTGGATCATTACGGTCACCATGGGGGTATGCATACTTTAACCTTTGACGACCCGAACAGGACGGGCAACGTCTTAGGTCGGTGGTTGCCTTGGGATTAGCTCTCCCAAGTGTATTCCTCCAAATGAATTGGATTATTACTTGGACGACCCGAAAAGGATGGGCAACGTTTCAAGTTGGGATTTGGAATAAATATATTTTAGAGCCTTTGCATGTTAGGATGAACACATTGTTTGCTTTCCACCTGTTGATATTTTGTATGTTGTCTCTGACGTGTATTGGATTGTTCTTTTGAACTTGCTTCCGTTGTCAATCGACGACTAGCAGGTTGATTGCAGGTGGGAATTGGAGTGAGGTTGAAGTTAGGATCACGTCACCCAAGACCGCGTTTTATGTAATAATAAAAAAAGTAGAAATAATTTACTTTTATGTAATGGATTTAAGATTAGTTCGTTTTGACGTTTCATTAGTAGAGGCCGTTGGGTTCTCAAGTTGTAATGTGAACTTTATAAACCTGTCACTACCATATGTCTTAATTTATGCTTAGTTATGTTCCCTTATCGTTGGAACGTTAACGATCTTGGATGGGAATTTTCCCTCTAAGTGTCCAGTTGTGAACCGGATTCATATTTTCATATGATTATCCGGCTCACACGAACCGGACCGTTACAATTGGTATCAGAGCCAACATTCCCTTATAGATAAAGGAATATTTGACCTTAGTAGAGAGAGACGGGGTGAGACCATTGTTCTAAAATCGACTGTCTTGTGATATGTTTTGGGTATGCTTGTGCGGGAACCGCTAAAATCTTACAATAGTTTAGGCGACTTCGGTTGTCAATTTTTTTAATTACTATTTGTTTATGCATATGTTCAGGATTATGGACAAGGGAAAAGCCCCGATGAACCCACACACCCCTAACCAAACTAGCAATGCATCGAGGTTTGACCCTGAAACTGCATGGAGGGAGGTTTCGAATAACGACATATGGAAAATAAGGGATGGAGAGAGCATACGAGATTACAGGGAAAGGATGATTATGATAAGAACAAAGGTTAATAGGATATGTTTCGAGCTACAAATGGATCTAGATAAGATAACCCAATTATCTGAATCAAGGAGGGTGGAAGAAGTAAACCCGAGGGAGTCCAATGGAGTTAACTCCCAGATCAGACCCTTAGGAGGTGAGGGACATGAGGGAGATGAAGAGGAAGACCCCGAGGAAGAAGAGGAAGACCCCGAGGAAGAGGAGGAAGTAGAAGAGGAAGAACGTAATGATGAGGTGGAACCTATGGAAGAGGAAGAACTCCATATTAAGGAGGAATCTGATACTATTATGGAGCATGTAGGAGATGGGTACCTATCTGACCCTCCACTAGTAGACCTCAGGTCACAATTTGGGAGTGTTTTTGAGATGCGAGACCCTAAACAGGAATCATTAAGTCCTATAGGGAATTCTAGTGAAGATGAGAGGGAAGGTTGGGGATCCCATTATGATTTGTATGGCTTGAGGATTGAATCTGGAGGGGAATTTTCAAGTGAGGAAGATCCTGAGGAAGAAGAAGAAGAGATGCTAGTAAGCAGCCCAATGGATAGCGACGGGGAATCCGAAGGAGGATACATGAGCTCTAGTACTGACTCCGGAGACGATAGGGGATGATGAAGATTTCGACATAGCTAATTATGATGAGTCTGTTGACGTTATAGATGCTTGGCGTTAATTTTCTTATTTTTATCTTTCTTTTTGTTTTATTATCTTTTTAGTTGTTCTCTTTTCCTAGTAATGTAAACGCTTGGCATAAGTTGTTATAAATCAATAAAAATTATCAATAAAATAGTATATTGAGTTGTTTTCAGTACTCTCTTTTTATTTGTGTGTAATTACTTGTGTTTATTTTGTTTCAAGCACCTCTCTTTTCTTAAGAATCTACGAGACTTTAGGACACGTTAGTAATTAGTACCGTTCTTTTGGTTGCAGAAGATGCCTCCTCTCTCCCGAAAAAGGCTAGCCAAGAACGGAACTAACCGAGCCTTAAGGAGCTTAGTTAAGGCGTTAGCCGGGGTTAGTGCGCCGCAAGAGAAGTCTTTGTCTGAACAGGCTTCTGATATAAGTAAGAGGATTAGCCAAAACAAACCATCCCCTTTTGATGGTAAAGGAGAACCGTCAGAACTTGAACATTGGTTAAGAGAGTTTGACAAACTTTTTGATGTAGTAGAATGTCCAGAAGAACTGAAGGTTAATCAGGCAGCTTTTTATTTGACTGGGGAAGCTGACTATTGGTGGACAAATAGTAAGGCCGGGTTAATAGAGCAAGCTGAGGGACTTTTCGATTGGGATATGTTTAAGAAGGCTATGCGGGAGAAATTTTATCCTTTACACGTGAGGAAGGATAAGTCAAATGAGTTTGCCCGATTTGAAATGGGTAGTTTAACTGTTGATGAATACTACCACAAGTTCATGGAATACATCAAATACTGTCCTGATGATGTACCCACTGAAGAAAAGAAAATGCAACGCTTTGAGCTGGGGTTATCGTTCGATATTCAAAAACATATTGAAAGTGATCGTTACAGCACATTAGAGCAGATGTACAAGCGTGCAGCTCAGGTAGGGAACATTTTAAGGAAGGAGAAAGAAAAGGAGAAAAGTATCTTTACAGAGAAGAGGAAAGAATTATTAGGACAGGCTTCTGGGGCACCTGTAAGTTTCCACTCGAAGAAGCCAAAAACTTTTGGTAACTTTCAAGGGAACAATTCTGGTGTAAATCCCGGATTTAGGGGGGAAGAAAGACCAATGAAACCCTTACTGGATCGGGATGGGAAGGAAAGGAAGTATTTCTGCAGGAGGTGTAAGAAGAACCATCCCGGAAAGGATTGTGAAGGAAATTTAGTTGAATGTAATTTCTGTCATAAGAAAGGACATAGGGAGTACGTGTGCTACATAAAGAAAGGGAGTGAAAGTCGACTGTTAGGGGAACAACACCGACCTCAACACCAGATGGGCTTTGGGAGGCAAGGAAATCGATCAACTGGGATAGATAATCAGGGTAACAATGGTCAGAGGGTTCAACGACAGTCTAATGGGGGACAAGTTCGTTCAGATGGCAATCGGGCTGAGGGTTCAGGAACACCACGTATGGGAAATCAAGGGGGAGGAATGAACGCTCAGACGGCTAGTGGACGGGTATCTGCGGTCAGTTCCAGGGAGGCTGACCAGACAACAGAGGTGGTAACAGGTACGTTCACCGTCCATTCTGTAGCTGTTAATGTATTGTTTGATTCGGGTGCAACTTGTTCTTTCCTGGCGAGAAGTAAAATAGACGAACTGAATCTAGGAGCTTTTGAGAATGTATCTTATACCGTAGCAGTCCCTTCTGGGAGATTATATACTTGCGATAGACTGTATAGAGATGTGCCCTTGAAGATAGGGAAAGTTGTTTTTCCTAGTAACTTATATGTGTTAGATATGGAGGGTTTGGAAGTAATTTTAGGAATGGATTGGTTAGGAAGGTACAAAGCAACCCTTGAATGTAGGGAGCAAAGAGTGTTACTGGTGGGACTACATGGGAAAAACGTTAGATATAGAAAGTTTTCTAAGGGGCCTAAAACAAACTTAGTATCGCCCTTGAAATTACAAAAGCTGGTGAGACAAGGACATCCTTTGTACTTGTGTCACATCATGCAGGAAGGGAAGAAGGAGGTGGATCCTAACGATATCGCGGTGGTAAATAAATTCATGGATGTTTTCCCTGAGGAGATTCCTGGTATGCCGCCGCAAAGAGGAATTGATTTTACGATAGACTTGGTGCCTGGTACGGGACCAATTTCAAAGGCTCCGTACCGTATGGCCCCAAAGGAGATGGAGGAATTGAAGTCTCAACTCGAGGAATTGTTGGATAAGGGTTATATCCGACCAAGTGTATCACCTTGGGGCGCTCTGGTTTTGTTTGTGCGGAAGAAAGACGGCAGCTTAAGATTGTGTATTGATTATAAGGAGCTAAATAAAGTGACCGTTAAGAACAAATACCCGTTACCTCGTATAGATGACTTGTTTGATCAGTTGAGGGGAGCTGGGATATTTTTCGAAAATCGATTTAAGGTCGGGCTATCACCAATTAAGGATCGCTGAAGGGGATATTCATAAGACGGCCTTTAGGACACGTTACGGACATTTTGAGTTTACCGTGATGCCCTTTGGGTTGACAAATGCTCCAGCCGCATTTATGTGTTTGATGAATCAGGTATTTAGTGCATACTTGGATAAATTTGTGGTCGTCTTTATTGATGACATACTAGTCTATTCGAAGGACCGAGATGAGCATGAGGGACATTTGCGTTTGGTTTTGCAAACCTTGCGTGAAAATAAGTTGTACGCTAAGTTTTCGAAATGTGAGTTTTGGTTGGAAAAGGTGTCGTTTTTGGGTCATTTCGTTTCAAAAGAGGGTATTTCGGTGGACCCGGTAAAAGTGGAGGCGGTTCGAAACTGGTCCCCACCGAGGAATGTCACCGAAGTTCGAAGCTTTTTAGGTTTAGCGGGGTATTACCGTCGTTTTGTCAAAGATTTTTCGCGCATTGCCAGACCTATGACTTCCTTGATGAAAAAGGATAAGAAGTTTGAATGGACTGATGAGTGTGAAAGTGCTTTCACGACTTTGAAGGAAAGATTGACTTCGGCTCCCGTTCTTGCTCTACCTGACCCTAAGCTGGATTACACGGTGTTCAGTGATGCATCGAAGAAGGGGTTGGGATGTGTTTTGATGCAAGATCGTAAAGTAATTGCTTATGCATCCCGACAACTAAAAATTCATGAGGTTAATTATCCTACTCATGATCTGGAATTGGCTGCAATTGTGTTTGCTCTTAAGATTTGGAGACATTATTTGTATGGGGTTAAATGCAGAATCTATACAGATCATGAGAGTTTAAAGTCTCTTTATACTCAGCCGGATTTGAACATGCGACAACGTCGGTGGTTAGAGCTGATGGCGGACTATGACTTGGAGTTTGTGTATCACGAGGGGCGAGCGAACTTGGTAGCCGATGCCTTAAGCAGAAAGTCAAAACATTCCTTATCTGCGCTGAATGGAATAGAGGAGTTGCATGGGGACTTTGCTCGGTTAAATTTGGAAGTGGTACGTACGGGTGAATTAAAGGAAAGTCTGAGTGCCTTAGTCATTCGGCCTTCGTTTTTCGAGGAGATTTTGACTTCTCAAGATAAAGATCCGAAGTTGTTGAAATTAAAAGAACAGGCTCGAGAAGGTAAATCAGAGGGATTTTTGGTTCATGAAGATGGAAGTTTGAGGTTTAAAGGTCGATGGTGCCTACCGTCGGGGGAAACATCCTTGAAGGAACGCATATTGGATGAAGCTCATTGTACAAAATTTTCCGTTCATCCGGGTGGGGATAAAATGTATCAAGATCTTAAGTTGATGTTCTGGTGGTCGGGAATGAAAAAGGATGTTGCTAAATATGTATCGCGTTGCTTGACCTGTCAAAAGGTTAAGAGCGAACATAAAAGACCGGGCGGTTTACTGCAACGTTTAGAAATTCCGGTATGGAAGTGGGTTGATATTTCTATGGATTTTGTCGTGGGTTTGCCTCGAACAAAGGCAGGGAATGATACTTTATGGGTGATAGTCGATCGTTTGACTAAATCGGCATGTTTCATTCCTATGAACTGTCGTTGGGAGATGGAACAATTAGCCCGTGCTTATATTAAGTATGTTGTGCGGTATCACGGTGTGCCCCGCACTATTGTGTCCGATAGAGATACTCGGTATTTGTCAAAGTTTTGGCAGACCCTGCAACAAGCTATGGGCACTACGTTACTGTATAGTACATCGTTTCATCCTCAGGCCGATGGGCAAACCGAGCGCACGAATCAGGTTTTAGAGGATATGTTAAGAGCTATTGCCATGGAGTGACAAGGGTCATGGGATGAACATTTGGATTTGGTCGAATTTTCCTACAATAACAGCTATCAGTCTTCGATTCAGATGGCCCCCTTTGAGGCTTTGTATGGACGCCGCTTTCGTAGTCCAGTTTATTGGGATGATTTTACCGAATCTGTTACTTTGGGACCCGATTTGCTTCTCCAAATGACCGAGAATGTTAAGATGATTCGAGATCGTTTAAAAGCGGCTCAAGATCGTCAAAAGTCTTATGCTGATTTAAAAAGGCGACCTGAGGAGTTTATTGTGGGAGATCAAGTCTTGCTTCGCGTGTCGCCTATGCGCGGAGTGGTGCGTTTTGGTGCTCGTGGAAAGTTAAGCCCTCGCTACATCGGTCCCTATGAGATTTTAGAACGTGTAGGCAAAGTGGCGTATCGGTTGGCTCTTCCAAATACCTTAGAGAAGGTCCATGATGTGTTTCATGTGTCCCAATTAAAACGGTACCATGCTGCTGCCTCCCGTATCTTAGATCCTGAACCTCTAGAATTAGACACATCCTTGACCTATTCAGAGCGACCAGTCCGAATTTTAGACAAGAAAGTTCGTAGTACTCGACGAAAGGATATATTGATGGTCAAAGTTTTATGGTCAAATCACGAGCGTGAGGCCGCTACCTGGGAAACCGAGGAATCTATGCGGGAAAAGTACCCTCAACTCTTTCAGGTTCGTAGCGTTACGGGGACGTAACTCCTTTAAGGGGGGTAGAGGCGATAGGAATTTCGCGCGCGTATGAATAAACTTCTTTGACTTAAGTTTTATATATGATGTGTTGTGTTGATTTGTATATGTTGTGTTGTGTGCTGGTCGGTTTCATGTAAGTTACGAGGGCGTAACTTCTTTTAAGGGGGGTAGTCTGTAACACCCCGTGAATTTTTGATTAAATTAATATTCGAAATCAAAATAAAATAATATTAATCCAGTATAAGAATTTGAGTGAGTCAATATGTGACAAACAATTTCGACATTTGTCGCATAACAAGTTATTGTTTTTTATCTGATTTAATATTTCTATGAGTATTAAAATTCAAATTAGACAATTAAATTCTATTTAGAGTAATTAATTAATTAATTAAAAAAAATTAAATATGTTAATTGTCCTAAATGGCCGGCCATGGGGGGGAAATTGGAGGGGTTTTTGTAACTCCTCACTTAATTGGGGTGTTAATGTGCATTAAGGTGGGGGGTTATGGAAGATAGAAAGTTGCCATTTGCTCTTAAAATGCTAGATTGGAGTGTAAACCTTCATACTTTAACCTTGTTCTTTCATTTGCATTTGCTCACAAATCAAACAAAAAACTTCTCCCTTTTTCTTCCTAGATTTCGGTTACTATTAAAAAAAAAAAAAAAACTTTGTGATCATTCAATCTATTATTCAAGGGTAAGTATAGTTCAATTGTTAAAATTATATTTTCTCTTTTGAAGAAAATTATATTTTTCTTTCTTTTAAAATATGATGAAATCCTATGACTTTTTAGGAGGATTGAGTATTTTGTGTAATTTTTAAGTATATAATTCTTTAACAAAATTAATTTGTTAAAAGAGTTAATACAAATTGTGTTAAGTTTCTCATTTGATTTATATATTTTTTTTTTAACAAATTAAAGTTTTTGTTATGAGAATAGAACCTCTTGATATTTAAAAAAAATTATTATTATTGTTATGGCTCAAGATCTCTAGCAAAATTTCAATTTGTTAGGAGATGTTTAGTTGTGTGAATTGAAGGAAATTAAACATTCATGTTTTATAATTTTTTGAATAAATTCCTTGACTAAATTTGATTTGTTTAAGGGATTGGTTTTATTTATATATGAGACTAGAATCATATCGTTTGGCTTATGATTTCTACAAAGTATATAATAGATCGATTTGTACAACGATCAAGTATTAAATTCTATTATTTAAATTTATTATTTGAGTTTGAATGGTTCATGTTTGATGATGGATGAGTTTACGTGAGAAATAGTATTATTTTTTATGGTTGAAATTGTTAAGAGATTGTGTATTAAGAAATTGAATTTATGTTGTTTTACGATTCGGTTTTCGGTATTCTCTTAGTTATGAATTTATTAAGCGAAATTCGATGTTGTTACATGGCACGAATTTCCGGACAGCCATAGCTGTCCCGGAAGTGACGCCTCACATTCCTATAAGTAGAATATGTTTTTCGTGTTATTTTGATGAATCGGTATATTAAAAAGTTGTTTAAACGCTTAAAATAATTAAAAATAGTAAACGAACTTTAGAAATTCTGAAAATTGGTGACCAAGGTAATTGATGCGTTCCGGACGCAGTGGCGAAGTCGGATTTTTCATTTGAATTTTCTAATCTATCCGAAAAAGCCATTTAAGTTTCTGGTTTAAAGTGGAATTTTGATTTATTTGGAATTTGATGAAATCAATTAAAGTTATTAAGTCTTAGTGATATATTAGTAGTATGGAATGAGTTAGAGGTGGAAACACGTTCTAATATGTGTTCGTTTTGTGTGTTTGTTTGTTTAGGACCTCGATTCATAAGAGGGTGAAATTCCTGTTGCGTTTGAATTATCGCTATTTGCTGTTGCTTAAAGGTACACGCTTAGACCATACATTATATGTGGTTGTGCAAGTAGTGTTGTTTCATTCTTGAATATTGCATTGTGACTCACATAAGGATTAGACACCTCAAATAATTTGAAAGAAGTTTAACTTGGATTTCGAGGATGGATGTTTTGGTTATCTCAAAGGGTTAATAAATTGGAATGGATTATATAATTTTGTTCCCATGGCAGTTTTGGATCATTACGGTCACCATGGGGGTATGCATACTTTAACCTTTGACGACCCGAACAGGACGGGCAACGTCTTAGGTCGGTGGTTGACTTGGGATTAGCTCTCCCAAGTGTATTCCTCCAAATAAATTGGATTATTACTTGGACGACCCGAAAAGGACGGGCAACGTTTCAAGTTGGGATTTTGAATAAATATATTTTAGAGCCTTTGCATGTTAGGATGAACACATTGTTTGCTTTCCACCTGTTGATATTTTGTATGTTGTCTCTGACGTGTATTGGATTGTTCTTTTGAACTTGCTTCCGTTGTCAATCGACGACTAGCAGGTTGATTGCTGGTGGGAATTGGAGTGAGGTTGAAATTAGGATCACGTCACCCAAGACCGCGTTTTATGTAATAATAAAAATAGTAGAAATAATTTACTTTTATGTAATGGATTTAAGATTAGTTCGTTTTGACGTTTCATTAGTAGAGGCCGTTGGGTTCTCAAGTTGTAATGTGAACTTTATAAACCTGTCACTACCATATGTCTTAATTTATGCTTAGTTATGTTCCCTTATCGTTGGAACGTTAACAATCTTGGATGGGAATTTTCCCTCTAAGTGTCTAGTTGTGAACCGGATTCATATTTTTATATGATTATCCGGCTCACGCGAACCGGACCGTTACATAGTGTTAATTCAATCAACAGTAAAATTAGGAAGTCAATTGGCCATGAATTTATCCAATTAGACTTACAAATTCAATGAAAAATCTGTGCAATTTTAACAATAATGATACTTTTCTATCAATTTTGTATCTTTAAACACCTAATATATACTACGTATTTAATATTGAGGCTCCTAATTATTTTTCGGGGCCATGTGCGATCAAACATGTTGAACATACTTAGAACCCCCCATATTAGGTTCTACCTAGACTCAAGTTTGTATTTGTCCATCATCAGTACTTTAGAAACCTACACACCCAATTGCAAATTTATAATATGACATGTTTTTTCGGAATGTTTCAAATAGTATTTAATTGAATTAATTTGTATTATATATGTATATATGGTAACCCTAAAATTAATTACACCAAATTAGATGATATTGTAAATTAAGAAGAGGAAGAAGCTAAGAATTGTCGTCCTAAGTGTTACCAGACATACCAGCTCCAATTCAACATTTGCAGGAGATCTCAATTAAACATTTTTTTTTCTTTCTTTACTAATTAATCTATAAAATTTGTAAGCATATATATTATATTTGATGAAGAAGATGAATATGAATTTACAGTAAAAAACATAAAAGAGAGGAATTGAAGTTCACTACAAAAAATGTTGCAGATACCCACGCTTAAAAATGCATTTAGGCACGCTTATATGTGAGGCTGATGGATTTAGCCACGCTTAAAAAAGCGAGGTCTGTGCTTGTGTGGGTAAATTTTAGGCACGCCTAATAAGCGATGCTAGAATTACTCATTGCCACGCTTATAATAGTGGTTTGTAGTACCTATAGCCACGCTTATAGGTGTTGTAAATTATCCTCACTTAATAAGTGAGGCTAAATTATTTCATAGTCAATTATTATGCTCGTGTTTTCACACACATTATAAGCATGACTAACGAGTATAATTGACATTTTAAATAATTTTGGCGGTAAATTATTATTATTATTATTATTATTATTAGGAAAAATTACCTAGAATAATCCAAACTATTCACGATTTTCCTACAATAATCCCAACTATTGATTAACCATGAATAATCCCAACTTTGAGGGGCATTTTCCAAGAGTAAACTCGGTGACCGGATGACCTGCTATAGTAAGTTTTATTTTTTTAAAAAAAAAGATAAATTTAAAAAAATGTCAAAAAAATGTTAAAAAAATGTTCATAAAAAATTTATGATTTTTTTTATTATTTAGAATTTTTTATGTAAATTTTCAAATATATTTTCTAATTTTAAATTAATATTTAATTTATTTTTTTGGTGAATTACCTACTATAGCAGGTCATCGGGTTAACAAAGTTTACTCTAGAAAAATACCCCTCAAAGTTGGGATTATTCATGGTCAATCAATAGTTGGGATTATTCTAGGAAAATCATGAATAGTTTGGATTATTCTAGGTAATTTTTCCTTATTATTATTATTATTATTATTATTATTATTATTTTTTTTGAATAATACCTGATTCATTAATAAAGAGTCATACGACATCTACATCAGAGTTAAAAATTAGCAAATACATAACAACTTTAACCAAAATTAATTCTAAATTAACAAAACTACGATCGTTGTGTATCAGATCTGACAATTGTGAACATCCTCTTCCACATCGCTGTTTGATACAGCCTTCTACGAGGGGGTCTTTCGATCTGTTGTAGTCTTGAGATAAAATTGAAATTGATGTAGTTGATAGTAATTGCAATTTTTGCATCTGTTGTATTATCGCATTAAGCTCTACCAATAAATCAACAAGAGACCAAAATACAACTCCAAACTCTCACGAGGAGAGAGACTAAAACCCAATATATGGGTAGAACAAACCCAATAAATGGGTAGAACAACCCTCCTATAGGGAGAGGACACAAAATTATTCTAATAATATTTAAAAAGCTTAAAATAGAGAAATTAGGGGCTTACCATCAACCAAAAGGTTGATGATAGCCCCAACTTAAGGTGTTTTTTGTGTAAAGATGAAGAAGAAAAAGAAAATGGAAGGAGGAAGGAGACGGAGGGAGGAGGGAGGAGGGAGGAGGGAGGAGAGAGAAGTTTATTATTATTATTATTATTATTATTATTATTATTATTATTATTATTATTATTATTATTATTATTATTATTATTATTATTATTATTATTATTATTATTATTATTATTATTATTATTATTATTATTATTATTATTATTATTATTATGAGATATTTTTATCATTACTATTATTTATAATAATAATAATAATAATAATAATAATAATAATAATAATAATAATAATAATAATAATAATAATAATCATCATCATCATCATCATACCCAGTGTTCCCGCACATAGATACTCTATGGCAGGGTCCGGGGAAGGAAGGTCGACGGCGTCTCATACCCAGAAGGAGAGGGCGGTCTCAAGAGTCCTTCGGCTCTAAAATAGACCTCAAGGATAGGAAATATCTGAAACCTGCATCTTACACCCAAATTAGCCAAGCATAGGGATCATTTAAAAAGTATAAATGATACAGGTAGAAGAGGCAGTGAATAGCGATGACAAATTAGACACAGAACAGTAACAAACAAGTCTAGTAATCTAGGACGTGAATAAGGCGCCGCCATTTGGCTCTATCCCTAGACAGGTCCTTAGAGAGGTGTAGTTCGAGCAGGTCGCTGTTAATCTACTCCTCCCACGTCCTCTTAGGTCTTCCCCGGCTTCTCTTTCCCTCCATCATGATGCGTTCAACTCTTCTCACTTGGGCGTTATGGGTGCTTCTCTGCACATGCCCAAACCATCTGAGCCTGTTCTCCTGCATATTATTATTATTATTATTATTATTATTATTATTATTATTATTATTATTATTATTATTATTATTATTATTATTATTATTATTATTATCATTATTATTAATATTAATATTATTTATTATTATTATTATTATTATTATTATTATTATTATTATTATTATTATTATTATTATTATTATTATTTGTCTAACTAAATTGTATAATAGGATGAATGCAAATTGAGATCAACAACTTATACTTCTATATCAAACATGTTTCAGTTCACAAGTATACATGTCTAAGAAAAGATCCAGCGTCAAACCCGCACAGAAAATTAACCATAATATCAATTGTTTGAAATCAAAATTGGTACGCCAGTCGCCATCTATGCTAAGGCATCGAGTGTCTCACGGAGCAGCAACTACTTCTTCTGCCTTAGCTGCTACTTCTTCTAGCTTGGCTTCTACTTCTGCTAGCTTAGTTTCAGTTTCAGTTGGCTTGGTTTCTGTTTCTGTTGGCTTAGCTTTAGATTCTACCGGCTTTTCAGATTCTGCCGGTGCTGCCTCTTCCTAGAAAGAAGTCTTCTTTTCGGTTTTTGATATAGTTTGAAAAACAGCTTCAGGCTCTACATTGCCTATCACAGTCACCTTTTTCTCCTCTAAATTGATGTCATATGATTCAACTCCTGGCATTTTATCCAAAACATACTTCACTGCCCCTAAATATCCTTTGCATGACATGGCAACATTGAGAACTATGGTCTGAGACATGATGCAAAAATTGGAATAATAATAATAATAATAATAATAATAATAATAATAATAATAATAGTAATAATAATAATAATAATAATAATAATAATAATAATAATAATAATACTAATAATAATAATAACAGTAGACAACAATCAAGAATACTTTTGTGAACACTAGCAATCTCAATAGTGAACTAGCATAAATGACCCACAATTGACAGCACTAGCACGCAGCACAATAGTGATGTGCAGAACCAGCAATACAAGTAGATCAAAAGTAGATCAACAATTAGGAGCAATTGCAAACAAACAGTATACATAAAAACAACACCCATCAAAACAAAAAGCATCAATAAGGATGAACAAAACAGCATCCTCATCCTCCTCATTATCATCATCATCATCATTTTGGTAAAAGATTTTTTATTACTAAAATAAAATTTATACAAACTAAAACAAGGAACCAACTAAAAAAGGCCTTAAACGGCAAAACAAGCTATACATCCAAAATACACGGCACCCATACATTATTGTTACTTGAGACATTCATATGTTTATAGGACATTACGAGTACATAAAGTATCGTGAGTCAATGTTGAAGACCAAAAAACAGCAGCCTGAAATTCTGGAATGCATACTTGTGATGAGCAGGCGAGCAGCTGCCTGAAGCTACGGTTGAGAATAAGATGCTCAGGCAGCTGAGTGCTTTGCCACCTTATGACTCTTCTGAAAGTTGCAAAGGCCAATGCTGATGTTGTGCTGGAACTGCAAATTGCACTTCAAAGTACTTCACCATAACAAACTTCCAGATATAAATTACTGGGGCAACATATCATAACACACATCAATTGTTGCACATATAAGCATACCAAAACTTAGATTCTTTGCTTGTTGCACATAAGAGACAAAAATAAAGCTCCATTTATGTCACTTGTTGTTGAACTTGCAAAAACACTAAAATAAACTATAAAACACTAAAATAAACTATGAAACTCTAATTAATAATTAGCCAAAGAACAACAAGATTTTACAAGAATTTAAGGGAAAAAAGAATAATGAGAGAAGTGTTGTGCTTGAAAACTTCTACGGCTATTTTCAATTGAAAATTCTAATGAAGTTCCAAAAGCTTCGAATTTTAAAAATTAAAACATTAAGATTCAAGATTAAGATTAAAGATTAGAACATAGATTAAAATTAAGATTGAAAGTCAAAATACCTTAAAAAAAATCAAAACTCTGATTTTTAGGGTTTTGTTAAAGAAACAGGTGAGAGAAGATAGCGTGATGCAGCAGCAACCAGCAACTGAGCGACTCGACAGGTGGCAGAAGTAGTCCAGGCGACGACAGGTGGCTGGTCGGAGGCGGCAGCGGCAGTTGCAGGCGGTAGTTTTGTTTTGGTTATTTAGTGTTTTAGAGAGAGATGAGAGAAAAATGAGGGTTTTGATTTTCTAATTTTTGAGACAATGAAAGGCGTTTCTCAAACCCCTCACTTCAGAAAATTTTTGAATTTTTTTTTACATTCCTCCCGGGGCACGTGCCGGGGTGTCCATAAGTAGATTCGCCCCTGCTTATAAGTGTGGTTATTATCCAGTCACGTTAATAAGCGTGGCTATTAATCCCACGCTTATTAAGCGTGCCTAAATACTATTTATAGCCCACACTTAATTAAGCATGGCTAAATAAGTGTTGCTAGATGCAACTTTTTTTGTAGTGGTTTATCATAAATTTATTGCATACATTCCCAACCCTAAAACAGTAAGATGATGAAATTAATTGCAAATGACCTAATTTTGCATATGATTAATCAAGATAATACCCGGTTTTCAGTTGAAGCTAGCGTGAATTTTTCAGTTGGAGGCAGCGTGCAAATGAAGAGCAAGCGACGTGCAGATGAAGATGAAAAAGAAGTACTGATGAATTGAAGATCAAGAAGAAGTGCAGACGGTTTTTTATTGCTATGATCGATCGTGCAGTTCCAAGAATAAATTCTAGGAAGTTTTTGTACACCCGCTTGAATATTTTGAGAGAAATAATTTTTTTTAATTCTTTAATTTTTTAATAGCTGCGCATTATTCTCTCTTTATTTTATTTTAATTTTCTAAAATATGCTACTTAATTTTCGAGAAATTCGATCCCGCTTTAATTTCTTAAATGTGCGATCAAGTTTCATTAATTTAAATAATTTCCTCATTTTAAAATTGAGCTTTTAGACGCTTAAACCTAACCCATCCACCCAACCTCCACCTCCTAACCAACCATCAAACCACCACACATGCAAGGCGATCTTCCTTAGATCGGGTACTTCTTATCCGGGTCCAATTAAAGCTTCAAGTGATGATTTGGGTGATGGTCCTTCTATGGGTAGTGACTTGCAAGAAGATGTTGAGCATGAGCTTGGGGGAGAGGGAGAAGAAGAAGTTCTTGAAGAAGTCAGTGAGGAAAGGAGAAGAGGTTGAGAAGAGAGATGAAGTTAATGAAAAAGAAAAGAAGAAGTTGGAGCAAGAGAATAATTGGAGAGAAATGCAAGAGTGGCGAGCTCGTGAGCGTTTACATGGCCCACCGCTTCCTTTCCCATATAGAGCGGTGGAGAAGCAACTGCAAGCCAAATTTCTTAAGTTGCTAAAGCATATGAAGCGATTGGAAATGAAGATCCCGTTCTTAGAGGCAATGGAGTAAATGCCTCAATATGCCAAGTACTTGAAGTCACTCTTGGGGAACAAAAAGCAGCTTGAAAGTGACGTTGTCAATTTACCGGAGCAAGTTAGTGCTATTGTTCAAGGCACTTGGGCAAAGAAGGAAAAGGCTAGAGGACCCTTTGTACTCCCCGTTACCCTTGGGAACCAAAAACCCAAGGGAGCACTTGCGGATTTGGGGGCCTCTATTAGCCTCATGCCGATGTGTATTGCCAAGCACCTCGCTTTTGAGTTCAAGCCATCAAAGAAATCCATCCAACTAGCCAACCGGAGCGTTAAAGTGCCATGTGGGGAGTTTGAGGTTCGTCCAATCCAAGTGGAGAGCGTTGTTGTCCCATGTGATTTTGTTGTGCTTGACATGGTGGAAGACCCCTATACTCCCCTCCACTAGTAAAAAAATCCTTATTTGTATCTTGTTTTTAAGCTCATTTGTATCTTATATTGAGGGTTACTAACAAGTGGGTTACAAATAACATATTATTTGTATCTCTTGAAAACCCAAGATACAAATAAGGGTTATTTGTATCGCCTATTTCAAACAGGGGATACAAAAAACCCATTATTTGTATCGCGTTTTTCATACAGGCGATACAAATAATGGGTTATTTGTATCCCCTGTTTGAAATAGGCGATACAAATAACCCTTATTTGTATCTTGGGTTTAAAACAGGGGATACAAATAACGCAGTTATTTGTATCCCCCTATTTAAACCTGAGATACAAATGACTTTTTTTTAATTAAAAAAACATATATAGCCCTATATATCTATATTATCACGGGATTATTAATATAATATATATCTATAGAAGTCATTCAAGGCTATAATATATATAATATACGATTAAATAATATATACATTAATTAGAAAATATTGTATTACATAACATCCATTATTACATTATATATATATATATATATATATATATATATATATATATATATATATATATATATATATATATATATATATATATATATATATATATATATATATATATATATATATATATATATATATATATATATATATATATATATATATATACGGGCAAGATCGGGTGAAAACACATAAAATGAAGAAAACTGAAAACAAACAAATCTGACCGTTAGATTAGATGAACGGTTGAGATTGAATTGCACAATTTTGGGGTTTTTTCTGCATAATCATTTTTTCTATTTTTCACTCTCTCTCATGTCTCTTCTCTATCTCCTGTCACTCCTCTCTCATTAATTGATTGTGTTCTTTTAAACCTAATTCATGGATTCTTGATTGATTCTGTTCTTCAAAAATCTAATTCATTGATTCTTGATTATACCTTCCTCAAATCTGCGCAGATATCGCATATTAGGGTTTCTTAATTTTTGTTGTCTTCGCAAATCCGTTCGATTGTTGTTCTTTGAGTTTTCAGTTCTTCGCAAATCGCAAATTCGTATTCGATTATGTATGACTTTATGTTTAATCTTCTTTCAATCTAATTCATAGATTCTTATTTCTTGTTCCTAAAGCTGGTGTTAAGATTACCCATTATTGTAATCTTGTTCTTGTTCTGAGTATGAAACATAGACTTGTTCTGAGTATGAAACAGAGACTTGTTCTGAGTATGAAATTAGAACAAGATTACAATAATGGATAATCTTATCATATGTATCAATTTATGTTTAATGTCCATTCGATTATTGGTTTAGTTAGGTATGTGTCGTATCAATTTTATGAATCTTAATATAGGTATGGAAAAACTATGTAATTCAAACATAGTTGAACTTAGAAATTCAAGTTAAACATCTGTTGAAAATCAAAGTAAAATTATAGTAAAATTCTCATTTAATTTTTTATAGTGATTTTCATTTATTTGATACAATTCACTAATATTGATAATTTTAAATTTTGCCAGATTTTGATGAAGATACCGATTAATTTTTGCACTTTAGAATGTTAATCAAATTACCTTTAGATTTATTATGTATATTCTTATTTTAATTATGTATACCTTTAGAATGATAATCTAATTTCTGAAAATTTAAATTTTAAACTATTGTTTCGACCTTTAACAAATATGTATGCTCTTATTATTATTATTATTATTATTATTATTATTATTATTATTATTATTATTATTATTATTATTATTATTATTATTAGGAAAATTTGCCAAGAATAATCCCAACTATCACCCGTTGGCCAGAAATAATCCCAACTATTGATTATTTTTTAATAATCCCAACTATTGATGAAGTTTGCTGAAAACAGTCCCACTCTATTTTCAACCGGCTGTAGAAGGTTTTTTGAGTATTTTTTTTACCTTTTTTTTAACTTTAATATAGGTTTACCTAATTTGATGAAGGAAAGTTTAAAAAAAGTAAAAAAAAATACTCAAAAAACCTGCTACAGCTGGTTTAAAAAAGAGTGGGATTGTTTTCAGCAAACTTCATCAATAGTTGGGATTATTAAAAAATAATCATTAGTTGGGATTATTTCTGGCCAACGGGTGATAGTTGGGATTATTCTTGGCAAATTTTCCTCATTATTATTATATATTATGCATAAAAATCAATACATAAAAGCTTTATATTTTGTAATATATTCTAATAACTACATGTGTGCCTATTTTAACTACTATAGTATAGTATACTTTAATTAGAATTATTTACTTATTTTATAAATACTGACATATATGTTTTTTAATGTTCATTATGCAGAAATTGATGGTCCCTCCACTCAACTTTCAATAAGTCCTAATCCAATTCTATGTTATACTCTAAGAGGAAGCAAAGAATGGATTCACCTATTTTACAACTTATGTACCCCTAATGAAAAATATGTACCTTATTAACGAACTGCAAATTATTTTCTTTAAAATACACTTATTACTTTGTTTAGTTATTATTACTCTGTTTAGTTATATATGTACTACTTAAAAATATATGTATATCATTTATAAGAGTATATGTACAGTCCTTAGTATTTTCTTTCTAATGCAAGTGAAAACAAAAGAGGATGAAGTTGTTTACAAATTGTTTTAGATTAAATATAAGTAATATGAAACAAGAAATACAAAAGTAGAATTACTAGAACAACTAAACATCCAATGGAAAAAAGAAATACACATGAATTAAATTATAAAATTATCAAAGAATAATGAAAAAATATGGTGTACTATTAATACAAAGTTATGTACTTCTAAAATTATATTATGTACTCCTAAAGTTAATATATGTACATGACCAATTCAAAACACTACACGAGGCAAACAAAACTAGATTTACAAAACTAGAAAAAATATAGAACATCAATGAAAAAGAGAAGTACACATCAATTGAATATAAAATAATTAAAGAATAATAAAAAAAAGGGTGTATTGTTTATAGGAAATTATGTACTCCCAAAATCGTAGTATGTACCCCTAAAGTTACTATATGTACATGACCTATTCATAATACCGCACGAGGCATTTACAAAACTGACAATACAAAAGTAGAAATACACATGAATTAAATATTTTAAAATAATCAAAGAATAATAAAAAAATCTTTTATCGTCTGCTAATCCGGAGGGACCCATTTGACGTGTCTTCTACGAACGAGGTCCGGATTCCCAGCTTCCTTGGCCTTCTTGAATTCCGAGTAGAGATCCTTCGTCCTTTTGGAACATAACTCCAAGGAGACCGTAATTTTTTCAAAGTATAAGTCGTTTTGAGCGTTCCATATTTGCCATGCGAACATACACAATAATTCGGTCTCATCTTGAGTTTTAAGACTCATAACCGTGCCAAGCCATTCTGGAAAAGAAGAAACTTGTAATGATTGATCAAGACTGATAGCCAAAGTCCACACACTTCTAGCCCAAGAACAGTTAAGGAGGACATGAATATTATCCTCCGGAAGCCCACATCTTTTACAAAAGATCGCCTTGTTAATGCCTTTTTTTTTCCAATTGATCCCATGAGGAAGGATATCCCAAGAGGCCCTCCATTAAAAAACTTTAGCCTTTGCATGAATATGTAAACTCCATAGTTTTTTAAAGCGGGACACTACCATTGAAACTTGAAGCAAAAGATTGAGATTTGATAGCCAACAAATACACGTCCCAAACACGAAAATGGCCATCTTCATTAGCCGCCCAAACTCTGTCATCCGAGGTGTTTGACGTACTAATGGTGTAATATTAATAGAGAATTATGTACTACTCAAATCATATTATATACCCCCTAAAGCTACTATATGTACATGACCATTCATAACACCACACGAGGAATACAAAACTAGAAATACAAAAGTAGAAATACTAGAAAATAAACATCTAATGGAAATTTTGGACTATGGTAGAAAAGTCCTTTACTCAAGTACTTCAAAAGGAATACACTCATAGTTACAGCAAAAAAGTGTACACAATCTGCCAACTTGAATTAATATAGCTGTAATGGAGTAAGTTATCTTTTCTTCTTGGAGTTAACAACAGTTTTACCAGTTTTACCCTTAACCAATGCATTGCCTTCTCCATTAAAAACTTCTAATTTAGCAAGAAGTTCATCTCGAATCTCATTTAAATCATAAAGATCTTAAAGAAGAATGGCAGCACCTATTGATGAACGGTCCAAACGTCTGCGTAAAAGCTTTTAAAAAAACAAGTATAACAATAAACATCAATGTAAAATAGAAGAGAAGTACATATCAACTGAATATTATAAAATAATCAATGAATAATAAAAAATACACTATGTACTACTATAACAATATTATGTACAGTGAAAATGATATTATGTATCCCAAAATTACTATTGTTTCAAAATTATGTATTGGAGAAATCACATTATGTACCTCTAAAGTTAGTATATGTACATAATACCGCAGGATGCATTCAAAACTAGAAATACTAGAAAACAAATAAACATCAATGTAGTAGAGAAGAAAAGTAATATCAATCGAATATTATAAAAAGTATAGTAAAAATACATTGTGTACTATTGATTCAAAAGTATCAACTGGAGAAATCATATTATGTATCCCTAAAGTTAGTATATATACATTATATACATAACACGCATGAGACATACAAAACTAGAAATACTAGAAAAAAAAACATCAATGTAAAAGAGAAGTACATATCAGTTGAATATTATAAAATAATTAATGAATAATCAAAAAACACACTATGTACTAATAATACAAAATTATGTACAGTCAAAATCATATTATGTACCCCTAAAATTAGCATATGTACATCATCTACTATTGATTCAATATTATGTATAGGAGAAATCATATTATGTACCCCTAAAATTAGTATATGTACTTAACACCACACGAGGCATACAAAACTGAAAATACAAGAAATAAAATAAACATCAATGTAAAAGAGAAGAGAAGTACATATGAATTGAATATTATGACACCGCACAAGGCATACAAAATTAGTGTGTGTACATGGTCTACTGTTGATTCAAAATTATATACTGGAGAAATCATATTATATACCCCTAAAGTTAGTATATGTACATAACATCGCACGAGGCATACAAAACTAGAAATCCTAGAAAAAAATAAACATCAATGTACAAGAGAAGTACATATCAATTGAACATTATAACATAATCAATAAAGAATACAAAACTAGAAATACTAGAAAAAATAAACATCAATGTACAAGAGAAATACATATCAATTGAACATTATAACATAATCAATGAAGAATAAAAAAAATTGTGTACTATTAATATAAACTTATGTACTGCCAAAATCATATTATGTACCCCTAAATTTAGTATATGTACATGACCAGTTCATAACGCACAAAGGCATACAATAACTAGCAATATAAGAAAAAATAAT
>JAAKBH010000173.1:152500-193401 GCA_019776075.1 Amaranthus palmeri
ACAATTTTGTTGACCATGGTTTTTAATGTTTCATCTTTCTCCTCTCCTCCTTTGCTAGAGGCTAGCAAAGCTTTAGCTTGGGGGTGGGATGGTCAACTCCATTGTCGCTCCACCCATTTGTTTGTGCATTTAGTTTCATATAGCTATAGTTTAGTTCATGGCATGCATCATTTTTGTATATTTTTTTTTTGCATATTCATCTTGCATTCATACATAGTGTAGATATTGCATATTCATGTTTAGTTTTCAATAAGATGGTTGAGTTGTGAAACTGGCATGCTTGCTTCTGGTGTGTACTTCTGTGGTCTGACCTTATGCAAACTCATATTTCCTTAGCCCTGTGCACGTTTTGGGACCTAGAGTTTGTCCTATTTTCCACATAGCTTGGGGGAATTGGGGTTTGCTTGGTTGGTGGCTTGGATGACTACCTTTAGAGGCACATTTCGACTAGCCTGTGAGTATTGAGCCTTCTTGGACTCCTTGCGAGTTCCATCCATTTTGTGTGCTAGTTAGGGTATCTAAGTATTGTGTCGGTTCTTCTCCAGTATAGTCGGCTTTTCTTAAGACTAGGGATGATAACACGTTCGCTAGAATTTAGCTACATAGCCAAAATAGCCTGCCTTGAACGCAATTGACTTTAGGATAAGCCAAGTTTTGCCTTTCCTATTCTTTTGTAGCCACATTATTTAGCCTCCACATGAGCCAAATTGTTCCCTCTTCTTACCTAGAGGATAGCTTTGTGATAGTGGGGTTTGTTGTGTGTTACAGTGATTTGTGGGTTATTGGTTGTGTTGATTGGTTGTTGGTTTTCATGACTCCACTTATTTCATTTCCAGCTCATATTATTTCTCTCCTATTTCCTCCCATGCTTTCATTGTTATTATTCATACACATTCTATGTTTTGAGGAGACCTCTCTCTTGTTTTTCATTGAGTTTTTATACACATACACATACATGTGAGTGAGAAGGTCGTTATATTATTGGGAGATGAGCTTGGAGACACTTGTGTTTATTAGATTTTACATGTTTTGATAGTGTTTGATGATGGAGATCATTGTGCTTACATGTTATTGGGTTATTTATGGTTGTTGGATATAGTTTTGATTGGTTTATTATGAGATGTTTGTGGGTTATTTGTTTAGGGTCACTTGCTATCCTCTACTTAGCTCCACATTCCCAAATGTATCCCTCCTTAACCCTAAGCCAACGTCACAACCCTTGTGCTAACTTGTTCGACTTGGTCCGATTGGTTTGTTCTGTGCTGGAGTAAGATAAGACACAATCCCCATGATTCTCCCCTATTAGGTGTTTGATTCCCGACTCATCTTTAGTCGGAAGATTATGAGCGAAACACGAACCTAAATCAAACACATGAGCGTAATTGCATATTTCTCATATCTTCTGAGAAATTACCCGGGGAGTGTAGATTTGTGACCTCTTTAGGTAGTGGGTGGCATAGCCTGTGTTGCTGTTTACCCTAGTGACCTCGAGTTTTTGGAATTGGTCACTCTCTTTGGTATTGCGCTCTTTGAGACCATTGTACTTGCACGCCTATGGCTAGGGAAGAGTCTTGCTTGTACACAGCTCGCGTTGCTTTTATTTCCGCTCACCTTGCATCGCATCATATTAGATTTTGCATTGTAGTTTTTAGTTTCATATAGTTTTCATCCTTGCATTTGCATTGCATTGGATTTGTGGGTCTCCTTCTGAAAAACCCTCACGAGACCTTACTCGTCCTCTTTGGGAGACCTTGAGGTTTAAAGGGCTTGTCGTACGTGCTAAGTGCGACCGTGATTCCTACGACAATGAGTATTAGGTTTTATCGCTTTCATAGCTTAGTTTAGTTTTGTTTTTGTAGCTAGTTGTTTTGGGGTGCCCATGTGCTTTCATGTTTTTCCTACCTAGTCTCTTTGCTAGGGACTAGCAAAGGTTAAGCTTGGGGGTGTTGATGTGCTCGATTTAGAGCACATTTATCTCCCCATTTATGTGTCGTTATCTCGCGTTTTATATTGGTTTTTACACATCTTACGCATGATTTCACTTCGATCTTGTCTCCATGTGCTTTTAAGTGTTTTTAGGTGTTTTCGGGAGATTTTGAGGTGTTTTCGTTGCGTACGAGATTTCGGCACTTAAATCGAAGATAAGACGCGCGTTTCGAGGCTCCCACAAGTGTTTCGGGTCATCCCCGAAGATATCAAGAAGATCGGAGCTCGTTTCGAGGTGGTTCGGGTTGAGTTCGAGGCTTAGACTCGAAGTCGGAGAAAAGACACGCGTTTCGAGGCATTCCCGAGCATCTCAAGCTATACCTAAAGTCCTCGCAAAGTCCAAAAATCATTCGGTGTTCGTTCGAAAGAGAAAAGAAGCAATTTGGGCCAAAAAGGCTTACATTCGACCGAAGGCCCAGACCCATTCGAGCGAATGGGTCACCAGCTCACAAGATCCAACCTCCAGCACTCCAATTCGGGCAAAGCAGCTTCTACATTCGGGCGAACCCTCCAATTCGGGCGAATGGGAGAGTAAATTCGGTCGAATTGACCCATGGACCAAACTTGAGCAACTTACTGGAAACCCCGAATTCGACCCCCATTCGGTCGAATGGGGCAGATTCGGGCGAATCTGAGGGCTCCTTCGGGCGAATCTGCATAAGTTCAGCGCTGCGTTTTATTTCGAAAGCTTATTTCCGTAGGATCTTTTTAGGGTTTCTTCCCCACTTCTTGTAGCCTATAAAAAGGCACTTTTATGAACATACTCCTCATGACTTGATTGGGAGAAACTCTCCCTCTCTTGTTCATCATTCTTTATTGCTTTTCTCTTAGTTTTTGCCCTAGATTAATTTTGTTCTTCATTTATGTTTTGTTCTTCATTGTAGCACTCTCATTTATGTAAGTTTTCTTCATTTAATGCTTTTCTATCTTTATTGCTTTCTTTAATGCTTTCATTTATTGCTTTTGTAGTGTAGATTTAATGCTTTCATGTCATCTCTTTCATTCATGCTTTGTTGTTCTTCATTTCTTTCTTTTATGCTTTCCCTTTAATGTTTTCATGCCTTTCTCTTCTTTAATGCTTTCTATGATAGATTTATTGCTTTCCTCTCTTCTTGTTTCTTCCTTTCACATGCTAGAGTAGATTTTAGGGTTTTGGGTTAGAGAAATCCTAGGGTTTTGGTCTTGTGTTTAATGTTTAGGAAGATGTTTGAGGATGTTGTTGGTTTGATTGATTGATATTCGTTGCATATCTTGTCCTGCCACTCCTTAGTGAGACATAGGGCGATTATGGGTCGTTCGTATAGACTATAGGTCGTCAACTTCCCCATGCCAACTAGAGTGTCTCGATTGACCTTCGTTCAATCTCCTTCGACCTAGCCTATCTATACTTCCATTGGACCTACCTAGGATGGACCTAGCCTAAGCCTGCCTTCTTCCCTTGTTCGTTTTAATCCTTAGTTTAGTTTACACACCCACCTTCCTACCAACCATCAACCCTTCACACACCAACTCTCTAGTCTAACACCCCTTGTCCTTGTGGTTCGATCCCCAAACTTACCTCTATACACGTTATAGTTGTAACTAGGTTGTTTATAAATGTGTTTGATTAACTTAGGTTTCTAGCGTTAAACGACGCGTTAGAAACCCGTTATCATATATATATATATATATATATATATATATATATATATATATATATATATATATATATATATATATATATATATATATATATATATATATATATATATATATATATGATTGAAAAGTATGTACACTACTATATATTACATGTACAAAATAAAATTACATTTAGTTTAACAAAAAGTTCAATTTAAAGTACTTTGTCCATTGCTCACGAACCTCATCTATTTCATCTTGGCTATATGTGCTTGATCTTGCAATATACTCCTTCAAAACAAATAATAAACAAAACAAATTAAAATAAATACATTAACGACCTATACCTATATGGTAACCTTGAAACGAAATAACAAAACAAAAACACATTATAAAGTTCACGAAATACAAAAATTCTGCAGAAATTTAAACAGAGTTTCGTTCGTAAAATGAATAATCCAAAAATTTTTAAACTCATGTTCCTGCAATTAAACGCAATACAATAAAAGTGGTGACCAGTATACAATTACTTTAAGAAATTACTTCTACAATATCATTTTTTTACATGGCCATACAAGACTATCTACATTACCAGGTTTCATGTATAAGAAGCCATGAAGTAACTTGAGTACGATGAAAGCAATAAATTAAATCCTAATTGGATTTGCAAAATGGGTTCGAGAGGCAACTAATTAAGCAGTCGATAGCTTTTTTCATCACTAGGTAGCCTCCATTCTTCTTAAGTTGAGTGTGAAAATTTCAAATTACAATACTTTGAAATACAAATTCTGATATTTTGCAAACCAGTATACAATTACTTCAAGTTGCGATTCGAACGAACTAGGTTGTGCATTCCTTCTAGACGCTCGAGGTGTAGCTTGAAAAGAATAAAAAGCACCTTCACAAAACTAGCTTTACAGTTAGGGGATGCCAACATCAACATCACAACAGCCTTGAACACATTGCTCGCTGTCGAGCCTAGCAGCCTAGTGTATGACGGCCACATATTTTGTTTGTTTCAGGTTATTCATTACAGTTTGCCGGAAATCTTAGAAGAGTATGCTTAGGTTCTTTTTTTGGCTATATCAATACTGTCAGATTCTTTACGTAGTGTCATGTATAGGTATTTTCATGATTCCAAACATGTTATGTGAAAAATAGCGTACCCCAAACCTCAATAGACACACAAATAAACACATAAGCAAATCACTTACAAGTCAATCAACACAAAACATGTGAGCCAACATTAAAAGCAACTTAAAAAGGGATCAATAATTCCATGAAAAAGATACGAGTAAAAAATTAGTGCAATATATTGTAAAAAATCTTGTTGGGAAGCTTTGTTGGCTTTTGATATTCACTTTATGAATGAAGAAGCAAGAATGTGAGAAATTAATCTGTTCGAATAACTGCAAGAATGTGATAATTATTTCTTAAAAGCTTTACAGGAAAATCTGTTCGAATAACTGCTAATCAAATTTAAGAACTAAAAAAATCAACTTTGGTCAATACTGGACAAATTCTTGTACAATAATATCATTATTCAAAAAATGAAGAGAAATTAATCTTTATCTAAACATTAATCTAAACAAGAATTTTCTCAAATTATACTAACAAATCCCTGAATTCCATCCCAAATATCCAAATTTAACGCCATTGCGGATGTTGTTAAAGATAATATGAACACTTGTGAAGTAAAACAAGATCAAACAAGAATATAACAATATTACCATTTCATTTAACTGTCAACTCATATAAATTCTTAATATCATAAATCATAAACATAGCCTACTCTAAACAAACCAAACTACCAATTAACCCATATCCAAAATCAACAATTTCCCGAAATGTATTCGACTAACCCCAACAAGACATATGAATTAGATTTTAGTTAACTTATTTCCAGATTCAACAAACCAAGAGTAGCGTGAAGAAACACCCAAAACATTGAATTTAAATAAATCAATCCCATATGATCTAAATAGATTCAAAACCCTAGAAACAACCAAATTAAAACAAGAAAACCTAATACACATCTCAATTAAAACCCTAATTTTGAAATTCGATAGGAAAGAAAGTTGTTTACCTCCAGAAGAAGCAAGCCCAAGAGAATGAAGAGATCCAAAGATCAATTTTTGAACCGACATTGGCAATTTAGTCATCTTTCCATTACAACGAAGATGAGTTTGATTGAGTAGAAGAGTGAGAACCAAAAAGAAAATGAAAAATAAATTGAAAATGGCAAATGAAAAAGAAAGGGAAGCAGAGGAAAATTGCTTTAAATTGAAAATAATATGCCAAGAAATTCAGTCCAAAAAAAAGCAAACACAAGAAACAAGACAATGTAGTGAGTATATACAAACTACCAGCCGTGGATATGCTATATGAATTTGAATGTGAACTAAAATCAAGTTAATATTATCTTAAAATTCGGTTGATGACCAATTTCTTGAATCTTTAAAAATTTTCAAGAGAATCAGATGGAAAATACAAACTTTCAAAGCCACCCCTAGTCAAATTCTTTGCAAAATACAAAATCCATCACAAATGAGTCGCAAGTGCAAAGAATACAATCCAAAGTTCAACAAATTTCAACCCCAATCATCCTAAAATTTTTACAAACTCCACATAATAGATCTTTGGATGTTTATACAAGAAATAAGAACAAGAAATTCAAAGAAAAAAAAAGCCAAATAAAACTTACCAGCCATGGGTTCAGACGCTACAGTGTGGCGGTAAAAGCACCTATGTGCAGAAGCGGCAGAAGCTCCGTTGTTCGGTGAGCAGAAGCGGTAGAAGCTCCGACGTCAGGTGTGCATGCGACAGATCAAAGCTCCGGTGTGAGGGAATAGGGTTTGTGAGAGGGAATGGGGTTTTAGTCGAATGAAGCAGTGAATTGAGGGTTATGAACGGCACTGAACTCACAAATATGATAGGCGCTTAACCTATTTTCAGTTTAGCTGTTATTTGTATCGTGGTTATACACACGCGATACAAATAATAATTATTTGTATCGCTTGTTTATACACGCGATACAAATAATTATTATTTTTATCCCCTGTTCAAACACGCGATACAAATAATCATTATTTGTATCCCTTATTTATACACGTGATACAAATAATCATTATTTGTATCCCTTGTTTATACACGCGATACAAATAAGGTTTATTTGTATCTTTTGTTAAAATATAAGATACAAAAAGTATTATTTGTATCTTTTATTTCAATAAAAGATACAAATAGAGGGTAACAAATGAGACTTTTTTTACTAGTGCTCGTACTTGGGAGAGATGCATTGAAGAGTTTGGGTGCCCTAATTGATTGTGAAGCCGAAACCATTACTATAAGGGTACCCTCTGAGCAAGCGGTTTTTGGGTTTGCTAAGTCTTCAAAAGAGCCCATGGTCGAGCAACTTTTCTCTCTTGATGTAGTGGATGATTCTCATGGGGATAAGATTGGAGGGCTTGATGTTCTTGGTGCCCATGTATTTGATGATGAGATGCATGATGATGTGGTGATTTCTTGTGATGAGGTGAATTTTGATGATGAGATGAAAAAGAATGATGATGTTAAGAAGGAGAAGGAGTGCGTTTTTGTGCATTCCAAAAATGATGATGAAGTTGATAGTGTTGACAAGCAACCCCGTAAGAGGCAGCGGGTGAGGAAAAGAAAAAGGAAAGAATACAAAAAGTTTTGGGTCACCATGTACGAGGTGGAGAGTTTTGGGTCACCATGTACGAGGTGATGGCGAGGTGGAGAGTTTTCATCCGGGTGACCCCGGTTCTACATTGCTTACCTCCGCCACCGTTACGAGGTGGAGAGTTTTGGGTCACCATGTACGAGGTGATGGCGATGCTAGGAGTGAGTCCACTCCTAGCTCAGGTATGGTTTCTTTCCCTAGCTTTTCATTTGTTGCTTGAGCTAGTGGTTAGCTGAGTTGAACTTAACGACGTTAAACAAAAGTACTTGCGGGAGATAACCCGATGTTTGATGTTGTTTATATGATGTTTTCTTTGTTTTCTTTAGTTCCAATAATGCCTATCTTTCGTTCTTTTGGTTTTTCTTTCGCCTTCCCCATCGCCAAGACGGCTCTTGAGCTAGCGTGGGGGAGGATGCACTTATGCTTTCAAAATCCCGAAACATTTGCATTATTGTAACTATTGCTTAGTTTTTCTTTTAGTTCTTCGCATGATTAGTTTGTTTAGTTTTTGTCTTGTTTAGTTTGTATAGTTTCATGTTTAGGTTGTATAGTTGTGTTTTATCCTTACTTTCAATAAATGGTTACGTTGTGAGTTTAGCATGCAAGCTTCTATTGTGCACACTTTATGTCCCTATGTAAACTCGTATTCCCTTAGCCTTGTGCCTGTTTTGGGACCTAGAGTTTGACTGTTTTCCACATAGCTTGGGGAAATTGGGGTTTGCTTGGTTTGTGGCTTTGTCGTCTACCTTTAGAGGCGCATTTCGACTAGCATGTAAGGATTGAGCCTTCTTGGACTCCTTGTGAGTTCCATCCATTGTGAGTGCTAGTTAGGGGATCTAAGTATTGTGTCGGTTCTTCTCTAGCGTTGTCGGTTTTTCTTGAGACCAGGGATGATAACACGTTCGCTAAATTTAAGCTACATAGCCAAATAGACTACCTTGAACGAAATTGACTTTAAGTTGAGCCAAGTTTTTGCCATTCCTTTCTTTTGTAGCCACATTATTTTGCCTCCGCATGAGCCAAATTTGTTTCCTCTTCTTACCTAGAAGATAGCTTAGTGATGGTGGGGTTTATTGTGTGCTACAGTGATTTAGTGGGTTTTTTGTTATGTTCTTTGTTGTTGGTTTTCATGACTCTAATCATTTCATCTCCAGCTCATACTACTTCTCTCCTATTTCCTCTAATGCTTTCATTATTATTATCCATGATTTGAGGAGACCTTTCTCTCGTTTTTCATTGAGATTTTATACACATACATATTCATGTTAGCGAGAAGGTCGATGTTTTATTGGGAGATGAGCTTGGAGACACTCATGCTTATGAGATTTCATGTTTTTAGTGTTGTATGATAGAGATCATCTGTGCTTATATGAGTTTATTGGGTTATTTATGGTTGATGGATATGGTTTTCATTGGTTTACCATGATGTGTTTGTGGTTATTTTGTTTAGGGTCACTTGCTATCCTCTACTTAGCTCCATATTCCCAAATGTATCCTACCCTAACTCTAAGCCAACGTTACAACCCTTTGTGTTAACTTGTTCGACTTGGTCCGATTAGTTTGTTCTGTGCGGGAGTAAGATCAGACAAAATCCCCATGATTCTCCCCTATTAGTTGTTTGATTCCCGACTCATCTTTAGTCGGAAGATTATGAGCGAAACACGAACCAAAATACAACACACAAGCGTCATTGCATATTTCTCACATCTTTTGAGAAATTACCGGGGAGCGTAGACTTGTGACCTCTCTAGGTAGTGGGTGGCATAGCCTGTGATGTATCTCACCTTAGTGATCTCAAGTTTGTGGAATTGATCGTTCTCTTTGGTATTGCGCTTTATTGAGACCATTATACTTGCACACCTATGGCTAGGGAAGAGTTTTGATCATGCACATGCTTGTATTGTTTTGTTCTCTGCTCACCATGTTTGCTTGCTTTGGATTTGTGGGTGTCCTTCTGAAAACCCTCACGAGACCTGACTCGTCCTCTTTGGGAGACCTTGAGGTTTAAAGGGCTTGTCGTACGTGCTAAGTGCGATCGTGATTCCTACGACAGTGAGTATTAGGTTTTATTGCTTTTGTAGTTTAGTTTTGTTATGTTTTGTAGCTAGATTGTTTTGGGATGCCCGGTGCTTTCATGTTGTTCCTACCTAGTCTCAATGTGATTCCTACGACAGTGAGTATTAGGTTTTATTACTTTTGTAGTTTAGTTTTGTTATGTTTTGTAGCTAGATTGTTTTGGGATGCCCGGTGCTTTCATGTTGTTCCTACCTAGTCTCAATGTGATTCCTACGACAGTGAGTATTAGGTTTTATTGCTTTTGTAGTTTAGTTTTGTTATGTTTTGTAGCTAGATTGTTTTGGGATGCCCGGTGCTTTCATATTGTTCCTACCTAGTCTCTTTGCTAGGGACTAGAAAAGGTTAAGCTTGGGGTGTTGATGTGCTCGATTTAGAGCACATTTATAGCCCTACTTTGGTGTCGAGTCTCGATGTTTTACATTGGTTTTATGCGTTTTAAACTCAATTTTACCTTGTTCTTGTCTCCATGGTGTTTAGAGGTCATTTCAGGTGTTTTCGGGAGATTTCGAGGTAAATCGGATCGAGTTCGAGGATTAAACTTCAAAGTCAAAGAAGTGGCACGTGTTTTGAGGCTCTCATAAGTGTTTTGGGTCGTCCCCAAAGTAATCGCGAAGGTTGGGAATCAATTGATGCTCAAAAGATGGTGCAAAAGGCCAAGAACACTAAGATTCGGTCGAATCCTATGAAGGTTACGTCGAATGCAAGCACAGGAGCCCATTTCCAAAGCCAAAGCCTACTGTTTTACCTGAATTGGTGTCACATTGGTCGAAGGCTTGGATTCGAGCGAAGCCATAATCCAATTCGGTCGAATCTTACCTGAAGCTCCCATATGCAAATGCTATTGTTTTACCCAAATTCGGCCCACATTCGGTCGAATTGGTTGGATTCGGGCGAATCTGCCCCCAGCTTCGGGCGAATGACGGCTGTTCCTGCGATTTCACTCTCTCTTCGAAGCTTGCCACGTAGGATATTTTTAGGGCTTTTGTTCCCACTTCTTGTAGCCTATATAAGGGCACTTTTATGAGCCTAAACCTTATGCCTTGATGGTTAGAAACCCTCTTTAACATTAAGAACATCAATTATGCTTTTCTTTCATTTCTTTGCCCTGGATTAGAGTTCTATTGCTTTCATTTTACATTCAAGCTTTGTAATTTCAATTCCTTTTCATTCAAGCACTTTGGTTTATGTAAGTTTACTTTCCTTTATTGCTTTCTCTCTTAGTTTATCTTTCATTCATGCCATTTAATGTTTTGTTCTTCTTAAGTTTGATTATTGCTTTGAATCTTGCTCTATTGCTTTCATTTCTTGTTCTTACTTTGGTTATTGCTTTCTAGAGTAGTTGATAGTTAGTTTTCTTGCCTTGCCTTTCATTATTGTTGATTTCTTTCTTGCCCTAATGCTTTCAATCATGTCTTCTTACTTGTTCTTAGTTGTAGTTTCTTTAAATATGCTAGAGTAGATTACTTAGGGGTTTTTGTTTGGTGAAACCCTAGGTTTGGTGAATGTTACTTATATGTTAGATTAGGGTAGAGGTTGTTGTGGTTTGTTTGATTGATATTCGATGCATATCTTGTCCTGCCACTCCCTTGTGAGACATAGGGCGATTATGGGTCGTTCGCATTGACTATAGGTCATCAACTTCCCCATGCTATCTAGAGTATCTCGATTGAGCCACGCTCGATCTCCCTTCACTTAGCTTTGTATGAGAACATAGTATTGACCTAGGGTGGATCCTCCCCAACCCCGTTTGTTTCCTATTGCTTTTATCAACCTTGTTTATCGCTTTTCTTAGTTTAGTATAAAATACCCTCCTACATACACACACTCTACTTCCCTACACATAGCGCTTAATCTTCCTTGCCCTTGTTCTCTATGGTTTGATCCTCAACTTACCTCTATACTCGCTATAGTTGTATTTAGGGTTAAATGTGTTTGATTGACCAAGGCTTCTAGTGTTAAACGATGCGTTAGAAACCCGTTATCAACCTCCCAATCAACCATCAAACCCCAACCACCACACGTGCAAGGCGATCTTCGTTAGATCGGGTACTTCTTATCCGGGTCGATTTGAAGCTCCAAGTGATGATTTGGGTGATGGTCCTTCTATGGGTAGTGATTTGCAAGAAGATGTTGAGCATGACCTTGGGGGAGGGGAAGGAGAAGAATTTTTGAGAAAGAGTTTTAAAAAAAGAAATATCAGATGGTTGAGAAGAGAGATGGAGTAAATGAACAAGAGAAGAAGAAGTTGGAGCAAGATGATAATTGGAAAGAAATCCAAGAGTGGCGAGCTCGCGAGCGTTTACATGACCCACCGCTTCCTTTCCCATATAGAGCGGTGGAGAAGCAAATGTAAGCCAAATTTCTTAAGTTTCTTGAGCATATGAAGCGATTGGAAATGAAGATCCCGTTCTTAGAGGCAATGGAGCAAATGCCTCAATATGCCAAGTACTTGAAGTCTCTCTTGTGGAACAAAAAGCGGCTTGAAAGTGAGGTAGTCAATTTACTAGAGCAAGTTAGTGTCATTGTTCGAGCCACTTGGGCTAAGAAGGAAAAGGCTAGAGGACCCTTTGTGCTCCCCGTCACTCTTGGGAACCAAAAACCCAAAGGAGCACTTGCCGATTTGGGGGCCTCTATTAGCGTCATGCCGATGAGTATTGCCAAGCACCTCGCTTATGAGCTTAAGCCATCAAAGAAATCCATCGAACTAGCCGACCGAAGCGTTAAAGTTCCATGTGGGGAGTTTGAGGATCTTCCAATCCAAGTGGGGAGCGTTGTTGTGCCATGTGATTTTGTTGTTCTTGATATGGTGGAAGACCCCTACACTCCCCTCATTCTTGGGAGAGATGCATTGAGAAGATTTTGGGTGCCCTAATTGATTGCGAGTCCCCGACCATTACTATACGGGTACCCAATGAGCAAGCGATTATTGGGTTTGCTAAATCTTCAAAGGAGCCCATGGTCGAGAAACTTTTCTCTCTAGATGTTGCTGATGATTCTCAATGTGATAAGGTTGGAGGGCTTGATTTTCTTGATGCCCATGTGCTTGATGATGAGGTGATTGATGATATCTTGTGATGAGGTGAAGTTTGATGATGATGATGAGATGAAGAAAAAGGATGATGATGTAATGAAGGAGAAGGAGTTTTTTCTTGTAGATTCCGACATTGATGATCAAGTTGATGGTCTTAACAAGCAACCCCGAAAGAGGAAGCGGGTGAGAAAAAGAAAGAAAAAAGAATACAAAAAGAAGAAGATGGCTCCACCTAAGCTAGGGGGAGCCCCATATTTGAGTTTCCATCCGGGTGACCCCGGTTCTACATTGCTTACCTCCGCCACTACTCCGAGGTGGAGAGTTTTAGGTCAGCATGTACGAGGAGATTGTGATGCTAGGATAAAGTCCACTCCTAGCTCAGGTATGGTTTCTTTCCCTAGCTTTTCATTTGTTGTTTGAGTTGTAGTTAGCTGAGTCGAACTTAACGACGTTAAACAAAAGTACTTGCTGGAGATAACCCGGTGTTTGTTGTTTCATGATGTTTGCTTTGTTCTCTTTAGTTCCAATAATGCCCATCTTTCGGTCTTTTGGTTTTTCTTTCGCCTTCCCCATCGCCAAGACGGCTCTTGAGCTAGCTTAGGGGAGGATGTGCTTATGCTTTCAAAATCCGAAAGATTTGCATTATTGTAACTATTGCTTAGTTTTTCTTTTGGTTTTTCTCATGTTTAGTTCGTTTAGTTCTTGTCGTGTTTAGTTTGTATAGTTTCATGTATAAGTTATATAGTTGTTTTTTATCCTTGCTTTCAATAAATGGTTGAGTTGTGAGACTTGCATGCAAGCTTCTGTTGTGCACATTTCATGTCCCTATGCAAACTCGTACTTCCTTAGCCTTGTGCCTGTTTTGGAACCTAGAGTTTGACTGTTTTCCACATAGCTTGAGGGAATTGGGGTTTGCTTTGTTGGTGGCTTGGATGTCTACCTTTAGAGGCGCATTTCGACTAGCCTGTGAGTATTGAGCCTTATTGGACTCCCTACGAGTTCCATTCATTGTGAGTGCTAGTTAGGGGATCTAAGAATTGTGTCGGTTCTTCTCCAGTATAGTCGTTTTTTCTTGAGACCATGGATGATAATACGTTCGCTAGAATTGAGCTACATAGCCAAATTGCCTACCTTGTACGAATTCGACTTTAGGATGAGCCAAGTTTTAGCCTTTTCGTTTTCATTTGTAGCCACATTATTTAGCCTCCACATTTGCCAAATTGTCCCTCTTCTTACCTACTGGATAGCTTAGTGATGGTGGAGTTTTTGTGTGCTACACTGATTAGTTGGTTATTGGTTATGTTGTTGGTTGTTGGTTTCATATGAGTCTTCTCATTTCTTATCCAGCTCTTATTATTTCTCCGTTCATCCTCTTATGCTTATTATTATGATTACTCATACATATTCTTTGTTTGAGGAGACCTCTCTCTTGTCTTTCATTTAGTTCTTATACACATTCATATGTTCATGTGAGTGAGGAGGTCGTTATATTATTAGGAGATAAGCTTGGAAACACTTGTTATTATGAGATTTCACAAGTTTTGATAGTGTTTAATGATAGAGATCATTGTGCGTATATATGATTATTGGGTTATTGATTGTTGTTGGATATATTTTTCATTGGTTTGTCATGAGATGTTTGTGGTAGTTTTTTTTGGAGTCACTTGCTGCCCTCTTGTTAGCTCCACATTCCCAAATGTATCCCACCTTAACCCTAAGCCAACGTTACAACCCTTTGTGCTAACCTGTTCGACTTGGTCCGATTAGCTTGTTCGGTGCAGGAGTTAGATATGACACAATCCCCATGATTCTCCGCTATTAGGTGTTTGATTCCCGACTCATCTTTAGTCGGAAGATTATGAGCGAAACACGAACCATAATCAAACACATGAGCGTGATTGCATATTTCTCACATCTTTTAAGAAATTACCCGGGGAGCGTAGACTTGTGACCTCTCTAGGTAGTGGGTGGCATAGCCTGTGATGTAACTTGCCCAAGTTATCTCGAGTTTGTGGAATTGGTCATTCTCTTTGGTATTGCGCTCTTTGAGACCATTGTACTTGCACGCCTATGGCTAGGGAAGAGTTTTGCTCATGCACAGCTCGCGTTGCTTTGATTTCCGCTCACCTCGCATTGCATCATATTAGATTCCGCATTGTAGCTTTTAGTTGAATGTAGTTTTCATCCTTGCATTTGCATTGCATTGGATTTGTGGGTCTCCTTACTCGTCCTCTTTAGGAGACCTTGAGGTTTAAAGGGCTTGTCGTACATGCTAAGTGCGACTGTGATTCATATGATAGTGAGTTTTAGGTTTTATAGCTTTCATAGTTTAATTTCATTTTGTTTTTGTAGTTTAGTTTGTTTTTGGGTGCTAGGGACTAGCAAAGGTTTAGCTTGGGGGAGTTGATGTGCTCGTTTTAGAGCACATTTATCTCTTCATTTTAGTGTCGAATCTTGCGTTTTATATTGTTTTTGACACATCTTACGCATGATTTCACCTCGATCTTGTCTCCATGTGCTTTTAAGTGTTTTTAGGTATTTTCGAGGAGTTTTCAAGGTGTTTTCGTTGCGTACGAGAGTTCGACACTTCAATTGAAGATGAAACACGCGTTTCGAGGCATTCCCGAGCATTTTAAGTCACATCCGAAGACATCGCAAAGTCCGAAGACCTTCCGGCACCTAAATGATACATTTCGAAGGAGATATATGCTAGTTTGGCTTGCATTCGGGCGAAGAAGAAGCCCATTCGGGCGAATATGTGCTGCCCAGCATCATGAGCACTATACGCCCATCCATTCGAGCGAACAAACACACCATTCGGGCGAACAAATGTCATTCGGGCGAATGGCCTAGGAGATTCGGGCGAATGGATTAGAAAATTGCTCGTGTGATTCTCAAACTCTCTGGAAACGCCAAATGGACCTCATTTGGGCGAATGAGCATCTATTCGGGTGAATGCCCCCTTGGATTCGGTCGAATGGCCCTTAAAATCAACGCAGCTCTTTTCTTCAACAAGCATTCCACGTAGGTTCTTTTAGGGTTTTTACCCCCTATATAAAGCCACTTTTCTGAATGTAAACCCTATGACTTAATTGGGAGTAACCCTCCCTCTTTTGTTCATCAACATTTAATGCTTTTCTTCTTCATTTTACCTTAGATTAGTTTTAAGATTTCTTTTATGCTTTCTCCTTCATTCTAGCTTCTTCATTTATGTAAGTTCACATTTCCTTTGTTTCTTTAATGTCATTTATTGCTTTCATTTAATGCTTTCTCTTATTTTTTTCTTTATGCTTTCATTTATTGCTTTCTTAGTGTAAGAATTTATTGCTTTCATGTCTTTCATTCCTTTAATGCTTTCTAGAATAGGTTTATTGCTTTCCTCTCTTCTTGTTTCTTCTTTCATTATGCTAGAGTAGTCTTTTAGGGTTTTGGGATAGAGAAACCTTAGGGCTTTGGTCTTGTGTTTAATGTTTGGGAAGATGGTTGAGGTTGATGTTGCTTTGATTGATTGATATTCGAGTCGAATCTTGTACTGTCCTGCCACTCCTTAGCGAGACATAGGGCGATTATGGGTCGTTTGCATTACTATAGGTCATCAACTTCCCCTCGACATCTAGAGTGTCTCGATTGACCTTCGTTCGATCTCCCTCGACCGAGCCTATCTCTATTTCAAATAGACCAACCTAGGGTGGACCTAGCCTATGCCCGGTTTCTTTCCTTGCTTGTTCTTATCATTAGTTTAGTCCACCCACCTTCCTACCTACACACCATATACCTTTCCCACACCAAACCTTTAGTCTGACATCCCTTATCTCTTTGGTTCGACCCTGACTTAACGCTACACTCGTTGTAGTATTATTTTGGGTGATTATAAATGTGTTTGATTGACCAAGGTCTCTAGTGTTAAACGACGCGTTAGAAACCCGTTATCAACTGCCCCTCAGGGTTGGTAGCATCACTACCCCTTGGACTATTGGATCCTAGGGTCTCCTTCCACCCCCAAGTAACCTGTTATAGTAAATCATAATCTTGGAAGGCCTGTTTTTGGGCTATATCTGCTGGATGGTTTCTGGTATAGTCGTGATGAGACAGATGTATTGTCTGGTATCTATGAACTGTTTATAAAAAAGATTGATGTTCATATGCTTTTGTTATAGTAGTACTTATCAAGGGATGAGCTGTGGCTGATACTATGTGTTGTATGTCGTTTGCTGCCTACGCTTGTTTATTTGTTGCCAATAGGTCTGCTGTGCTTTGTGTGCTACTCAGAGATGGGTGCTACCCCGATAGACTTGCTGATGGATTGGTAATTACTGCCTGATTTATGATGCCCAAGCGGAGGATTTGAACTGCTGTGGTGGAACACGTTTCTACTTCATTTGTCCTACTTTGGATCTCCATTCTCTGGGGATCTAGTTAAAGTGTTGCTGATCGTTTTTCTTTTTTGGAACACACTTGTTGCTATGTGGTGCAAATACTCACAATTACTTTGAGCACTAATATATAAGTATAGTCGTTGTTTTTTGCATAGGTAGTTGTCTTGATTGTCTTTGTAAGTACATCGTGTGATGATGTATAACACATGAGATAGCTTCTCTTTTTTGGGAGATGTCGAATCCTTCAAGCGAATTACGAGAGGCCTGTCCCTTAAATGCTTCGTTTGGGTTGTCGTTTGATGTGCTCGATTTAGAGCACACCTATGGCTAGGGAAGAGTTTTGCCCATGCACATGCTTGTATTGTTTTGTTCTCCGCTCACCATGTTTGTTTGCTTTGGATTTGTGGGTCTCCTTCTGAAAACCCTCACGAGACCTTACTCGTCCTCTTTGGGAGACCTTGAGGTTTAAAGGGCTTGTCGCACGTGCTAAGTGCGATCGTGATTCCTACGACAGTGAGTATTAGGTTTTATTGCTTTCGTAGTTTAAGTTTGCTTTGCTTTCATAGTTAGTTTGTTTTGGGATGCCCGGTGCTTTCAAGTTGTTCCTACCTAGTCTCTTTGCTAGGGACTAGCAAAGGTTAAGCTTGGGGGTGTTGATGTGCTCGATTTAGAGAACATTTATAGCCCTACTTTGGTGTCGTATCTCGGTGTTTTACATTGGTTTTATGCTCTATACACTTGATTTTACCTTGTTCTTGTCTCCATGGTGTTTAGAGATCATTTTTGGTGTTTTCGGGAGATTTCGAGGTGATTCGGGTTGAGTTCGAGGCTTAGCATCAAGGTCGAAGAAAAGGCACGCGTTTCGAGGCTCTCACAAATGTTTCGGGCCATCCCCGAAACTATCGTAAAGATCGGAATTCGTTTGAGCATGTTTTGAAGTCCCAAATGGACCAACAGGCCCTATTCGGTCGAATGAGGGAGCCCTTCGGTCGCATCTACATGCAGCAGCCGAAGAACATTGCTCAACTCACTGTTTTACCGAATTTAGACACATTCGGGCGAATCAACTATATTCGGGCGAAGGGCTCATTCAATTCGGTCGAATGCATGATGATTTTTGATGGGCAAGTTCACAAGCTTCTGGAAATGCCGAATGTAGACCCATTCGGGCGAATGGGCCCATTCGGGCGAATGGGCCCATTCGGGAGAATCCCCACTGCCATTCGGGCGAATCTAAGCTAATTCCAGCGCAACATTTTTCTTCGAAGCTCAATCCACGTAGAATCTTTTAGGGTTTTTGCCCCCACCTTTTGTAGCCTATATAAAGGCATTTTTTTGTATTAAACACTTATGCTTTGATAGATAGAAACTCCCTCTTCTATTAAACATCATTTATTGCTTTCCATTTACATTTCTTGCCCTAGATTAGTGTTTAATGCTTTCCTTTACATTTCAAGTCTTGTAATTTCAATTCCTTTCATTCAAGTACCTTAGTTTATGTAAGTTTATCTTTCCATTTCTCTTTATTGCTTTTGTTTACCTTTCATTCATGTCATTTAATGCTTTCTTCTTTCATGCTTCATTTATGGCTTTGAATCTTGTTCTATTGCTTTCATTTATTGTTCTTAATTTGGTTATTGTTTTCTAGAATAGTTGATAGTTAGTTTTCTTGCTTTGCCTTTCATTATTGCTAGTTTATTTCTTGCCCTAATGTTTACTTACATGCTTTCTTTCTTGTTCTGTGTTGTTTGCACTTCAAACATGCTAGAGTAGATTTGCATTATTGTAACTATTGCTTAGTTTTTCTTTTAGTTCTTCGCATGTTTAGTTTGTTTAGCTTTTGTCTTTTTAAGCTTGTATAGTTTCATGTTTAGGTTGTATAGTTGTGTTTTATCCTTTCTTTCAATAAATGTTTGAGTTGCGAGTCCAGCATGCAAGCTTGTATTATGCACATTTCATGTCCCTATGCAAACTCGTATTTCCTTAGCCTTGTGCCTGTTTTGGGACCTAGAGTTCGACTGTTTTCCACATAGATTGGGGGAATTTGGGTTTGCTTGGTTGGTGGCTTGGATGACTTCCTCAAGAGGCGCATTTCGACTAGCCTGTATGGATTGAGCCTTCTTGGACACCTTGCGAGTTCCTTTCATTATAAATGCTAGTTAGGGGATCTAAGTATTGTGTCGGTTCTTCTCCAGCGTAGTCGGATTTTCTTGAGACTAGGGATGATAACACGTTCGCTGGAGTTAAGCTACATAGCCAAATAGCCTACCTTGAACGAAATTGACTTTAGGATGAGTCAACTTTTTGCCTTTTTCTTTTCTTTTGTTGCCACATTATTTAACCTCCACATGAGCCAAATATTCCCTCTTCTTACCTAGAGGATAGCTTAAGTGATGGTGGGGTAGTTGTGTGCTACATCGATGAGTAGGTTTTTGGTTATGATATTATGGTTGTTGGTTTATATGACTCTATCCATTTCATGTCAAGCTCTTATTACTTCTCCTATTTCCTCTAGTGCTTTCATTGTTTTTATCCATACATATTCTATGTTTGAGGCGACCTTTCTCTTGTTTTTCATTGAGATTTTATACACAATCATATTCATTTGAGTGAGAAGGTCGATGTTTTATTGGGAGATGAGCTTGGAGACACTTGTGCTTATGAGATTTGATGTTTTTGGTGTTTTAAGATGGAGATCATTATGCTTACATGAGTTTATTGGGTTATTTATGGTTGTTGGATATGATTTCCATTGGTTTATCATGAGATGTTTGTGGGTGTTTTGTTTAGGGTCATTTGCTATCCTCTACTTAGCTCCACATTCCCAAATGTATCCCACCTTAACCCTAAGCCAACGTTACAACCCTCGTGCTAACTTGTTCGACTTGGTCCGATTAGTTTGTTCTATGCTGGAGTTAGGTATGACACAATCCCCATGATTCTCCCCTATTAGGTGTTTGATTCCCGACTCATCTTTAGTCGGAAGATTATGAGCGAAACACGAATCATAATCAAACACATGAGCATAATTGCATATTTCTCACATCTTTTGAGAAATTCCCCGGGGAGTGTAGACTTGTAACCTCTTCAGGTAGTGGGTGGCATAGCCTGTATTGTTGCTTGCCCTAGTGATCTCAAGCTTGTGGTATTGGTCGTTCTCTTTGGTATTGCGCTCTATTGAGACCATTGTACTTGCACACCTACGGCTAGGGAAGAGTTTTGCCCATGCACATGCTTGTATTGTTTTGTTCTCCGCTCACCATATTTGTTTGCTTTGGATTTGTGGGTCTCCTTCTGAAAACCCTCACGAGAACTTACTCGTCCTTTTTGGGAGACCTTGAGGTTTAAAGGGCTTGTCGCACGTGCTAAGTGCGATCGTGATTCCTACGACAGTGAGTATTAGGTTTTATTGCTTTCGTAGTTTAGTTTTGCTTTGCTTTCGTAGTTAGTTTGTTTTGGGATGCCCGATGCTTTCATGTTGTTCCTACCTAGTCTCTTTGCTAGGGACTAGCAAAGGTTAAGCTTGGGAGTGTTGATGTACTCGATTTAGAGCACATTTATAGCCCTACTTTGGTGTCGTATCTCGGTGTTTTACATTGGTTTTATGCTCTATACACTCGATTTTACCTTGTTCTTGTCTCCATAGTGTTTAGTGATCGTTTTAGGTGTTTTCGGGAGATTTCTATATGATTCGGGTTGAGTTCGAGGCTTAGACATCAAGGTCGAAGAAAAAGGCACGCGTTTCGAGGCTCTCACAAGTGTTTTAAAGTCCCAAATGGACCAACAGGCCCCGAAATTATCGCAAAGATCGGAATTCGTTTGAGCATATTTTAAAGTCCCAAATGGACCAACAGGCCCCCATTCGGTCGAATGAGGGAGCCCTTCGGTCGCATCTACATGCAGCAGCCCAAGAACATTGCTCAACTCACTGTTTTACCCGAATTTAGACATATTCGGGCGAATCCACTATATTCGGGCGAAGGGCTCATTCAATTCGGTCGAATGCATGATGATTTTTGATGGGCAAGTTCACAAGCTTCTGGAAATGCTGAATGTGGACCCATTCGGGCGAATGGGCCCATTCGGGCGAATCCCCATTGCCATTCGGGCGAATCTAAGCTAATTCCAGCGCAACGTTTTTTTCGAAGCTCAATCCACGTAGGATCTTTTAGGGTTTTTTCCCCCACCTTTTGTAGCCTATGTAAAGGCATTTTTTTGTATTAAACACTTATGCTTTGATAGATTGAAACTCCCTCTTCTATTAAACATCATTTATTGCTTACCATTTACATTTCTTGCCCTAGATTAGTGTTTAATGCTTTCCTTTACATTTCAAGTCTTGTAATTTCAACTCCTTTCATTCAAGCACCTTAGTTTATGTAAGTTTATCTTTCCATTTCTCTTTATTGCTTTTGTTTACTTTTCATTCATGTCATTTAATGCTTTCTTCTTTCATGCTTAATTTATTGCTTTGAATCTTGTTCTATTGCTTTCATTTATTGTTCTTACTTTGGTTATTGCTTTCTAGAATAGTTGATAGTAAGTTTTCTTGCTTTGCCTTTCATTATTGCTAGTTTATTTCTTGCCCTAATGTTTACATACATGCTTTCTTTCTTGTTCTTTGTTGTTTTCACTTCAAAGATGCTAGAGTAGATTTCTTAGGGGTTTTGGTTTGGTGAAACCCTAGGTTTGGTGAATGTTGTTCATATGCTAGATTAGGGTAGAGGTTGTTGTGGTTTGATTGATTGATATTCGATACATATCTTGTCCTGCCACTCCCTTGTGAGACATAGGGTGATTTTTGGTCGTTCGCATTGACTATAGGTCATCAACTTCCCCATATCATCTAGAGTGTCTCGATTGAGCCACGCTCGATCTCCCTTGACTTAGCTTTGTGTGAGAACATAGTATCGACCTAGGGTGAATCCTCACCAACCCCGTTTGCTTTTTATTGTTATTCTCAATCTTGTTTATTTGCTTTCCCTAGCTTAGTTCATAACACCCACCTTTATACACACACACCACTATCCCTCTACACCTAGCACGATCATCTTCCTTGCCCTTGTTCTCTGTGGTTCGATCCCCGACTTACTTCTATGCTCATTATAGTTGTATTTAGGGTGTTATAAATGTGTTTGCATAGCTAAGGTTCTTAGTGTTTACGACGCATTAAAAATCGGTTATCAAAATGTCGCCTTTGCCGGGGACAAGGCGTATTTGTTAGCTTTTGTGCTTGTGTAGTCCATTTTATCTCCTCCCCCTACTCCACGTCAATCGTCTAGACCCAATCCACCTCCATCAATGGCCGACAATCAACCTCTATTTGGGCAATTTGGGGCCCCGGGCTCAAGAGAGTTTCAAGAGGCCGTGGTACTACCTAATACCCCACCGAACTTCCGCATAGACCCACAAAACACAAGAATGGTAAAAGAAACTCCCTTTTGCTGGCTAAGGAATGAATGTCCTCTCTTACACTTGGAGGCATTCACAGAGAATTGTAGGTTCATACCTCAATGCCCTAACCACCCCGTTTACATCAAGTTGTGCCTCTTTTCGGTTAGTCTAGCGGGGAACGCCAAGGATTGGTACAAATGTTTAGAGCCCAACTCCATCACTACATGGGAGCAATTGAGAACGACGTTCCTCGAAAGGTTCTATCCTACAAACCGCACGCAAGATTGGCGCAAAAAGATCGCGTCATTCACACAAGAGGACGATGAGAGCCTATGTGCCGCATGGACTAGATTTAAGGGTATGCTCCGAGCTTGCCCCCATCATGAATATGGGGAGAACCATTTGAACATCTTTTTCTATGATGGGCTTGATGATTCAACTAAGGCACTCCTAGACTCCGCGGTTGGTGGGCAACTCTCAAAAATCTTATGCGACCGTGTGAAAGCCATGATCGAAGAGGTTGCCAAGAATAGCACTTGGGGTGGTGCAAGGGGTAGTAAGCAACAAAGGGGCGCGATCGATGGAGCAAGTATTGATTCGATTAGTGCAAAAATTGAAGCTATGATGGACAATGTAGAAACGTATAGAGACGATGAAGTGTAACAAGAGGGGGGTGAATTGTTACTTGTTCCCGTTGGAGTATTTTCGCCCTTTTCTTGCGGAATTTTGAATAAAGAAAATACTCAAAACAAAATAAAAGAAAACTTAAAGAAACACAATGATTTTAACGTGGGAATAAGAACCACGACCCACTAGGGATTTCTCTTCTCTATTATTTTATGTAATTCAATTCTCTATTACACAAAATAATTCTCCTTCTCCTTCTCTTCTCTCGGTTTTCTTTCTTGTTCCCTTTCTCTATTCTCCTTCTCTTTCTCTCTTCTCTTTCTCACTTCCCCTTTAGACTTACCCAAGTCTAATTACAAATTCTCTCAAAACAAACCCATACAAGATTTCTCTAAATTGGAAGAACAACTTCTGAATAGCACAAGGAATAGATCTTGGAATTAATAAGACTTTAAGAACATTCAAGATCTCCTATTCTTGATTTTTGAGACTCACGAAATTAGGCACAATATTAAAAAAAAATATATTTCTCTCAAAACCGTTGAACTCCAATTTGTGCCGGTTAAAAAATGGATTTATATACTTTGTAGATCAAGTTTACCCTTAACCCCATAATCTAAAGATGTGGGATATGTGGGCTAAAAACGTGAGTAATGTGAATAACTACCTTGGTGGTTATTCCATGTCAATCTTTGACTCTAGCTAAAAATAGCTATTTTTAGGAGACTTTTTAGGAGTTAGTTATTTTAATTCCTTGACTTATTCCTTATGCTTCCTAAGTTATTAACCGTACAACAAAACTAAAATATAGAAAAATAAATTCAAGACTTTTTCTAAATTAATTTTGTTGACTTCTTTTCTGACCGGATTCTGAAGGAACACCGTACTGTCTCTATCTGTAACTTCATCAGTTTATCAATATCTGGAACAGTAGAAGTGAAATCTACTCTTGATTTCCTCATTGACCTTCTCTACTGACTTTGACTTTGTTGACTTTGACTTTGACTTGTACGATTGCCATTGACCAGTCCTTAAGTACCATCGACGATTATGATAATCGGATATATTACCTACAACACAATCTCTACAAATATTTTGTTTGTTTATAATTTGTTAAGTCATCATTAAAACTCAAATGGGCCAACAAATTCCCCCTTTTTGATGATGACAAACTTATAAACAAACTATGTTAAAAGAAAGAGTAAAACTAATAGCTTTGAACATGTTAGAGATCAATCACAAGTTCAAACATATTTAGTAAATTAAATCGTTACAAGTAATTTACCAAATTCTAAGGCAAGCATATTACTCTAAAATATTTTTGGCGAAAATCATGTGATTAAGCATGACTTCAAATTTTTTAATTTTAAAATAAAACGTGAAACAAAACATAAACATAAATACCAAAAACGTATAAACCAAAAACATAATAATTAAGAAACTTAAAGACATAAAAATTAAGAAGCACAACAAACTAAGTAATTCAAAAATTATGAGTTGTAATAATCAAAGATAAACAAAGTGATATTCAATATAACTATTGTTTGCTACTCTTCCCCCTTAAGTATATCAAACAGTAAGTCAACAAACTAAGCATTATAAAGTAAACTAAGAACATTCAAAACATTGTATAGGTTAGAACACAAAACATTGTATAGGTTAGAACACAAAACATAAGCATTCACAAGCATTCATTTAAGTTTGTTTGCTACTCTTCCCCCTTTTGGCATCAATCAAAAAGTAGGGGTATAGATCAATCCACAGCTCTAAGGCAAGCGTTAGACAAATTAAGATAGTAAGCAGCAAACTAAGTAAATAGATGTCCAATCATAAATCAAGAGAGCATGCAAGCAAACGTATTAGACCATGGGATAATAGGGAAGGATAATATGAAGGATTAAAGAAGGTGGTTAGTAGCATAAGCAAAATATAAATTGTTTCATACCCCAGCTGGTACATTAAAAAGCAAAAGAAAATATTGTTTAAAGATTACATATAAAATGGGCCAACAAAGCAGTAAATTTTAATTTGAAACAGAAGCAGGAGGGATCAGGCAGTAGTCTCCTCATCAACAAATTCAGTTTGCACCTCCACTGTGTCAAGCTTCGCACCAAGACGTGTTTCCATGACGGTGAGTTGCTCAGCAATGGTAGATAGAGAGGCACGAACTTCACTTTGGAAAGCAATGAGTTGGGACTGCAAGGAATCAAATTTACCAAGGATAAGATCAAGGAAAATTTGCCAAGAATAATCCCAACTATCACCCGTTGGCCAGAAATAATCCCAACTATTGATTATTTGTTAATAATCCCAACTATTGATGAAGTTTGCTGAAAACAGTCCCACTCCATTTTCAACCGGCTGTAGCAGGTTTTTTGAGTATTTTTTTACCTTTTTTTTTAACTTTCCTTCATCAAATTAGGTAAAAACCTATATTAAAGTTAAAAAAAAAAGGTAAAAAAAATACTCAAAAAACCTGCTACAGCCGGTTGAAAATAGAGTGGGACTGTTTTCAGCAAACTTCATCAATAGTTGGGATTATTAAAAAATAATCAATAGTTGGGATTATTTCTGGCCAATGGGTGATAGTTGGGATTATTCTTGGCAAATTTTCCTAAGATCAATTGGAGTTGGAGGAAAGGGGGAGGAGTCTCTATCCAAACCAGTGGGTGATGGTGGTGATGTAAATGGTGGTGGAGTAGTGGCAATTGGTGATGGTGGTGGTGATGGTATGGGTGACACTGGTATAGGTGAAGGTGGGGCATCATTAGTTTGTTTTGTAGGGTGAATGGACGCAACTTCATCCTTACCAGCCTTAGCCTTTGAAGCAAGCCTCCTACTCTTCCTTGGAGCGATTTTAGAATCCTCCTTAATGGGCTTAGAAACCTCCTCATCACTTGAACTTGAGTCAACCTCCTCAAGTTCCTCCTGGGAAGCTTCCCCCTCAGAAGGAGCTTCCTCCTTATCCTTATTCACCTTTGCCTCCTTAGCACTGGCAGAGGGAACAGCACCTTGATCCTCCTTTTTCTTTTCTTTCTTTTCTTCTTCCTCAACCTCCTCTTCATTCTCAATTTCTTCTTCATCAGACACGACCTCCTCAACATCTATGAGGTCCTCTAAAATTCCTTTTTCATTAACATTTAAATGCAAATTTTTAAGGCACTTAGCGCCTATTTGATTGTTTGCGGACATAGGGAAATGAAGACCATCAAGCGGTACACCGAACTTCTTAAAAATACATGTTAACAACCCTCCATAACCAATCATAAGACCCTTCTCAACACACTCCGACAAGTGTGACACCATTAAGGACGGAAAATTTATTTTGATATGGTTAGCCATGCAATAAATCAACGTAGCATCGCGTAAATTTACTTCACTCCGCTTAGAGTTGCGGGGCAAAATGAATCTACGAGCGATGTTGTATAGCAATTTGTGTAATGGAGACAACGACATGTGACTAAATCTTCTCTTTTCCTCCTGACCAAGAAATTTTAAGACGGTTTTCTCAGTAATACCCGAAAAAGACAATTTTTGACCCTACAAAGTAAGTGTCAAAACCAACTGTAGGAACTTCAAACCACTCGCCAATCATCAAACTACTAAACTCAATTTTAATTTCTTTAACAACACTGGAGCAGACACCATTTTCTATAGAAAAGTTTTTAATAAACTCACGCATCAAATTGGGGTATATGTGGTTGCATGAGTAATCGTACATAAGCTTTTCCCAACCCTGATTTTCTAAAATGGCATGAAATTGGGGAAAGAAGGTAGAATCATACCAATATTTGTCAAGTCCAAAGCCGACTGACATTTCCTTAGCTACCTCTTCCGCACTATCAGGATCTATGCGCTTGCTCTGTTTAGGTGGTTTGGATGAAGAAGCACTTTTAGGGGTTCCACGGGTTCTCTTTTCACCGGCATGCATGGATTGTTTTGGTGTGTTGGTCTTGGATGGTTCTTGTGAAGATGAAGGTGGAATGTCAGGGTATATCACTTGTAATGGCGTGGGTTGTGTGGATTTCGGCATTTTCTTGCTTGAAGATGATGATTTTGGGGTTTTCATGATGAGGATGAGAGAAATTGGTGAGGGTTAGGGATTGTAAAAAAATGGGTTGACGGTTTTTAGAGAGTTAAAGGAGTTGTACTTTGGTAATTATGGTAATTGTGATGGATGTGACGTGAGTGTAAGAGTTATAAAGGGTGTGAAGGGACGGTTATGAAAAGAGAGTACAACTTCTTGAAACGGTTTTAGTGTATGAACCGTGTGAGGTAACGAAAAGTTTAAGTGTAAGTTCGTTGAATTTGTCGATTAAGATAACTACATTCCGAAACACCTCGATGATCCGTCTTCCATTTTATAAAATATGTTGGCTCATCGAAAATAAAATAAAATAAAGAAAATGCTGGAATTTGTGGAAAGATAAAATATTTTTGTGATTTTTAAAATAATTTATAATATGTGGGTAATAAAATAATAATATATAATATAAAATAAGTTATGCTACTTGGTCTAATTAGTTCAAACATGCAAGCAATCAAGATAAAGCTTAAGACATAAATTTAAATAGAAGCATACCCAAATCTCGCAATGATTGAATGAACAATCTTGGTTGTTGTGGTTGATTGAACCCTTCCGATTTTTCAAGATGTTTTGAGGAGGAATACTAGCAATTAAACATTAGTGAAGCTTGATCATACCTAGCTCCAACCTCATCTTTTCAAATTGTTCCCTTGGAAGCGGTTTGGTCATTATATCTGCAACTTGTTCACTAGTATTAACATGTTTAACAATAATATTTTTATGCTCTACGTTATCCTTAAGGAAATGATGTCTAATATGAATATGTTTAACTCTAGAATGATGCACCGGATCTTTAGAAATACAAATAGCACTAGTATTATCACAATAAATAGGAACACATTCAAATTTGATACCAAAATCTCTTAACTGTTGTTTAATCCAAAGCATTTGGGAACAGCAGGCTGCTGCTGCTACATACTCAGCTTCTGCAGTGGATAAAGCTACAGTGTTCTGTTTCTTGGAACTCCATGATACCAAACAAGATCCAAGAAACTGTACCATTCCTGAAGTGCTTTTTCTATTCACAAGATCACCTGCGTAATCTGCATCACTATACCCTTTCAAGTCATAGACATCACTTTTAGGATAAAATAAGGATAAGTCATCTGTTCCCTTTAAATATCTTAGAATTCTTTTAACTGCCGTATGATGTGATTCTTTAGGATTTGATTGAAATCTAGCACACAAACCAACACTAAACGATATATCAGGTACACTAGCGGTTAAGTATAGTAGTGATCCTATCATGCCTCTATACATCGTTTGGTCTACACTAGTTCCGTTAGAGTCTTCATCTAACCTAATGTTAGTGGCCATGGGTGTATGGTTTGTCTTAGCATTATCTAGTCCATATTTCTTTAGAAGTTCTTTTATATATTTTTGTTGATGAATAAAGATACCGTTAGCAGTTTGTTTAATTTGCAAACCAAGGAAGAAACTTAATTCTCCCATCATACTCATTTCAAACTCATTACTCATTAGGTCAGCAAATTCCTTACATAACGATTCATTTGTAGCACCAAAAATAATATCATCAACATATATTTGAACAACTAATATATTCGAACCTTTATTCTTAAAGAATAAGGTTTTATCAATTTTACCACGTATGAACTTATTTTCAATCAAAAACTTAGATAATCTCTCGTACCATTGTCTAGGTGCCTGTTTTAGCCCATAAAGAGCTTTATCAAGCTTGTAGACGTGATCCGGAGAAATTGGGTTTTCAAAGCCAGGTGGCTGTTCCACATATACATCTTCTTCTAGAAACCCATTTAAGAATGCACATTTTACGTCCATTTGATATAATTTAAAATTCATGAAAGCAGCAAATGAAATAAGAATTCTAATAGCTTCTAATCTAGCTACGGGAGCAAAAGTTTCAGTATAGTCAATACCTTCCTGTTGATTATAACCTTTTACCACCAACCTTGCTTTGTTTCTAACGATTATGCCGTGTTCATCCAGCTTGTTCCTGAATACCCATTTAAGTCCAATGATTTTCTTGTTCTTCGGTTTTGCTTCTAAGTGCCACACTTTATTTCTTTCAAACTCATTTAATTCATCTTGCATAGCTACTACCCAATCCGAATCTTGCAAAGCTTCTACATGATTCTTGGGTTCCATTGTTGATAGAAAAGCGAAGTGTGCACAAAAGTTTCTCATTTGTCCCCTTGTTTGTATGCTTTTGTTCATGTCGCTTATGATCAATTCTAGTGGATGTGACTTATGATGTTTCCACGGTCTTGGAACAAAGTCTCTTGTGGAGACAGATGTGGAAGCTGGTTCATTGACTTGGTTCTGATTTGGTTCAACTTCAATTCTTTCTTCTTGATTTTCTGTTCGATTTTCTGGATTAGGAACTGCAGGCTGTTCCTGATCTGCCTGTGGTTCCTGTTCTTGATTTTGTTCAACATTCTGACCTTGTTGCTGCTCTACTGGATCTTGCTCCTTGTGTATATTTTCATCATCTTCCAGATCCGCAAGACCTATCTTAAAATCACTTGTTTCTTGTTCACTTGTCATAAAGTTAGTCTCATCAAATATTATGTGAACAGATTCTTCAACACACATTGTTTTCTTATTATAAACTCTATAAGCTCTACTATGAGATGAATAGCCAAGAAATACCGCTTCATCACTTCTTTCATCAAATTTACCTAAATTTCGTTTTCCATTAACATGCACAAAACATCGACATCCAAAGACTCGAAAATATGAAATATTAGGTTTAATTCCTTTAAATAATTCGTAGGGGGTCTTAGAAGTGATTGGTCTTATTAAAACTCGGTTTAATATATAACAAGCAGTATTGACGGCTTCGGCCCAAAAATTTCTAGGTAAACCACTAGCAATCAACATAGTTCTAGCCATTTCTTTTAAGGTTCTATTTTTACGTTCAACCACACCATTTTGTTGTGGTGTTCTAGGTGCAGAGAAATTGTGACTTAAACCATGCTCATTACAATAATCCATAAACTTTGAATTTTCAAATTCTTTACCATGATCCGATCTTATGTGGACTAGTTGATTGTTACTTGATTTCTGAATTTTAGTAGCGAATGCAACAAATTCATCAAAAGCCTCATCTTTGCTAGATAAGAATAAAGTCCATGTAAATCTACTGTAATCATCAACTATTACAAAAACATATCGTTTACCGCTGCGACTTTGGATTTTCATTGGTCTACAAAGATCCATATGAATTAATTCAAGTGGTCTTGAGGTGGTCACGACATTTTTAGTTTTAAAGGATGACCTTGCATGTTTTCCTTTGGCACAAGGATCACATACTTCATTCTTTTGAAATTTTAGGGACGGTAATCCTCTTACTAGGTCTTTAGTACGTAAAGTATTGAGCAATGAAAAACTAGCATGACCTAATCTTTTATGCCAAAGAAGAGGGTCATCTTCTATAACACTTAAACACGTTAGACTGGTTTTAGGAACAGTATGCAGGTCCACCACGTAGGTGTTCCCTTTTCTAATTCCTTCCAGAATGATGTCACCTGTGTCGTTCCTAGAAATCATGCATTTTTCAGAAGTAAAGTTTACAGAGTTACCTTTGTCACAAAATTGAGAAATACTTAAAAGGTTGTGTTTCAAATTCTCGACCAAAAATACATTATCTATTGCATGGGAACTTGACCTTCCTATCTTGCCTTTTGCAATGATTTCACCTTTCATGTTATCGCCAAAGGTCACAGTTCCTCCATCATAGGCTTCTAGTGAGAGAAATTTTGAACTATCGCCTGTCATGTGCTTGGAACAGCCACTGTCGAGATACCATGAGCTGTTCCCCCTCACTAGAACCTGCAAAACGAATTTAGTTGTTAGAAGGTGGAACCCAGCCATCCTTGGGTTCCATGTTGATTTTACAAGCATCAAATTTCTTAATCCAAACTCTATCGACATAAATTTTGTTCGTTTTGTTGTGCTGTTCCTTTTTTAAACATTGATGTTTCAGGTGCCCGGTTTTGCCACAAAAGGAACAGACTTTGTTACTTGTGAGATCAACGTAGACCTTTTTCTTTTTGTCATTTTTGTCATATCCTAGACCTTCGGTTCCTTTGGTTCTAGCATTAAGAATCCATTTGGGAACTTCTCTAATTTTCCCTTTGTCTCTCGAATTTAATTCAAGCTTAAGTCGATCGTTTTCTTTTAAGGCGGATTCTAGGTCGGATCTCATTTGAAAGAGTACACATTGAATTTCTTTCTTAGACTCATAATCTACTTCCATCTCAAATTGCTCAAATTGATTCAATTCAATATTTAACATGATGTTTTCTTCTTTAACTTTTTCTAAGGCTTCTTTTAACATCACATTATTATCAAGCAATTCAAAGAATCGATTTTGCACATCGGCTCTAAACGAGTTAAGGTAGGATATTTGGTCTTTACATGCTTTAAGGTCTTTTTCAGTTTTGAGAGAGATGGCGGTTTGTTTTTCTAAATTTTCGTGAGATTCTAAAATCATTTTAACTAATCTATGTTTATCCAATTTAAATAAATAATCAGAAAATGGATCAGGAGACAGTACCTCTTTTCCTTTAGATGTATCGTCATGAGTAGCCATGAGACAGAGGTTAGCTACCTCTTCTTCTTCCACGGGGGCTTCGGTTTCGGCTTCACTTTCGGACTCTCCCCATGCAGCTATCATGGCTTTGCGGAAATCGGTTTTGTTGAAGTTTCCTTTTGTTGGTTGTCTTCCTGTTTCTCTTGCTTTTCCTTTTGCTTTCTCGTCCTTCCATAGTGGGCATTCCTTTATGAAGTGCTCGGTACTTCCACATTTGTGGCATTCATATGTTTTGGATTTTGAAGTTCCTCTTTCTTTGTAGTTTCTTTGATTTTTATACCTGTTGTTCCTGAAGAACTTCTTGAATCTACGTACCAGCATTGCTGCCTCTTCCTCATCAGTTTCTGAATTTTCTTGATCGTTTGCAGTCAGAGCCAAACCTTTGTTTCGGGAACTGTCAGCTGTTCCCAGATGTAATTCATGAGTCATTAGGGAACCAGCCAACTCTTCCAGAATAAACTTAGTAAAATCTTTGGATTCTTGAATGGCTGTGACCTTTGCTCTCCAACGATCATCTTGAGGTAGGCTTCTTAGGATCTTTCGCACTTGTTCATCGGATGGAATAAGCCTTCCCAGGGAGACTAACTCATTTGTGATGTTCGTAAACCTAGTAAACATTTCTTGAATGCTTTCTTTAGGTTCCATAACAAATCTTTCATATTTGGACATGAGCAAGTCAATCTTGGAACGCTTGACTTCGCTTGTTCCTTCATGGGTAACTTCCAGCAGATCCCAAATTTGTTTTGCTGATTTGCAACCAATTATGCGATTGTGTTCATTAGGACCAAGCCCACAATGAAGTAATTTAATAGCAAGAGCGTTCATTTCCATCTTTTGAAAATCTTCTTTCTCATATTCTGTGATTGGTTTGGGAACAGTCTCGTTATTGGAGTTGGTAGTTGTTACCTCAAAATCTCCAACTTCGATGACTCTCCAAACTTGATAATTTTCGGCTTTGATGAAGATCTCCATCCTGTTTTTCCAATAGGTATAGAATTTGCCATCGAACATTGGTGGTATCTGAGTAGAGTACCCTTCTTCCATACGCTCGTTCATTTTCATCATCTCTAAAGCACCAAGATACGGCTCTCAGGGTTTCCTGATTAAATGAGGAACAGGGCTCTGATACCAATTGTAGAAACGTATAGAGACGATGAAGTGTAACAAGAGGGGGGGTGAATTGTTACTTGTTCCCGTTGGAGTATTTTCGCCCTTTTCTTGCGGAATTTTGAATAAAGAAAATACTCAAAACAAAATAAAAGAAAACTTAAAGAAACACAATGATTTTAACGTGGGAATAAGAACCACGACCCACTAGGGATTTCTCTTCTCTATTATTTTATGTAATTCAATTCTCTATTACACAAAATAATTCTCCTTCTCCTTCTCTTCTCTCGGTTTTCTTTCTTGTTCCCTTTCTCTATTCTCCTTCTCTTTCTCTCGTCTCTTTCTCACTTCCCCTTTAGACTTACCCAAGTCTAATTACAAATTCTCTCAAATAAACCCATACAAGATTTCTCTAAATTGGAAGAACAACTTCGGAATAGCACAAGGAATAGATCTTGGAATTAATAAGACTTTAAGAACATTCAAGATCTCCTATTCTTGATTTTTGAGACTCACGAAATTAGGCACAATATTAAAAAAAATATATTTCTCTCAAAACCGTTGAACTCCAATTTGTGCCGGTTAAAAAAATGGATTTATATACTTTGTAGATCAAGTTTACCCTTAACCCCATAATCTAAACATGTGGGATATGTGGGCTAAAAACGTGAGTAATGTGAATAACTACCTTGGTGGTTATTCCAAGTCAATCTTTGACTCTAGCTAAAAATAGCTATTTTTAGGAGACTTTTTAGGAGTTAGTTATTTTAATTCCTTGACTTATTCCTTGTGCTTCCTAAGTTATTAACCGTACAACAAAACTAAAATATAGAAAAATATATTCAAGACTTTTTCTAAATTAATTTTGTTGACTTCTCCTCTGACCGGATTCTGAAGGAACACCGTACTGTCTCTATCTGCAACTTCATCAGTTTATCAATATCTGGAACAGTAGAAGTGAAATCTACTCTTGATTTCCTCATTGACATTCTCTACTGACTTTGACTTTGTTGACTTTGACTTTGACTTGTACGATTGCCATTGACCAGTCCTTAAGTACCATCGACGATTATGATAATCGGATATATTACCTACAACACAATCTCTACAAATATTTTGTTTGTTTATAATTTGTTAAGTCATCATCAAAACTCAAATGGGCCAACAAGAAATTGTCCAAGCTTAAGCTAGCCCAAGGAAGCTCCAATGTCTCCGCCGCTAATGAAGCGAAACGTTTTTCATGCCATATTTGTGGGGGTACTAATCATGATGCATCTTATTGTTGAGGAAGAAGTTTGGATCATGTGGCATCGATAGACTATGGGTCAAGTGCTTATGAAGGGACCCAAGCGACGAATTTTGATGGGTATGGGTGCAATCCCAAACATATAGCGGCTATGGGTTATGGGAACCAAGGTCAAGAGCGTTCTCAATATGGCTTGTTCAACAATCCGGCCTCCCGACCACCCTTCAATTCTAACAATGGTAAAGGAAACTTCAACCAAGGCTACAACAACTAGGGTTCTTACAACAATCAAGCCGGTGGTAGCTTCCCAAGGCCAAATGGAAATAAGCCTTACCCACAAGTGCCACAACCCAATCCCAACCAATCATACCCAACCACCCAACCAATTCCTAACCCCATTCCCAACCAAGACTTCATGACTACCCAATTGAATACCTTAGCCCAACTCAATCAAACCTTGATTTCTCAAATGGCACAACTTCAAACCCAACAAAAGCAATTGGAGACCCAACTTTCACAATTAGCCCAACCACCTCCACCAATGCTATTCCCATCCAACCCTCAACCTAACCCATCCACCCAACCTCCACTTCCTAACCAACCATCAAACCACCACACATGCAAGACGATCTTTCTTAGATCGGGTACTTCCTATCCGGGTCCAATTGCAGCTTCAAGTGATGATTTGGTTGATGGTCCTTCTATGGGTAGTGAACTTCAAGAAAATGATGAGCATGAAGATGAGCTTGGGGGAGGAGTCGAAGAAGAGATTCTTGAGGAAGTTTGCGAGGAAAAAAAAGAAGAAGAGGTTGAGAAGAGAGATGAAGTGAATGAAAAAGGAAAGAAGATGTTGGAGCAAGAGGATAATTGGAGAGAAATGCAAGAGTGGCGTGCTCGTGAGCGTTTACATGGCCCACCGCTTCCTTTCCCATATAGAGCGGTAGAGAAACAAATGCAAGCCAAATTTCTTAAGTTTCTTGAGCATATGGAGCGATTGGAAATGAAAATCTCGTTCTTAGAGGCAATGGAGCAAATGCCTCAATATGCCAAGTACTTGAAGTCACTCTTGGGGAACAAAAAGAGGCTTGAAAGTGAGGTTGTGAATCTACCGGAGCAAGTGAGTGCCATTGTTCAAGGCACTTGGTCTAAGAAAGAAAAGGCTAGAGAACCCTTTGTATTACCCGTTACCTTTGGGAACCAAAAACCCAAGGGAGCACTTGCCGATTTGGGGGCCTCTATTAGCCTAATGCCGATGAGTATTGCTAAGCACCCTCCTTTTGAGCTTAAGCCATCCAAGAAATCCATCCAACTAGCCGACCTAAGCGTCAAGGTACCATGTGGGGAGTTTGAGGATCTTCCAATCCAAGTGGGGAGTGTTTTTATCCCATGTGATTTTGTTGTGCTTGATATGGTGGAAGACCCCTATACTCCCCTCATACTTGGGAGAGATGCATTGAAGAGTTTGGGTGCCGTAATCGATTGTGAAGCCGAAACCATTACTATAAGGGTACCCAATGAGCAAGCAGTTTTTGGGTTTGCTAAGTCTTCAAAAGAGCCCATGGTCGAGCAACTTTTCTCTCTTGATTTGGTTGATGATCCTCAAGGTGATAAGATTGGAGGGCTTGATGTTCTTGATGCCCATGTACATGATGATGTGGTTAATTCCTATGATGAGGTGAAGTTTGATAAGATGACGAAGAAGGATGATGATGTTGTGGAGAAGGAGTTTGTTCTTGTGCACTCCAAAATTGATGATGAGGTTGATGGTATTGACAAGCAACCTCGCAAAAGGAAGCGGGGGAGAAAAAGAAAAAGAAAAATGTTTCACAAAAAGAAGAAGATGGCTCCAACTAAGCTTGGGGGAGCCCCATATTTGACTTTTCATCCGGGTGACTTCGGTGCTACACTGCTTATCTCCGCCACTGCTGCGAGGTGGAGAGTTTTGTGTCACCATGTACGAGGTGATGGCGATGCTAGGAGTGAGTCCGCTCCTAGCTCAGGTATGGTTTCTTTCCCTAGCTTTTCATTTGTTTCTTGAGCTGGTGGTTAGCTGTGTCGAACTTAACGACGTTAAACAAAAGTACTTGCGGGAGATAACCCGGTGTTTGTTGATTCATGATGTTTGCCTTGTGTTCTCTTTAGTTCCAATAATGCCTATCTTTCGCTCTTTTGGTTTTTCTTTCGCCTTCCCAATCGTCGAGACGGCTCTTGAGCTAGCTTGGGGAGGATGCGCTTACGCTTTCAAAATCCCGAAAGATTTGCATTATTGTAACTATTGCTTAGTTTTTCTTTTAGTTCTTCGCATGTTTAGTTTGTTTAGCTTTTGTCTTGTTTAGCTTGTATAATTTCATGTTTAGGTTGTATAGTTGTGTTTTATCCTTGCTTTCAATAAATGGTTGAGTTGTGAGTCCAGCATGCAAGCTTCTATTGTGCACATTTCATGTCCCTATGCAAACTCGTATTTCCTTAGCCTTGTGCCTGTTTTGGGACCTAGAGTTCGACTATTTTCCACATAGCTTGGGGGAATTGGGGTTTGCTTGGTTGGTGGCCTTGATGACTACCTCTAGAGGCGCATTTCGACTAGCCTGTAAGGATTGAGCCTTCTTGAACACCTTGCGAGTTCCATTCATTGTGAGTGCTAGTTAGGGGATCTATGTATTGTGTCGGTTCTTCTCGAGCGTAGTCGGCTTTTCTTGAGACCAAGGATGATAACACGTTCGCTAGAGTTAAGCTACATAGCCAAATAGCCTACCTTGAACGAAATTGACTTTAGGATGAGCCAAGTTTTTGCCTTTTCCTTTTCTTTTGCAGCCACATTATTTAACCTCCACATGAGCCAAATATTCCCTTTTCTTACCTAGAGGGTAGTTTAAGTGATGGTGGGGTTGTTGTGTGCTACATCGATGAGTAGGTTTTTGGTTATGATATTATGGTTGTTGGTTTATATGACTCTATCCATTTCATGTCAAGCTCTTATTACTTCTCCTATTTCCTTTAGTGCTTTCATTGTTTTTATCCATACATATTCTATGTTTGAGGCGACTTTTCTCTTGTTTTTCATTGAGATTTTATATACAATCATATTCATTTGAGTGAGAAGGTCGATGTTTTATTGGGAGATGAGCTTGGAGACACTTGTGCTTATGAGATTTCATTTTTGGGTGTTTTATGATGGAGATCATTATGCTAACATGAGCTTATTGGGTTATTTATGGTTGTTGGATATGATTTTCATTGGTTTATCATGAGATGTTTGTGGGTGTTTTGCTTAGGGTCACTTGCTATCCTCTACTTAGCTCCACATTCCCAAACGTATCCCACCTTAACCCTAAGCCAACATTGCAACCCTTGTGCTAATCTGTTCGACTTGGTCCGATTAGTTTGTTCTGTGCTGGAGTTAGGTATGACACAATCCCAATGATTCTCCCCTATTAGGTGTTTGATTCCCGACTCATCTTTAGTCGGAAGATTATGAGCGAAACACGAACCATAACCAAACACATGAGCGTAATTGCATTTTTTTCACATCTTTTGAGAAATTCCCCGGGGAGTGTAGACTTGTGACTTCTTTTGGTAGTGGGTGGCATAGCCTGTATTGTTGCTTGCCCTAGTGATCTCAAGCTTGTGGTATTGGTCGTTCTCTTTTGTATTGCGCTCTATTGAGACCATTGTACTTGCACACCTATGGCTAGGGAAGAGTTTTGCCCATGCACATGCTTGTATTGTTTTGTTCTCCGCTCACCATGTTTGTTTGCTTTGGATTTGTGGGTCTCCTTCTGAAAACCCTCACGAGACCTTACTCGTCCTCTTTGGGAGACCTTGAGGTTTAAAGGGCTTGTCGCACGTGCTAAGTGCGATCGTGATTCCTACGACAGGGAGTATTAGGTTTTATTGCTTTCGTAGTTTATTTTTTGCTTTGATTTCGTAGTTAGTTTGTTTTGGGATGCCCGGTGCTTTTATGTTGTTCCTACCTAGTCTCTTTGCTAGGGACTAGCAAAGGTTAAGCTTGGGGGTGTTGATGTGCTCTATTTAGAGCACATTTATAGCCCTACTTTGGTGTCGTATCTCGGTGTTTTACATTGGTTTTATGATCTATACACTCGATTTTACCTTGTTCTTATCTCCATAGTGTTTAGAGATCATTTTAGGTGTTTTCAAGAGATTTAGAGGTGATTCGGGTTGAGTTCGAGGCTTAGAGATCAAGGTCGAAGAAAAGGCACGCGTTTCGAGGTTCTCACAAGTGTTTCGGGCCATCCCCGAAGCTATCGCAAAGATCGGAATTCGTTTGAGCATGTTTTGAAGTCCCAAATGGACCAACAGGCCCCCATTCGGTCGAATAAGGGAGCCCTTCGGTCGAATCTACATGCAGCAGCCCAAGAACATTGCTCAACTCACTGTTTTACCCGAATTTAGACACATTCGGGCGAATCCACTAAATTCGGGCGAAGGGCTCATTCATTTCGGTCGAATGCAAGATGATTTTTGATGGGCAAGTTAACAAGCTTCAGGAAATGCCGAATGTGGACCCATTCGGGCGAATGGGCCCATTCGGGCGTATCCCCACATCCATTCGGGCGAATCTAAGCTAATTCCAGCGCAGCGTTTTTCTTCGAAGCTCAATCCACGTAGGATCTTTTAGGGTTTTTGCCCCCACCTTTTGTAGCCTTATAAAGGCATTTTTCTGTATTAAACACTTATGTTTTGATAGATAGAAACTCCCTCTTCTATTAAACATTATTTATTGCTTTCCATTTACATTTCTTGCCCTAGATTAGTGTTTAATGCTTTCTTTTACATTTCAAGTCTTGTAATTTCAATTCCTTTCATTCAAGCACCTTAGTTTATGTAAGTTTATCTTTCCATTTCTCTTTATTGCTTTTGTTTACCTTTCATTCATGTCATTTAATGTTTTCTTCTTTCATGTTTCATTTATTGCTTTGAATCTTGTTCTATTGCTTTCATTTATTGTTCTTACTTTGGTTATTGCTTTCTAGAATAGTTGATAGTTAGTTTTCTTGCTTTGCCTTTCATTATTGCTAGTTTATTTCTTGCCCTAATGTTTACATACATGCTTTCTTTCTTGTTCTTTGTTGTTTTCACTTCAAATATGCTAGAGTAGATTTCTTAGGGGTTTTGGTTTGGTGAAACCCTAGGTTTGGTGAATGTTGTTCATATGCTAGATTAGGGTTGAGGTTGTTTTGGTTTGATTGATTGATATTCGATACATATCTTGTCCTGCCACTCCCGTGTGAGACATAGGGCGATTATGGGTTCGTATTGACTATAGGTCATCAACTTCCCCATGTCATCTAGAGTGTCTCGATTGAGCCACACTCGATCTCCCTTAACTTAGCTTTGTGTGAGAACATAGTATCGACCTAGGGTGAATCTTCACCAACCCCGTTTGCTTCTTATTGTTATTCTCAATATTGTTTATTTGCTTTCCCTAGCTTAGTTCATAACACCCACCTTTATACACACACACCACTATCCCTCTACACCTAGCACATCATCTTCCTTGCCCTTGTTCTCTGTGGTTCAATCCCCAACTTACTTCTATGCTCATTATAGTTGTATTTAGGGTGTTATAAATGTGTTTGCATAGCTTAGGTTCTTAGTGTTTACGAGATGCCTTTCCCTTAGATGCTTCGTTTGGGTTGTCGTCTCAGTTTTTGAACTATGCTGTAAGCTTCGGCTTTTTTCTCTGGCATTTTATAATATTTACTTTGCCAACAACAATAATAATAATAATAATAATAATAATAATAATAATAATAATAATAATAATAATAATAATAATAATAATAATAATAATAATAATAATAATAATAATAATAATAATAATAGTATGTGCTGTTGATGGGTCAGATCCTATTTTTCTGCCTAATATGTGCTGCTGGTGTTTCTTTGAGGCTGTGCCCTCGTGCTACCTTGTTTTTTTTTTAGATGTTGTTTGCTGCTGTAGGCCACGTCTTAATTGGTATCCCATCTGTTTGCTGCTGCTGTTATTTGGGGCTGTTGTGGCCTCCTACTGTAATACCTTTGCTGTGCCATTGTAGCTGTGGGTAGTTTGATAGCTGGGTAGTTGTTTTTTTGGATATTCTTTTTATTAGACACTCAAGTCCTTTTTGGCTTTAGTTATCCTGTGTACCTATGTTAGTTTATTCTGTTTCGGTCCCTTTAGACCCTTTTGGTAGTTAAGTAGGTAGCAGTTATTTGTAAAGTCGCCGCCTGTGGCGATTATTTTTGATACAGGTAGAGCAACGGGTCGGATCTGGGCCGGGTCTAGGTGGACCCGGATCCAGATCCAGTTTTCAAGAACTGGATCCAGATCCGGATCCGGACCCGCGGGTCTATTTTTACAGGACCCAGATCCGGGTCCGTGGATATTGCGGATCCAGTACCGGGTCCGGGTCCAAAACGGGTCCCACTTGTTTTTGACTTTTTTGGTGTATTTTCGAATCGTTTTGAGATTGCGATGATGCTATTCATAGACTAATGATAATAAATACATAATTTCACAATCTAGTACTTAAAAAAAATATTATACAACTACAAATTGTCTTCAAAATATTCAACGAACAAAAATAAACATAGCCGATCAATCATAAATTACAAATTTAATTGGGTATTTGAAAATTGAAAAGTCCGTCACTTTAGAAAATTGAAATAAATTGCTTGGGATGGGAATTATTAATAGGGAGTCAGTCACTTATTGGGTATTTGAAAAGTCAGACTCAGCTTTTTTTTTTTTAAGCCCCTTGTTAAAACTGTCAAGACTCGGTGTATCTAGTGTACCAGGTATGTTAAGCATCAATATATTGGCTTGCTCAATTTGCTTCTTTTAATTTACCGATTTATCTGCTTCCGGGGTTAAGCTTAATTTAACTTGTTTCTTTATATTGATTAATCAGGAATCTTTGTGTACATAGAACAAGTTGATATCATTTGTCTTTGAAACTAACATTATTATTTATCATGCTTTAAGCATTAGTTTAAGTTGATTGATCAGGAATCATTTTTCATCATAAACTAGTTTACATAGTTTTTTCTCCAGAGGGTAAGACTTTTT